>JBBPBO010000004.1:32366433-32484697 GCA_037974295.1 Cicer cuneatum | reverse complement strand
GTTCGCGTTCGCCGCTACGAAAGTTAGTTCTTTAGCTCCGTAACGATCAGAGGAATAACTTTCGTACTCGACACTTTCTGATTCGACACTCAGATTTTTAAGAAAAATGTCTTTTGAGTAAACTGTTTTTCTTCACCAATACCCCAAAAATATTAGAAGAAGAAGATAATAAAGTAGAATTCTGGCGCAGTAGAGGAAAGAAGAGAAAGCTTCTCACTTATATCCACATAAATGCAGACTGACACAGTAGAGGAAAGAAGGAATTGTTTCTTTCTTAATAAATATCTACGCCACCTCACCCAACACTTATATTAAAATATCTTTTGATCCTCCAATACTTAACCCGTCTCGTCGTAATTAGCAGAGAATATCTTAATTAACGGCCCGATAATTTAATTACTCGAAATTAAATTAATTCATCCATTATCCAATCATTTTAATTCCACCTCCAAATCAATTATATATATATAAATTTACACAAAACATCCATATATTGAATATTTTACAAATATTCCCAAATACACTTAAAATTAAATCTGAATTAAATTTTAAATTTAAGGGTCTTACACTTACAATCTACCCCACACTATACTAAACTCTTATAGTTTGAGTTTTACAATAATGATGAGATTGTTTTGTTAGAATCTGAGATGTCTCAACTCTTGTTTGAGATTCGATTCTTTACAAAGAATTCAGTACAATTATATCAGAGTAAATAAGAATTGATCAAACTGATTCTTTTGAGTGATTTGAGAGTTTCAAGTATTTCAATGTGAATGATTTTTATGAGACTAGTTAGCACTTGAACTTCTGCATTTTCCCTGAGCTTTGACCTTCCTTTTATAGTCGTGAGAGAAGTAAATAGAGGTGAATAAAGTCTTTGGTAGTGCTCTTGTTAGGCTTGACCAAAGGCAATATTTCTAATTAAAAATAATCTAGCTTTTGACTATTTTTAATTTCTGTTTTAACTAGGCTGAAATCATTTGTTCTTGATCAGATTTTTCTTTCATACTCTGATTTTTTGCATCTGATAGTATCCTCTGATGATATCCTCTAATGGTATCCTCTGATGGTATCCTCTAGTGGTATCCTATGATGATATCCTTTGGTGGTTTCCTCTGATGATATCCCTCTAATGATATCCTCTGATTATATCCTCTAATTGTATCTTCTAGAGGTATCCTATGGTGACATCATCCTCTGGTGGCATCCTCTAGTGATATCCTCTGGTAACGTCATCCTCTGGTTATATCCTCTGGTATCATCTTCGAATGACATCCACTGGTGGCAGCTTCGGGTAACATCCTATGGTGACAGCTTTTGGAGAACATTCTCCGTTTTCCAGATTGCGTCAAGAGTGTTCTCTGTTCTTTATTATGCTGATTCCTTGGCTTTTCTTGAATCCTATCTTTGAATTAATACACTCAAAATCACAGGTTAAATTAGCATAAAATTTAGAATCATAATTAACGATCATAATTAACCATTGTTTATTTTCATCAAAACTTTTAAAATGAGAGTTTGTCTTAACAATGTTGTCACAATATGCATTAAGTTTATATGTAGGAGTTTTCTTCTATAACAGGGTGAGATTGGTAGGGCCTTTTAGGTATCTCTGTAGGATTTTTTTCCTTAATCATCCTTTTTCAAGTGAGCTAGTAGGGTGCATTGGGGTAGCCATAGGTTTGCAATCACTCATCTTAAACTTGTTGAGAAGCTCTTTTGTATATTTTGTTTGATGAATGTATAGACCTTTTTGACTTTGCTGAATTTGAATCCTTAAGAAGAACTTAAGTTCTCCTATCATGCTCATTTGAAATTCCTGCCGCATCAATTTAGACAATTCTTTGCAGAGAGTGCCATTAGTAGATCCAAAGATAATATCATCAATATAAACTTGAATGATCAGAATAGCATCTTTAATTGATTTTCTAAAAACTGTATTGTCTACTTGTCCTCTTTCAAAGTTTTTTTTTAGTAAGAAGTGACTAAGTCTATCATACCATGCCCTAGGTGCTTGTTTTAAACCATACAAAGATTTTTATGTTTAAAAACATGGTTTGGAAATTCAGAACTTTCAAAACTTGGGGGTTGTTTAACATAGACTTCTTCACTTATATAACGATTTAAAAATGCACTTTTGACATCCATTTGAAATAACGAAATGTTATTTTAACCAGCAAAGGAAAGTAAGATACAAATAGCTTCTAACTTGGCCACTGGAGCAAATGTTTCAGTGTAGTCAATACCTTCTTGCTGACTGTATCCTTGTGCAACATGTAACACCCCAAGTTTAAAACACAGCGCGAGTGTATTTTTTATTTTTTTTAAAACGAATAGATAAATAAAAGAGTTTTCCGAATTAGTTTCAAGGGAATTGAAATCAATTCAAATTAAATATCATTCGACATCGTAATCCAAAATAGTAAGGTAATTAAACAACAACATCACGATTAATCGAATGAGATATTTTTGGGAACTTGATCTTTATAATATACCAAAATAAAGATACATCAAAACTGGATTCTCAATCCACCAAAATATTTATCAAAGTGCGGAAAAGTTTTACAATAATTCCCAAAATAAATATTTACAACCACTGAGCTCAAAACCCTATACATAAGTGTAAACTGATCATACACTAAGCTATAGTAGCACGGTCTCCACCGTATCATCCACAAGTCTTATCTTCACCCAGCTGTCCATCCCTTCACGTAGCCCACAATGTAAAGATCATGGAAATTTAACGATGTTCCCTGTCGTTAGTGTGACCGTCGGGGGTACGGGTTTGATTAACATCTGAGGGCAAAGCCCAATTTCCCACAATAATTGTAAAGGGTCACCGACCGAAATTAACAAATACCACATAGCATTTATATCAGCAATATCAGACATATTCATGGCACATCATAAAACAATGATGATAAATAAGGATGCTCAATTTTGAAAATACATGACATTTGTACCTTTTCAAATAGTAACCAATTTAATATGAAAATCATGTTGTAAGCACAAACATCAATTCAATAATCACACCAATTCATCAGAAGTTCCAGATTTCAAAAAGTACTTACACACACAACAATTTTCAACCATCATCATATAACCAAAACGTGACCCACTGGTCAATCACCCCGATGCAATATGTATATGCTCATAAACACATTCTCTTGGATTCACCAAGGTGCAGTCGCTCAACAGACCAGCACATTTACATATGTAAGACTTTAACGGCCCTCAAGACCAGGGTGCAATCGCTCACAGATCAGCACCAGTGCAGTCGCTCACAGACCAGCACGTTTGACATAAACCAAGGTACAATCGCTCACAGATCAGTACCTAGTGCAGTCGCTCACAGACCAGCACTCTAGCAATCGCTCACAGATCAGCACGTGGTTGCGCATTTCAGGGTACAGACGCTCACAATCCAGTACCAGTGCAGTCGCTCACAGACTAGCACTTATATACCAAGGTACAATGCTCACAGATCAGTACCTAGTGCAATCGCTCACAGATCAGCACGTGGTTGCGCATTACTTTGTGGCCCATCGCGGGTACCACTTGACTATGCAATGCATGAATATGCAGTGTTTCACTTCACTGGAAACAGTATGCAACATCGGTAAAATTCATGCATTTCCATCATTTTTCAAAACATTTCAACACAATCAATATCATCATTTACACGTCAATGATTAACCATTCAAGCAAACATTATCACTTCGCATTACCTCAAGGTTCCACTCTTAATTATCAAAAGTCTTTTCCTCAACTCTCAAAATTCAGAACCAGTGTTTTAAAACTGCTATTTCTGGAAAAACGAATCTGTATTCGAATACAGCTTCATTTTATTCGAATACAGAAGCCAAACAGGGCAGAATTAACACCCTGTATTCAAATACAGACTCCTTGTATTCGAATACATAGGCTTTCACAGTGCAAAAGTCAGAATTTCCATAACTTCAGTAAAGTCTCAAAAACTTCACCACCACCACTTCAAATCTATCACAAAAATTCCATTTTTATTCACCACAAACCTTCCCAAGGTACCCCAACACTTAACGTTTATAAAACAATGTTTAAAACTTGAATTTCTGAAAAACACGAATCTGTATTCGAATACAGCTCTCTTGTATTCGAATACAGAAGCTAAAACAGTGAAAAATCAGCATTCTGTATTCGAATACGAGGTTGTCGTAGTCGAATACAGATGCGAAGTCAGTGGCAAAAGTTGCAAATCTGTATTCGACTACAGAGGGTTGTAGTTGAATGCAAATGCTAAGTCAGAAGCAAAATTGACAAATTTGTATTCGACTACAGAGGGTCGTAGTCGTATACAAGTTCAAAAACCTGAAGAAAACAGAAGCTTTGCAGGCTGTATTCGAATACACTCAAGTCGTATTCGAATACACCTTCGAATTCAGTGAAATTTTCCTGAAACTTCAACACATTTTCAAAACCTTTTCCTTTGAAAAACCAATCAAAACCTTAGAATCATAATTACCAATCTTTATAAACCTCAAAACTCAGACATTTTTCATTAAACATCAACAACAGATTTTTCAAGAAAAACACTTCCACCATTTCAAATCCCTTTTCTTTGAAACCACCATCAAACCCAGATTGTTTAACAAAACACAACAAAAACACAGAATCACTAAAACCAGAAAGTCAACCACAAAACAGTCCCACACGAACTAACTCAGGCATTTGGATCATCTCCAATACAACACCAACCAAATCATTATTCAAAACACAACAGAATGATTTCTTACTCAACACAACAAACAATACATCATCAACACAACAACACAATCAGTTCCTTCACTGAAAACAGCAGGAACATCAAAACAGTTTGATTTCCAAAACATAATACAATGTTTTTCACAAATATAAACCAATAATCATTCATCACACAGTGCATTTACAGCTCTAAATGCAATCTAGAAAGTTGGAAGGTGCCCTTACCTTAATTACGTTCCCTTAACTCGTACGTTTCTGCGACAAAAGTCGATGATACTCCCGTTCGCGTTCGCCGCTACGAAAATTAGTTCTTTAGCTCCGTAACGATCAGAGGAATAACTTTCGTACTCGAAGCTTTATGATTCGACACTCAGATTTTCAAGAAAAATGTATTTTGAGTAAACTGTTTTTCCTTCACCAACACAGAAAATTAGAAGAAGATGAGAAAGCAGAAACTGGCGCAGTACTGGAAAGAAGAGAAAGCTTCTCACTTAAATATCCACATAAATGCAGACTGGCACAACAGAGGAAAGAAGGAATTGTTTCTTTCTTAATATATATCTTCGCCACCTCACCCAACTCTTATATTAAAATATCTTTTGATCCTCCAGCACTTAACCCGTTTCATCGCAATTAGCAGAGAATATCTTAATTAACGGCCCGATAATTTAATTACTTGAAATTAAATTAATTCATCCATCATCCAATAATTTTAATTCCACCTCCAAAACAAATATATATATATATTTATATATATATTTACACAAAACATACATATATTGAATATTTTACAAATATTCCCAAATACACTTAAAATTAAATCTGAATTTAATTTTAAATTTAAGAGTCTTACACAACACATTGTGCCTTGTTTCTGACCATTTCTCCTTTTTCATTGAGCTTGTTTTTGAAAGTTCACTTGGTTCCAATAATGTTCTTTTCTAGTTTTGGAACTAGATCCAAAATATCATTCATTTAGCTCTTCTTGCATTGGTAGACTCCATATATATCCTTCTTCTGACTCATCTTCAGATTTATCCTCTCAAGATTTGTCGTATTCTTGCTTGTAGCTTCTGCTTTTTCAAGTTCTTTTTCCTGGGTCAGCTTCTGGTTCTGGTAAATCTACATCAGCTTCTGGTTCTAGTAAACCTGCATCAGCTTCTAGTTCCGGTAAATCAGCTTCTGGTTATGGTAGATCTGCATCAGCTTCTGGTTCTCGTAGACCTACATCAGCTTCCTCTGGTTCTGGTAAACCTGCATCAGTTTCCTCTGGTTATGGTAAACCAGCTTCGGTTTCCTCTGGTTTTTGTAAACCAACATCAGTTTCCTCTAGTTCTGGTAAACCAACTTCAATTTCCTCTGGTTGTGGTAAACCAGCATCAGTTTCCTTTGGTTCTGGTTAACCTGCATCAGCTACATCTTGCTTTGACTTTACAGGTCAAGCTATTTGTCATATAACATAATACAAATCAAATAATTTAAAAATGAACTCAATACAACCAAACCACTAATTCTGCTTCTGGTGGTTTCTGCTTGTTTTTCAAACCATTGAAATACTATTTCTGTTGAAGTGTTCACATCACATGGATCACTTGGTTCCTCTAACTGTTTGAAAACCTGCAGAATACTTATCTAGCTTTGATTTTCAAGATCAAACTTCTTGTTATCACAGTAAACATAAATATCAAACAATAATAGTATTTACAGCAAGATGTCACCTCTATGTCAACAGTTTTAGTTTTACTCTGAAAATCCTCTTGTTTCTGATTTTCAGATTCTGAATCTGTATGTTCTGTGATTAGATGGTTTGGATGAAAGGCTTTGAATTCCCTTCTTTGTTTGTAGTCTTGATGAATTTTACTAGAGTGTTTGAAGAACTCTCCTGATTCTGATTCTTCTCTTTCTGCTGATATATCAGGTTCCTCTGATAATTCTGGAACTGATGATAATTTTGTTTCTTCTGGTAGTTCCAGTTTTGTTGATATGTTTGCTTCCTCTGTCTGTTTTGATATTTCCTGTTCTTCATATAGTTTTAGTTCTGATAAGCATTGTATTTACCAGTTCTTCTTCCACTAGACTCCCTTTGCTTATGCTTGGTAAGTGCTGGAACATAGACCTTTTTCCCTTCATATATTGCTAGCATCCATTGACCAGACACCTTGACTGGTGTTTCACTTTGGTTGCTCAAAACATTCGCAACATAAACAATTTTATCTTTTGGTACCCAAATCTGGTTGGGTCCAGGTTTGTTAGTATTAAAAGGTTTCTTGTCTTTCCTTGATTGTATCATGGGACAAGACAATTTTGAGTGACCTTTCTTAGCACAAACAACACACAAAACATTAGAGGGAATAGGTTTAGTTGCAATTACAGATTCATCAAATCCTATGCCTCTTTTGACCATTGTTACTAACCCTATACATCATAGAAGCATATTTGCTTCTTTCCATACCTTTAGCAATAAAATCTTATAACACTTGTTCATGCATATGAGAATTACATACAGAATTTGATGTTGAACAAAGATTACTTTTTAGAGTTAGATTTTCAGATTTAAGCCCAACAATTTCAGTTTTAAGATTTGTATTCTTTAAAAGATTTAATTCTTTGGTTAAAATTGTATTCTCTTTCCTAAGTATTTTCAGTTTTAAAGAATGTTTATTATTGACATTTAAAATATCATTCATTATAGTGATTAAATCAGATCGGGTATGTTTTGAAAATACCTCTTTTTCATCTTTTGATGATTCACTTCCAAGATCAGAGTCTGTATCGAATCTAGAGGCAGAGCTTGTGTGAGCCATCAAAGCCAGTTCTGTTTCTGATTTACTTCTAGAATTAGAGTCTGGATTGGATCCAGAGGCATAGTTGGTGTAAGCCAATAGAGCCAGTTCTGCTTCTTCAGCTTCTGATTCTCTTCCAGAGTCAGCATCAGTGTCGTATCAAGAAGCATAATGAATATGAGCCAGTAGAACCAACTATGCTTCTTCTAATTCACTTCCAGAGTTGGATTTTAAAGCTAGGGTATTGTTCTTCTTCTTGGGCTCATCTTTTTCTAGCTCAATTTCATGTGACTTGAGGGAGCAGATTAATTCTTCCAGCTTCAGAGTGTTCAAGTCCTTAGCTCCTTGTATGGAAGTGATCTTTGTGAAGGTGCAAACACGAGAAGGGGGTTGAATTGTGTTTGACTAACTTGAATACTTTTTAGTTTTAAAACAAAACCTGTTATGTATGAATTAAAACAGAGTTAGCAGCGGATATAAAGTAAATAAAAACTCAGAATTTTATACTCGTTCACCGTTAACTAGGCTACGTCCAGTCCCTTCACTTTGAAGGATTTCACTAATTCAAAAACCTTGAATTACAAAGTACCACTGACCCTCCAAGTCAGTCTTCTCAAAAAGTCTAACAACCCTAGACTTTTGTGGAAAAGAACCTTGAATCTAATTGCTAAGTAATCAGCTACTCCTTCTAACTCCATTAGATTGTAGACTCTACTTCAACAACTTAGACCTAACACAAGGGAAAGAAAAACATAGAGTACTTGCTTCTGGAAAGCGGATTCTCAGAATTGACCTCACTGAAAACTCAAGTATTTTGCTTTTGGAAGTGTGTGACTCTCAAGTATTTTCGATGCTAAGTCTTCTACCTTGAGCCTCCTTTTATAGATGAATAATTAGGGTTTCTTCCATGCTTAAATTCGAGCTAAATCTCCCCAAATTATCTTGCAAAAATAACTTGGCCAATCGGGTTTCACTTAAATAAAAATATCTTTTTAGCTCCAAATTGCATTTGAAAATTATGTTGACCAATCTTGTTTCTTTTAATTCCAAACCATATCTTTTTAAGCTTCAGATTGCATTCGAATTTCTCCAAGTCTTCAGTAATTTTTTAATCAAATCCCCTTAATACTTTGATCAAATTTCTATCAAAATTTAATCAAGTCTTCTACGAATTTTAATCAAGTTATTACTGATTTTCATCACGATTAAAATCTGGACCGTTTGACCTTCTGATCTCGACCACTTCTGGACCACATAATCACTAGACCATATGACCATATGATCTGAGCTTCTGATCTCGGCTAACACTGGGCCATATGATCTGATCTTCTGATACCGGCGAACACTGGGCCATGAAGCTTAAATCTGGACTATTGATCTGAACATTTTCCCTCTGATCTGGACCAATTCTGGACTGAGTCTGGATTGAACTGAAATTAAATCTGGACTTACGATACTTTAATCTGGACATTTACCTTCTGATCTTGATCAAGTGTGGATTAAATTTGGACAATCATTTCTTCTGATCTGGACTTAGTTTTATACTCTGAACTATGCTATCTTCTGGTCTGGACCAAATCTGAACCAAGTCACTTGTTCTGGAGTACTTAACTTCTCCTCTAATTAAGTCTGGATTAAGTCTAAACTGATTCTTATTTCACGACCAGGCTATCTTCTGGTCAAGATTAATTTTGGACCAAGTCTGACTTATGATTCCTTCTGGTCTGGACCAAGTCTCCCTCTAACAAGCTTCCTTCTTGTCTGGACCAGGTCTCCTTCTGGACTCTGCTTCCCATCTGATCTGGGCCAGGAAAGATATCCTCTGATGATGTTATTTAACCTCTGATGATATCCTCTTATATCTGTTGGAGGTGTATGCTCTGGTGCCTTCAGGATCCATCCTCTGGTACCTTCTGGATGCATTATCTGGCCTAACCTTCTGGTGACATTTCTATCCTCTGGTTGCTTCCTCTAGATGTATCTTCTGATGGTATCATCTTCTGCCTCTGGTGACGTCATCTTCTCCTCTCTTTTGTAAACATCAAAATCCTAAGTACTTAGAACCAACTTGGTTCCAACAATCTCCCCTTTTTTGATGATGACAAAACCTTAACTTATTTTGTTAGCTTATAACTTAGTTAAAAAGACTTTGAAAAGGTTGAAAAAATTCGAAGTACTTGAAATACTCCCCTCTGACCAATCTCTCCCCCTAAGTCTAATAATGACTTTTTCCTCTCCTTTTCAACTCCTTCTTAAATCACTCTTTCTTTTCTTCTCTTCTCCTCTCCTTTTCAACTCCTTCTTTATTCGCTCTTTCTTTTCTCTCTTCACATTGTCTTTCCTTTTCAACTCCTTCTCTTTTCACTCTTTCTTTTTCTCTCTCCCTGTTTCCTCTCCTTTTCAACTTCTTCTCTTTTTCAGTCTTTCTTTTTCTCTCTTTATTTTTCTCTCTCCCTGTTTCCTCTCCTTTCCAACTCTTTTTTTTTCATCTCTTTCTTTTTCACTCTTTCTTTCTTTTTATCTCTCCTTTTCTACTTATTTCTCCTTTTTCTCTCTCTCCCCCTTTTTGTCATCAGCCAAAAAGAGGTCCTACTATTTTTGTATTTTTTGTTTTTCTTATTACAAATTACATAAAGTAAAACAGAAAATAAAAGACAGAAAATAAAATTACAAGAAATTTAAACACTCCTAAGATGACTACTTGAGCTAGTCAGATATGGAGGTAATGCTGAGATGCTTCTTGATGAACTCGAACCTGTCTTCAGGTAGTGCTTTGGTGAAGATGTCAGCCCATTGATGATCAGTGTCCACAAACTGGATGCTTAAGGTCCCTTTTTGAACATGGTCCCTAATGAAATGGTGTTTTATTTCAATGTGTTTGTCTCTAGAGTGTAAGATAGGGTTTTTGGTTAGGTTTATGGCTGAAGTGTTATCACAGAACAAAGGGATATTGGTTTCGAAGATGTTGTAATCTTCAAGTTGATGTTTCATCCAGATTAACTGTGAGCTGTATCCTGTTGCTGATATATATTCAGCTTCAGCTGTTGACATGGCAATGGTGCTTTGTCTTTTGCTTGACCAAGAGATCAAATTGTCACCAAAGAATGTGCAGTTGCCACTTGTACTTTTCCTTTCCAACTTGTCTCCGGCATAGTCAGAATCACAAAAACCTCTTAGTTTATAGGTGGGGGTTTTCTTGTACAACAAGGTAAGGTTGGTGGTTCCTGTAAGGTATCTCAATATTCTTTTGACAGCAGTTAAATGGGATTCCCTAGGGTCAGCTTGAAAATGGGCACAAACATAAACACTAAACAAAATGTAAGGTCTAGAAGCAGTTAGGTAAAGAAGGGATCCAATCATACCTCTGTATGTTTTCTGGTCTACCTTTTGGCTGGTTTCATCTTTCTCAAGTGAGCAGGTTGGGTGCATGGGGGTGGTCATAGGCTTACAGTCACTCATCTTCAACTTTTTGAGAAGTTCTTTAGTGTATTTAGATTGGTGAACGAGTATACCTGATTTACCTAGGTGAATATGAATTCCCAGGAAGAACTTAAGTTCTCCCATCATTTTTAATGGATTTCCTAAATAGAGTATTATCAATCTGGCCTCTATCAAATTCATTCTTAAGCAGAAAGTTACTAAGTCTGTCATACCATGCCCTTGGTGCTTGTTTTAAACCATATAAAGATTTTTAAAGTTTAAAAACATGGTTTGGAAAATCAGAATTTTCAAATCCAGTGGGCTGTTTGACATCGACATCCTCACTTATATAGCCATTTAAGAATGCACTTTTAACATCCATTTGATACAGAATTATATCATGATTAGCAGCAAATGATAAAAGAATTCTAATTGCTTCTAACATGGCCACTGGAGCAAAAGTCTCAGTGTAATCAATACTTTCATGTTGACTCTGTCCTTGAGCTAAAAGTTTGGCTTTGTTCCTTACCACTTCACCTTTTTCATTGAGTTTATTCCTGAACACCCACTTGGTTCCAATAATGTTTTTTGTTTGTATGGATACCAGATCCCAAACATCATTCCTTTGAAATTCATTAAGCTCTTCTTGCATTGCAAGTATCCAACCTTCCTCTGCCAAAGCTTCATCAACATTGCTTGGTTCAATTGTTGAGCGTAAACCAAACAGACTGGTTTCTCTACTTGATGATCTGGTCTTCAATGGTTCTGCTGCACTATCAATTATGAGAGTTTCTGGATGTGAAGACTTGTACTTCCATCCATTATTTCCCTCCGAATTGTCTTCAGAGTCAGCATGTTCTTCTTCCTTGCTTTCATCTTTATCTTTCTCAGGTTCTGTTGCTCGTCCAACTTCTGGTTCCTGTGCCTCTGGTTCACCTGCAATTTCCTCATCTTGCTTTGACTGATAGAGTCAAGTTGTTTATCATCAAACTTAATGTGGATTGATTCTTCCACAGTGTTAGTTTCCTTGTTAAACACTCTATAAGCTTTTGATCTCTCAAAGTAACCAATAAAGGTACACTTTTGAGATCTAGAGTCAAACTTAGCTAGATTATCTTTAGTGTTCAACATAAAACAAGTACAGCCAAATTTCTTGAAATAGGAAATGTTAGGTTTCTTACCTTTCCACAGTTCATATGGAGTTTTATTTAAGATTGACCTGATGTACACTCTATTCTGAATGTAGCAAGCTGTGTTGATAGCTTCTGCCCAAAGGTAGGTGGCAAGCTTCATATCATTCAGCATGGTTTTGACCATCTCCTGTAGTGATCTATTCTTTCTTTCCAACACTCCATTCTGTTGTGGTGTTCTGGGGGATGAGAAGTTGTGAGAGATGCCATTCTCATCACAGAATTCTTCAAAGTATTTGTTCTCAAAGTCACCTCCATGATCACTTCTGATGGTTATGATCTTGACACCCTGTTCATTCATGACTTGCTTACAAAATGAAATAAACACTTTGTGAGATTCATCTTTGTTCTTTAAAATTTTTACCCAAGTCCACCTTGAGTAATCATCAACAATCACAAATCCATATTTCTTACCACTGAGTGAAGCTGTTTGAACAGGACCAAACAGATCTAAGTGAAGTAGTTCAAGTGGTTGAGAGGTAGAAACACATTTTTTAGTTTTAAAAGAGCTTTTAGTTTGTTTACCTCTTTGACATGCTTCACACAGAATCTCAATTTTGGAACTTACCTTGGGAAGCCCTCTTACCAACTAGAGTTTGCTCAACTCAGATATAAGTCTAGGGTTTGCATGCCTTAGCCTCTTGTGCCAAATCAGATTCTGCTCACTTACAGATAATAAGCCTTTAACCTGTTGCTTAGCAAGACTAAACAAATCAATCTTATAAACATTATCTTTCCTAATGCCAGTAAACAAAACAGATTTATCAAGTTGACTAACAGCATTGCATGTTTTCTGGTTAAAGATGACATCATATTTGCAATCACTTAGTTGACTTATGCTCAAAAGATTATGCTTCAGACCTTTTACTAACAGAACATTTTTAATAGAAAGGGAAGAAGATTTGTTACCGACTGTTCCTGTAACAATAATCTGACCTTTATGGTTTCCTCCAAAGGAAACTTTGCCTCCATTTTTCATGGTCTGATCCAAAAACATAGATTTGTCTCCTATCATGTGTCTGGAGCAACCACTGTCCAAATACCATGATTTATGTTGCTGATCAGACCTTGCTTCAGAATCAGAGTCAGACTCAGACTCCGACTCAGTTCGAGCCATCAGAGCCAATTCAGCTTATGGCTTGTTTGAGCAGTTTCCTTGATTCTACTTTGGTTGATAGATCATGTTCCTCTGATGATTCTTGAACATGTTTTGGTTCTGGTAACTTGGATGAATCTGGTGATTATGATAACCTTGATGATTCTGGTGATTTGGATGAGTTGGATGAATCTGATAATTGTGGGGATTTGGATGAATCTGATGATTCTGATAATTCCTGTAGTTATACTAATTCTGATAATTGAAGTAATTTTGATGATCATACCTGAACCTTTGATACTGATACCTCTTCTGGTTCTGGTTCCAGTACTGATTCTTGTTCCAGTACTGATTCTGATTCTGGTTCCAGTGTTGGTTCTAGTTCCAATTCCTGTGCCTCTGATATTGGTTCCAGTTCTTGTTCTAATTCTTGTTCCAATTTTGATTCTGGTTCCAATTCTGGTTCTGATTTTGATTTTGGTTCTGGTTGAGTTACCAGACCTTCTTCCATCAAACTGATATTGCCTCTGTCTGGTTGTAGCAGGAACATAAACCTTCTTTTACTTGTGCATTACCAACATCCATTGTCCAGGCACCACTGTTGGTGTCTCCTTTTGGTTGATCAGAATATATGCAACATAGACAATTTGATCTTTTGGTACCCAGAATTGATTGGGTCCAGGTTTGTTAGTTTTAACAACTTTCTGATCTTGTTCAGATTTTACCATTGGACAAGATAATTCAGAGTGACCTTTCATAGCACAAACAATGCATAAAACATCAGAATGAATAGTTTTAGTTTCAGCAATAGTTTTTGTAAAACCAAGACCTCTCTTTCCAATGTTACTGTTTCCATAAATCAAAGATGCATATTTACTTCTTTCCATTCCATTAGAAATAAAGTATTGAAAAAATCGCTCATGCATATCAGATTCACAAACAATTTTGGAAGTGGAACAAATATTACTTTTGAGAGTTTGGTTTTCAGATTTGAGTCTTGCAACTTCAGTTTTAAAATCCTTGTTTTCAGTTGCATACTCAGAATTTTGATTCTTTAAAACTTGGACTTCTTTGGTTAGATTTTTCTTATCGTCCCTAAGAGTTTTCAGTTTTCAAGACATCTTATTGTTTGCATTTAAAAAATCTTTTAAAGCATCAATTAATTCAGATTTAGTGAGATCAGAAAATACCTTATTGTCTTCATCTTTTGAATTTGTTCCAGAGCCTGAGCTGTATCCAGAACATAAGTTGGTATGAGCCATCAGAGCCAAAATTGCTTCCTCTGATGTGCTTCCAAACTTGCCTGAATGACTGCTTTAATCATTCTTCCTTATGCCTGCTTTCCTTCCTGAAACTGTGCCTTTATGAAGTCCAGAGGCAGACCTGATGTGTTCCATCATTGCTGTTTCTGCCTCTTCTTCATCAGACGATTCTTCTTCTGATTCTGATGCACCCAAGGCTGCCATCAGACCCTTCTTTTTGAATCTGAAACTCTTCTTGTGTTGTTTGCCTTTTTCCAGATTTGGACATTCTGACTTGATATGTCCAGGTTCATTGCATCCATAACAGATGATGCTCTTCTTGTCAGATTCTTCCTTTCCTTTGCTGTTATCTTTCTTCTTGGAGCCTCTCCTATTCCTGTTTTCCCATATCTTTGGTTAAGTAAGCCATATCATCACAGTCACTGTCACTATCCTCTAATTCTAGTGCTGCCTTTGCTACTTTCTTCTGTTTTGACGTCGGGGCCAGATTCTTCTTCTTCTTTGGTTCATCTGCTTCCAGTTCTATTTCATGAGACTTGAATGAGCTGATCAGATCTTCAAGTCTTAAGTTATTATGATCTCTGGCTTGCTGAACTGCAGTAACCAATGGTCTCCACTTGGTTGGTAAGCTTCTTAGAATCTTCTTGACATGATCTGCTGTTGTGTAGCTTTTCTTTAAGACCTTCAGTCCAGATATCAGAGTCTGGAATCTACAGAACATTCCATCAATGTTTTCATCATCTTCCATCTTCAACATCTCATACTGTTTGACCAGTACGTTAGCCCTTGCTTCTTGAACTTGTTGGCTTCCTTCATATGTCAGAACCAGACTGTCAAATATGCTTTTTGCTGTTTCTTTATCTGTACATCTGTCAAATTCCTTGAATGTGATGGCACTGATCATGATGTTTCTGGACTTGTGATGCTGTTTGAATAATTTTCTCTGGTCTGGTTTCATATCTTCCATGTCCAGTTCTTTAGTTGGATCTCCTGGAACAGTAGGTGCAGTGTAACCTTTGACTACAAGCTTCCATAATTCAGGATCTTGAGATATGAAGAAACTTCTCATTCTTACCTTCCAATACTCAAACCTGTCTCAATCAAACAATGGTGGTCTGTTGATGTTGCCTCCAAAATCATCTTTGGATTCTGCCATGTTGTTGACCCCTTGGACCATTCCTCGAACACTAGTTAAGTGCTCAGCCTTGAGATCGAGCTCTGATGCCAATTGAAGGTGCAAACACGAAAAAGGGGGATTGAGTTGTGTTCGACTAACTTGAATAGTTTTTAGTTTTAAAACAAAACCTGTTATATATGAATTAAAATAGAGTTAGCAACGGATATAAAGTAAATAAAAACTCAGAATTTTATACTGGTTCACCGTTAACTAGCCTACGTCCAGTCCCTTCACTTTGAATTCAAAAACCTTGAATTTCAAAGTACCACTGACCCTCCAAGCCAGTCTTCTCAAAAAGTCTAACAACCCTAGACTTTTGAGGAAAAAAACCTTGAATCTAATTGCTAAGTAATCTGCTACTCCTTCTGACTCCTTCAGATTGTATACTCTACATCAACAACTTAGACCTAACACAAGGGAAAGAAAAACATAGAGTACTTTCTTCTGGAAAGTGGATACTCACAATTGACCTCAATGAAAACTCATGTATTTTGCTTTTGAAAGTGTATGACTCTCAATTATTTTTTATGCTAAGTCTTCTGCCTTGAGCCTCCTTTTATAGATGAATAGTTAGGGTTTCTTCCATGCTTAAATTCGAGCTGAATCTCCCCAGATTCTCTTGCAGAAATAACTTGGCCAATCGGGTTTCACTTAAATAAGAATCATATATTTTTAGCTCCAGATTGCATTTGAAAATTCTGTTGACCAATCTTGTTTCTTTTAATTCCAAACCATATCTTTTTAAGCTTCAGATTGCATTCGAATTTCTCCAAGTCTTCAGTAATTTTTTAATCAAATCCCCTTAATACTTTGATCAAATTTCTATCAAAATTTCATCAAGTCTTCTTCAAATTTTAATCAAGTTAATACTGATTTTCATAACGATTAAAATTTGGACCGTTTGATCTTCTGATCTCGACCACATCTGGACCATATAATCTGATCTGTTGTGATCTCGGCCAATCACTGGACCATATGATCTGATCTTCTGATCTCGGCCAACACTGGGCCATATGATCTGATCTTCTGATATCGGCCAACACTGAGCCATGATGCTTAAATCGGGACCATTGATCTGAACATTTTCCCTTTGATCTGGACCAATTCTAGACTGAGTCTGGATTCAACTAAAATTAAATCTAGACTTACGATATTTTAATCTGTACATTTACCTTCTGATCTGGATCAAGTGTGTATTAAATCTGGACAATCATTTCTTCTGATCTGGACTTAGTTTTATACACTGAACCATGCTATCTTCTGGTATGGACCAAATCTGAACCAAGTCACTTGTTTTGGACCAGTTAACTTCTGCTCTGATTAAGTCTGGATTATGTCTGGACTAATTCTTATTTCACGACCAGGCTATCTTCTTGTCAGGATTAATTTCGGACCAAGTCTGACTTATGGTTCCTTCTGGTCTGGACCAAGTTTCCCTCTGACAAGCTTCCTTTTGGTCTGGACTAGGTCTCCTTCTGGACTCTGCTTCCTTCTGATCTAGGCTAGGAAAGATATCCTCTGATGATGTTATTTAACCTCTGATGATATCCTCTTATATCCGTTGGAGGTGTATGCTCTGGTGCCTTCAGGATGCATCCTCTGGTACCTTCGGGATGCATTATTTGGCCTAACCTTCTGGTGACATTTCTATCCTCTGGTTGCTTCCTCTGGATGTATCTTCTGGTGGTGTCATCTTCTGCCTCTGATGAGGTCATCTTCTGGTGACATTTTATATAATAATTCTAAGTACAAAATAAGATTACATGGAGTGCTTTTGTAAACATCAAAATCCTAAGTACTTAGAACCAACTTGGTTCCAACACTTTGGTCTCCACTTGGTTGGCAGACTTCAATGAATTTTTTTCACATGGTCAACAGTGGTGTAGCTCTTCTTGAGAACCCTTAATCCTAAAACCAGAACCTAGAATTTGGAAAACACTACTTCAATGTCTTCATTTTCTTCCATCTTGAACAGCTCGTACTTTTTGACTAGGATGTTTGCCTTTGCTTCTTGAACTTGTTTGCGGCCTTCGTAAGTCAAAATCAGACTATCATAGATGCTCTTTGCTGTCTCATTGTTGAATTCTTCTGGTCATGAACGTTCTGGATTTGTGATGCATCTTGTACATATTCTTTTGGTCAACATCCATATCTTTTCTGGGAATTTCAACACCATCAGCATCTTCTGAAGTAGTATAGCCATCTTCTACCAAATCCCAATGTTCGGGATCTTGTGAAATAAAGAAACTCATCAGCTTGTCCTTCTAGTACTCGAACCGTTCCCCATCAAATAGAGGTGGTTTGTTCATGTTTCCACGAGCAGCTTCTTCATTGAATCCAAACATGTTGAACCCTTGGATCTTTTCTCAAACTCTGTAAAGTGCTCAGTCTTGAAACCGAGCTCTGATGCCAATTGAAGGTGCAAACACGAGAAGGGGGGTTGAATTGTGTTTGCCAAACTTGAATTCTTTTTGCTGTTTTGTTGAGTGTTGATGTAAATTACTTGATGAATAAATAATCAGATTCAGCAGCGGATAATAACAGCATAAGAACACAACGATTTATTCTGGTTCACCATTAATTTGGCTACATCTAGTCCCTTCATTCCAAAGGCTTTAATTCACTAATTCAAAACACTTTGAATTACAACATTTGACCTTCCAAGCCAGTTTTCTAAAACAGCCTGACAACCCTAGACTTTTGAGGAATAATAACACCTTGACCCTACAAGCCAAGTCTACTCAAACAGCCTGACAACCCCAAACTTTTGAGGAACGATAACAACACCTTGACCCTACAAGTCAAGTCTTCTCCTACCAATCTGAAAACCCTATATTGAATAAGGAATCTACACCACTATCGGGTTAGATTACAATGGTTTGGAACTCTACAATGTTGCTTCTCGAAAGTTGATTGTTGCATTGTTTCTCTTGATTAGTTGCTTCTGAAAAGCTGATTATAACATTAACTCTCACTCTCTGAAAACACTTAGAGCATATTTATTTTTCGCACAAGTATTTCTCTCTTTTGAACTCTCGGATAACTTTTAATTGTAAGCTTGAGTTCTTGTGTTTTTCAGTACCTATTGCTGCGGCCTCAAGCCTCTTTTTATAGCTGCAATATGGGCTTTGTCCAAGCTTAATTTCGAGATGAATCTTGCTCATATTTCCTTTGAAAATTATTTTGGCCAATCCTATTATACTTTAATTATGAACCATATCTTCTTGCTTCAGATTTCATTTGAATTTCCTTCAAGTCTTCAGTGATTTTTGAATCTAATCTCCTTAATACTTTGATCAAATTTCTATCAAAAATCAATCAAGTCTTCTTCGAATTTTAATTAAGTCTTCACTTATTTGCATCATGATTTAAATCTGGACCATATGATCTGCTGATCTAGACCAAGTCTGGACCATGTGATCTGATGTGTACCATTATGTTTCCTGATTTGGACAATGTAACCTTCTGATATGGATTATGAGATATTCTGATTTGGACTTGTAATTTTGTGATCTGAACCATGTGATTTGTTCTGGACCATGCTATCTTCTAGTCTGGACCAAGTCTAGACCAAGTCTTCTGTTCTGGACCAAGTTTCGAACATGTCTTCTATTCTAGACCAAGTCTAGAACATGTCTTCTGTTGTGGACCAAGTCTGGAACTTCAGACTGAGTTATGTTCTGAATTCTGTTTCTTTCTGGTATGACCAAGTCTCCTTCTGGACAAGATTACCTTCTGGTCTTACCAAGTCTTCTTCTGGACAATGTTTCCTTCTGGTCTGGACCAAAAATTCTTTTGGATATGCTTCCTTCTGGTCTGGCCCAAGTCTCCTTCTGGACCATGTTTCCTTCTGGTCTGGACCAAGTCTCCTTCTGGACTATGCTTCCTTCTGATCTGGGCCATGAATAATATACTCTGATAATGTCGTTGTTTCTTCCCTCTGATGATGTCCTCTGATTGATGATATCCTCTGATGTTTGCCTTTGATGACATCCTCTGATTCTTGCTTTTGATGGGATCCTCTTGTGATATCCTGTTGTATCCTTTGAAGGTATTTTCTGGTATCCTCTGGAGGTATCTTCTGGTATCCTCTGGAGGTATCTTCTGGTATCCTTTGGAGGTATCTTCTAGTATCCTCTGGAGGTATCCTCTGGTGACATCCTCTGGATGCACCCTCTAGTATCCTCTGGATGTATCCTCTAGTGATATCTTCTGGCCGTATCTTCTGGTGGCATTTTTATCTTATGGTGACGTCATCCTCTAATGACATCTTCTGCTTCTGATTTGTATCTTCTGGAGGTATCTTCTGCTGACATCATCCTCTGATGACATCCTCTGGTGACGTCATCCTCTGATTTTTCATTCTTCTTCTAAGTCAAAATATGATTTTCATAAAATACTTTTGTTAACATCAAAACTTTAATTGAAAGAACCAACATGGTTCCAACAGTGTTTATGTATGTGTTGTGTAAGTGACAAGGAAAAGAGAAGAGTTTTTTTGTCCTCTCAAAATTTTTCTTTGATAATACTACCATCCATTTACCCCCAATTTAGAAAACAATATAAATTTAACATTACTAGCAAATAATTGATTTCCACTAGAAATAAAATTATTGGTCTAACTTACCATCTTAACCTTGTAAATCTTTCTAAGATAGTGAGAAGAGTTATTACACTAAATAGTAAGATGTTTTCATGATCAAAACATTAAACAATTGTAAGTCATTTTTGAGTAAAATAAAGTTGAATCCTAAATAACTTAAATCAAATAACAGAGTTGAGAAAGATATGAGACATAATCTTTTGTTTTGATATGTTCATGGCTTTTTCATAAATCTTCTTTGCACATTGTCTTTTTTTGATACATTAATCATTTTCAAATGTTCTTTTCTTTTTATCAAATTGTTATCCTCAGAATGTTCATGGTTGGATGAGTTCTTTTGGAATAATGAAGATCATTGGGAGTATCATGATCATCACGATGATCAACTTTATTGATTATCATTGTTCATAATATCTAACATTATTAGTCAAACATCCTTAAATCAGATTTCACCAATCTTTTTCAATTTTAAAATGTTTCTATTTAAATACTAAATAATAAATATGTTGAGAATAGTGTAATTAAAGAGCTTGCAATAGCAATAGTATAGTGAGACATTAAAAGACTTGTACTATTTATAGTACTATTCTAGGTTATTGTTTTACTACATGGACAATTGTAGTGTACCACCAGAGGATATAAATCATTTCCATGTTCTATTGCCACGTCATTAAAGAAACAATATCCAATCACTTAGAATATTGTTTTCAAACATATATCAATAGCTTAAATCAATATTCAGTGTCGACTTATTGACCAAAAATATTGACTTTTTCAGATAATAGCTTCATAGAATTTTCAAATTCTTTTTCTTCATTAGAGGAGTCATGTTTTATCAGAACATTAACTTTCTTAGAGACTTGATTTGTAGTTGACTTTTGTCAGAGATAGACGATCATATTTATGCTATTTTATTTTGTGATTAGAGGACCATTCATTAACTTATATATCCTTTGCTTTGACTTGTATATGAACAATCAGACATTCGTTCCAACGTCTCTTATTAATGTATAATGATTTGCTCTATTACTAAACCTAATTACTCGTGCATTAGGTAATAATATTATTTGTGTTAATTAACACTCAAATTATTATATCTAAGTTACTCATAATATATGCTACCTTAAAATAGACAGTCATTGATATAAATCTTATCTTCTAACTTAATCTACACACTAGCAAATATAGTTAGAGAATAATTGTTCTTATTGTTTTGTTATTACTAAAACAACAATCAAAGGATTGTAGTTAAAATCACTTTTGCACTAACAATCTCTTTTTTTTATGATGACAAACAACTATATAATTAATGAACACTTTTCGTTCACAAAATAAAAATTTAAAAATAACTCCCATGAATGTAGAACTCAAAAATCGTTTAACTTAATAATCTTTTGAACTTCTTTCTAATAAGATAAACACAATTTCTAAGAACTTCAGCCTTATTAAGTTAATTCATACTTTTTATACATATAACGATAATAAAATTTGAAGTTAAATGTAAGACCCACATTTTTCTTTATTATTAGTAATGTGTGAAATATATAATTTTTTTTTGTAATTTATAATGTGGTTGTTATTATTATTATTATTATTATATTTTTTATTCAATTATTATTTTTGAAAAGCACATATGTGTATGACATGATTTATTTAATTTGATTAAATATTTTTGCTAACTATTTGAAAAAAAATGCTTATAATAATGACACGATTTAACTATTTTTAGAAAACAAAAATAATAAAGATATTTTAGATTAATCAACCGCTCAAATGTTAGTTAATGAGAAAAGCATATAAATCTCTAGTTCGTTATTAGGTTAGGTTAGGTTAACAAGACAGAAGGAGAAAAAAAAAGACGTATAAGTCCCTAGGTAATAGCTACTGTAGGTTAGAAAAAAAAACGAATATTGAATCCTAAATAGTGGCGAGAGAGGGCAAAGAAACATCAGTGCATCCACGATGAGAGAAAGAAGGAAAATCGGTTCCGGTAGGCTAGGTTGTACAAGGAACTTGCTCCGACTTCGTTCGAATTTTACTATGTTATTTTTACCTTTGAATTTGACTTATTAATATAATCTATTAATATTTTTACTTTCTTTCTCTGATTCAATTTGATAAAATCTTTATTTTGAAACAATGATTTTTGATACAAAATTTATGTTTGTAAATTAAAAAAATTGATTTTTATGGTAAAGTTGTTATTATTGTTACCGGTCAAAAACTAATTTTAGTAAATGGCTTTATGATGATGGATAATTTTGAAAATGGTGTTTGATATTATTATTATTATTATTATTATTATTATTATCATTATTATTATTATTATTATTGTGTAGGAAAATCCTTGTTAGTTTTAAAAGTAAAATTGTGATATGCAATTTATTTTCTTAGAAGTGATCTTGATTTTCTTATGATATTGAAATAGAAACCTATTTTAATTACAGAAAATGTTTATCTATGTCAAAAATTAACTTTTATCTAATAGAAGTCCCTATAAAGAATAGATCGTGTTTTAATCAATAAAAATTGTTATTAGCTATAAACTCAATTTTTATTTGGTTAATATTTTACGTTGAAGAAATTTTTAGAAACCTTATTGATGTTAATTATAATAATTTTTCTATAAACGTTTTGAAAGTTGTTATAGTTATTTCTTTTACAAGATTAAAGTTATGATTTTTATGAGACAATTGTGTGGAGGTTGCGTTGATTTATAAAATAATAATAATAATAAGTTGATTTTTTTAAAAGAATTTGTCTAAATCTTAAACTAAACTCAAGCTTTATTTGAGTAGGAGTTAGTAGTTGAAAGACAGTTAAATACTAAGTTAATTATTACTATTTGAAGGTGTGAACCGAGTTGAACAAGAGTTTGTGGCGCATAATTCTAGAAACAACTTTGGTAACGGTAAGGGCATCACTTCATTCGTTTTCCTACTTGAATTATATGTGATATAAATGTATTGTGATGTTGTGTATTGGTTCTGTATGTGTGTTATTTTCAAAATAAATGTCATATGATACGTTGTTATAATGATTGTGCTTGACATGTTCAAACTGTGGAAAATAAATATTATATGATACGTTGTTATAATGGTTGTGTTTGACATGTTGTAGTCAATTCTAAAGGTGCAAATATGTTGTCGTTAATAAGTTAATCTCGTATAATATTGGTGATTTACTACAAAAGTGTCTATATTCATGCATTTATAGTTGAGTGGTGCGTCCATAATTGGTTGGAGCCCATATATCCTTGTGGGGATTTTGAGTTAGTGGTGTTGCTTGGAAGGACCCAGGAAGCCCTTGCGGGGAGGCGATATTTTGGAATCATGCATTGACATATAGTCTAACAGATAGATTTGTGCATTTTGGTTCATTTGTATCTTTGGTGGTTTGTGGTTTTAACTGTTAAATAAAGTATATGATTTATTTATATTTTTTCTATAACAATTATATATACATGTTTATTTGCTCTGTGTTTGTTATTTGGTGATGACTTTTACATTTGACATAACGTCACATATAGTGTTACTTGAGCGAATAATGTCACGGGCCAACCTAGTAGGAGAAATGTGAGGACATACAATAGCATGCAATTGGAGGCTGCGAGATACTTTTGTATTGGTGTTAGACTTGTTGAAGAGTTTTCCACAAGTGTCCAGAATTATGACCAACTAGGATTTATCTTTGGGTAATAAAACGTCAAGAGTTTTGGCTTTAGGACTTTCTTTTGTTTTACACATTAACTTTACTTTTTGTAATTGTGAATACTCTGATTCATTATTTTGAAAATACAATTGAAAAAGTTATTAGTTGGTTTTAAAGTAAATGAGTAATTAAGATAATCTTATAAATATATATAAAAAAAACGAATTTGTCTCTTTACGTTTAGAATTTCATTAATTAATGTCTTGAAAAAGAGGAATGTTACATTAAAACTAAAGGAAAACACAAAAATAAACAAACAATCAAGACAAACAAAATTCTTTGATAATTTTGATAATTTTATTCAATTGATTTCACAAATTCATAGGAGGTTAAGCCCTTGGATTCATATGACATCTATTGATTAACAATTGACAAAACTTCCGGATGTTAAGCCCTTAGACTATTATTCCTCTTAGAAAGTTAAGCCCAAGGAAACAATCCATGTTTTTTACGGGATGTTAAACCTTTCAAAACAAAGGTAAATTACAAATAACTATCATGATAATGACATATGCAGATGACACTTAGATGCATATGATGCAACAATCACAAGCTGATACTTATGATGCAAGAATCAGATGCAAATTCTTATGATGCAACAATTCATATGCAAATGCATACACAAAGACACAAACAAACAATTAATTGTACTAATATCACTTTCTCCATTTTTTCCTTTTTGTCATTATAAAAAAAGGTGAAATTAGAAATAGACAGAAATTTAAAACAAACACACACATAAATTAAATGGAAATACCAAGAAAGATCAAACACACAAGCACTTAGAAATGCAAAGCCGAGATAAGCACACAATTAATGCATAAATTAAAAAAAAAAACTCAAACAAGTAACAAACACACAATTACACATCACACGTAAATATGCAAATAGAGAGAAGGGATACAAAAACAAATAAATTATGAAGTAGAAATAAACAAAAAATAAAATAAAATTTCATTAATATTAAGGATTGCCATCACTAATGGAAAGAAAAACATTATCCTAACAAACTATCCTAAAAAGAATCCTAGAATCTTCTAATAACGGGTCTTAAGAGTTATACAACTTCCTCCATTTTATTTGTGAAAAGATTCAACTTGTGATAAACTTCTTGCAAAGCTATCTGAACTTCGAGCTGTTCAAGAAAAACATCTCTCACTATTGAAGCAACTTCATTTGATAGGATTTCTTGCTTCTCTGGAGAGGAAGGTGAGTTCCTTTTCTTAGCAGACAAAGAGTCAACATCCATAGCAGAAGAGTTTGAAAGAAGTAGAAAACAACAAAAGCATTTGAGAAAATAAGTGACAATTGTTAAGTAATAAACAAAACTGAAAACAAACAGGTATAAATAGCCAAAATTTTAAGGAAGAGAAGGTGTAATGACGAAAGCATGGAAGAACACATAAGGTTAGAGGAAAACGTGTGCATAGTGACTTGACAGATATTTATGACACACAAAACTTATTTAAAGAAACGATGAATAAAAGAAGATGAAGAGTTGTGGAAGGAGAAGTGAGTGAAATAAATATTTTAAATAATAAAATTAAATTAAATTTTAAGAAAACAAGACGAAGAGTTAAAAAAGAACAGAGTTAAGAGAAATTTGTTAAAAAAAATAATGACTTTGAATAAAAGCAGAGAGAAAATAAGAAAAATAGAAATGAAAATAAACTAAATAAAAAAATAGAAATCAAAGCTTAAGAAAATAGAATGAAAACAAATTTTAGACAATTCCAAGTAATTGATCAGAAAATTTTTTTCCTTCATGTTTCAATAACTTTACAAATAGAAGCTTATAATTTTCAATTAGAGGATGACATAGAAATAAGATGAATAAACGTGAAGAGAATAAAGCAAAAATAAAGGTAAGTATAAATGAAATCAGATGTAGAACGGAAACTAGAGGTAAAAGGAAAACAGAGTCAAGCAGACATAACATAATAATCATATAGAGGTATAAAACTAAAAACACATGTATTTGATTTATAATTCATATTACAATGGTAACAAATACAAATTACATTACAACTGCAATAGTTATTATACAATGGCTAAAACTAAAAATGGGTTAAAACTAAGGCTTTTCTAGGGTTTTCTAAACCAGATTCACTAATTAAATTACATAATAAGTTTTAATCACCGATTTCTAATACATAATCAACTAAATCTCTTGTAGTAAATATCTTATGCAGTCATTTTTTTTCCTTGTTTGAAGGATTTCTACTCCAGAGAGAATCACATCAATATATGCACATGATTCTTTTGTTTCTTAAGATATGTGGAATATTTTACAATTACTCTTCCTTCCTTGAGTACACTAGAAGCCTTGAGCTTTCCATTTTTGTCGATAGACCAGAAGATTAAATAGAATCAATCTTTTAAATATATTATGGCACATAGTTTCAATGGGATCTTCATCCATAAAGATTGTTCCTGTATTGAAAGAGATAGATCAAAATCAAGCAGAATGATTAGTCATCAATACCACCCAATATATTATAATCTTTCTTATTATATGTAAGACTCTTGCTTGAGCCATTGTTCTTGAAGTTTATTTGGAAACTAGAAAAACTATTCAATTCTAATGTATTTTGAGTTTGAAAAAACTGTTTAAAAATCACAATTTGTGCCACCGAAGATATTACTGGGTTGAGTCGCGGACTAGGTCGCCCGCTCTCTTTGAGACGTTTCGCGGCACTGCCCAAATTGTGCAAGGTAGACTATCAACCACGACGTCCCCATGATAAAACAGTCCAGATTCACTGTATCGGAGTTCCGCTGCACCGTAGAAAACCGTTCTAAAATTACACCCTAAATATGGCTGTTAAAGTCACTCTCAATATGACGGTTAAAGTCACTCTTAATAAGGCGATTAAAGCCTCACAATATGATATTATGACCACTCATAAATCAAAATAACTACACTCTAAAGCACTGCGGTATGCGGCATAAAAAACACTTTAAAAGGATAGTGGTATTATGACCACTAAAAAAATCGATGGGACTGTGGTATAAAACCGTTCTAAAAGGATAGTGGTATTAGGACCACTCAAAACTCGACAGAAACTACAACATAACAACTGCTCTAAAATATCGAAGGGACTACGGTACAATACCGCTCTAAAATATCGAAGGGACTACGGCATAACAACCGCTCTAAAATATTGAAGGGACATAAAAAAAGGGGAGAAGTGGCTCGGTAACAATCGAGCAAAATATAAGAGGGAGAAAAGAAAAAGTTGGGAAATGCATCCAACTTTGGTGTACTTTTCACAATAAATTGACACTCTTTATATAGTGATGGAAGCAAACCCACATATCTTTTCTATCCAATGTGGGACTTCAACAAAATTTTGAGAATATTTATATAGTGATTAAAACTATTCAAAATGAGAGTTTTCCAATGTGGGACTTCAACAATTTTTAAATTCACACATTATGTTCCAACAATCCCCCATTTGAATTAAAAAAATGTTTCTAAAATAGTGTCAAACGTTTCTATAAGATTGTGCATAAGCAAAGATGTCTCTTGACTTGAACCTTCGCATAGCGAGTAAGATTCTGATTTAACAAGAGTGACTCGTAGTCTTGAACTCTATTTCTGACGTCAAACCCACACACAACCTTTTCATTGCGTGTATTCTAAAAAGCCCCGTGCATTTATGGCCCTGCGCGTCTATCCCAATATAGTGAACGCTCTAGGAATTTTTGCCTCGAAATTCCATAGGAAACGGCCTCATTTCCACATTCACATAGGTGAGTCTATCAAGAGTACTCTTGTAGCTAGGTACTCCCTCCACATAGAGTATAGATCTCATTAAGAGTTTCTATTATCTCAGCCTTCCATCATTTCAGGAATCATGCTTCTGTTAAATATAATAACATGTTCATCTCTTATCACTATGACTTGTTATTACCCATTGAACCTAACTCTTGGGATCTCCAGTCTTTTAGGTCAGGTTACCATCATAAGTGACTCAATTATCTATAGACCATAGTTCCATCCTTTTGGATGTATTTATGACTTTCTCTCTAGCCAATCCTTTCGTCAAAAGATCTGCTAAATTATCATCAGTGCATACATGATCCACTATTATAGCTCCATTAGTAAGTAATTCTCTAATTGTGTTTTGCTTACGATGTATTTGTCGTCTCTTACTGTTGTAATAAAGATTCTCAATTTTTGCAATAGTTGCAGTACTATCGCAGTGGATCAACACAGCTGGCATAGGTTTTTCCCATAAAGGGATCTCAGCTAGCAAGCATCTCAACCAGCTCACTTCATCACTAGTAGTAGCTAGTGCTATCATTTTAGACTCTATAGTGGACTGAGCCAATATCATTTGTTCTTTGATTTCCAAGATACATCACCATCGGATATACTAAAATTATAGCGACTATTTGCTTTGGAGACATCTGACAAGGTGTTCTAATCAGCATCACTGTATCTTTCAAGGACGACAGGAAATCTTTGATAATATAATCCTAGACTCATGGTCCTTTTTAGGTATCTCATGACTCTTTCAATAGCGTGCCAATGCTCTATACTAGGTCTACTGGTAAACCTCCACAATAGTCCTACGACGTAAGCAATGTCAGGTCTAGTACAATCAGTGGAATACCTGAGGTTGTCAATGATGCTCGCATATTCAGTTTGTCTAACACCTTCACCAGTGTTCTTAAAAAGTTTCATACTTGGATCATATGGTGTGCAAGCAGGTTTATAGTCAAAGTATTTATATTTCTTTAGGATCTTTTCAACATAATGAGACTGATCCAAAGAAATTCCCTTTTCTGACCTAGTAATCTTGATTCATAAGAATACATTCGCTTCTCCGAGATCTTTCATATCAAAGTTGTTACTCAACAATGATTTCACAGCATGAATGTTTGAACCAAATATGAGTAAGTCTTTTACATAGAGACATATGATAGTGCAAATGCTATTTTCATATTTGTAATAAATACATTTGTCACTTTCATTCACTTTAACCTCATTCGATATAATTAAGTTATCGAATTTTTCATGCCATTGCTTAGGAGCTTGTTTAAGACCATATAGAGATTTATCTAACTTACAGACCTTGTTTTCTTGTCCATGAATTACAAAACTTTCAGGTTGTTCCATATAGATTTCTTCTTCCAGATCACCATTTAAAAAAGTTGTTTTAACATCCATTTGGTGTATCACCAAGTTATGAATAGCTGCTAGAGAAATGAGTACCCTAATGGATGTTATACTAGTAACTGGTGAAAAAGTGTCAAAGAAATCTATATTTTCTCTTTGCCTAAAACCTTTGGCTACAAGGTGTGCCTTGTATTTATCAATAGTTCCATCGGGTTTTCGTTTCTTTTCCAAAATCCATTTACAACCTATTGGTTTGCAACCAGGAGGCAAGTCTACTATATGTCAGGTCTTGTTAGATTCTAGAGAATCCATTTCATCGTTTATAGCTTCTTGCCAAAGATCTGCATCCAATGATGACAAGGCTTCTTTGAGATTTGTAGGATCCTCTTCTAAATTATAGGCCATAAATTCTGGTCCATAATCATTAGCAACTCTGATTCTCTTACTTCTTCGAGTTTCCAATTCACCTTGTTTGTTGAAGCCCGCCAATGGTTTGTGTAGAGGGATCGCCATATTCATGCGGATATTTTTTAGTTGTGGCTGTCTAGAAAGACTTCACGTTGGATTAAGAGGATCCATGGACAAGAGGTCCACACACATTTGCGAAGGATTTGAAATTCTGAAATCATGTGCACTGACATGTAAGCATTGCATTAAGGTGCATAGACATGCGAGTTGTAACAGCCCAACCATTACTGTTAACAGTCCGACTCTTACCATTAACAGTGCTAATAAAAGTAAGGGTCGGGCTGTTTCAAAAAAATGGTAGTGGGAATCAGTGGACATTGGTAATTATCCCCCAGGTACTGTGTTTGAATCCCACGGAAGGCAAAAACTCACTATTTCCAATGGGTGGAAAAGGGGGGCGAGAAGGTCACGACTAACAGTTCTGATAACAGTAAGGGTCACGATGTTACACAAGTCGTGTTTGATACCATGAAAAATATGCATCTTTTTATGATGGTTGTTTATGTTTTATAATTGCTAAATGTTATATGTTAATTTCGGTTGGTGACCCTTTTTATTATTGTGGATCGGGCTGAACGCCCCAGGTTTTAGTGGATTCAATTATGTAGAGACTACGACATCGTGGAAGCATAGTGGTGCGACAACTTGGATTAGTGGCCATAAGCCTAAGGATTGGTGTAATCGGTGGGTCTCCAATGCCTTGATGTCAGTAACGCCCCAGATTTTTGATCCAAAACGTTACTTAAAAATTCTTTTAGAAAAATTTACGACAATTTTTTTGTGAGAATATCTAACATTTATCCATTTAAATAATTAGTAACAATCACGTTTATTTAATATTATAACAAAATGTTTATTCAAAAACTAAAACAAAGAAAAAGCAAGTATTCCTAATGGAATGGAACCCATTTTCGTATTTCTAGAATGAGTGCATTTTAAAGTTTGGAGACAAAGATTTAAAAATAGACATAGAAATATTGCGGCAATTCTATTATTACAAATTGTCTTGAAAACCCCATTTTTACCCCACGTTCGCCGCACGTTAATACTCATCAACTATTCTTGAATCTCCTCGAACTCATTAGTACCTAAAATGTTGTTGTAAGGGTCAGTTTTTTCCATCGTCCACATCAAACCAAAGCTAAACATATAGAAGACTAACACAAATTGTAAGACCCTTAAATTTAATATTAAATTTGGAATTAATATTAAGGGTATTTTGGGGATATTTGTAAAATATTTAATATATGTATGTTTTGAGTGAATATATATATATAAATATTTATTTTGGAAGATGAATTAAAATTATTGGATGAAGATTAAATTAATTTAATTTCGAGTAATTAAATTAATCGGACCGTTAATTAAGGATTAGCGGCTAATTGCGACGGGATTGGTTAAGTGCTGAAAATCAGACAAGTGTCGGGTGAGGTGGCACCACAAAAGCCTATAAATAGGAGTGAGAAGGATGGTGAAATCAGAACACCATCCCTCCTTCCTCACTGCCCATACTGCATGTAATAGTGCTGAGCTAGAGAACTCAGTTTCGTAGCAGCAAACTCAGGCAGCAGTTTCTCCGAATTTTGGCGCGTAAACGGGAACGAAAACAGAAACGTGAGAAGTAGCAGACACGCAGCAAGGGTAAGGGCACCTTCCACTTTGTAGTTGCATTAGGGCTGTAAATGCATATTGCGATGACATGCACGTTGTTCCATTTCTGTTTTTGAAGAAAAACTGTTTTGCATGTCATTTTGAAGAATGAGAAATGAATTCTGTTGATGTTGATGATTTTGTGATGTTGGCTGTTTTGCTGATATAACATGCTGTTTTGCTTATGTTGAGAAAGCTGAAATGCTTGCATGTTATTCTGATGTTTGAGAAAGCTGAAATGCTTTGCATGTTGTTTTGATGTTTGAGAAAATCTGAATGCTTTGCATGTTGTTCTGATGTTTGAAAAAGCTGAAATGCTTGCATGATGTTATGATGGTTTGAAAATCTGGTGTTGCTGATGATTTCAAAATAAAAAGGGTTTAAAACTGATGAAAGTGTTTCCTTCTGGAAAATCTGGTTTGATGGAAAAGTCTAAGTTTTGTGGTTTAAAAGAGTGATAAAACTGTTTTGGAGTTGTGCTGATTTTTCAAAAGAAATAGTTTGAAATGTGTTGAATGTCTCAGGAAAATTTCACTGATTTCGAAGGTGTATTCGAATACAACATGTGTGTATTCGAATACAGCCTGTCAAGTTTTTCTTTTACTTAAGTTTTCAAACTTGTATTCGACTATGAGCCCCTGTAGTCGAATACAGAGGAAGGATTTCTGCTTTTGATGGTTTTGATGTTTATCATCCTATTTCTGCTTCTGATGATTCTGATGTTAATCATCCTATTTCTGCTTCTGATGATTCTGATGTTAATCATCCTGTTTCTGCTTCTGATGGTTCTGATGTTAATCATTCTGTTTCTGGTTCTGATGATTCTAATGTTAATCATCCTGTTTCTGCTTATGATGATTTTGATGTTAATCATCCTGTTTCTGCTTCTGATGATTTGGATGTTAATCATCCTGTTTCTGCTTCTGATGATTATGATGTTAATCATCCTGTTTCTGCTTTTGATGATTCTGTTAATCATCCTGTTTTTGCTTCTGATGATTCTGATGTTAATCATTCTGTTTTACTTCTGATGATTCTGGTGTGAATCATTCAGTTTTGCTTCTGATGATTCTGGTGTGAATCATTCTGTTTTGCTTTTGATGATTCTGGAGTGAATCATTATGTTTTGCTTCTATTGATTCTCGTGTGAGTCATTCTGTTTTGCTTCTGACGATTCTGATGTGAATCATTATGTTTTGCTTCTAATGATTCTGGTGTGAATCATTCTGTTTTGCTTCTGATGATTCTAGAGTGAATCATTCTGTTTTGCTTCTGATGATTCTGGAGTGAATCATTCTGTTTTGCTTCTGATGATTCTGGTGTGAGTCATTCTGTTTTGCTTCTGATGGTTCTGGAGTGAATCATTCTGTTTTGCTTCTGATGATTCTGGTGTGAGTCATTCTGTTTTGCTTCTGATGATTCTGGTGTGAATCATTCTATTTTGCTTATGGTGATTCTGGTGTGAATCATTCTGTTTTGCTTCTAATGATTCCGGTGTGAATCATTCTGTTTTTCTTCTGATGATTCTGGTGTGAGCCATTCTGTAATGCTTCTGATGATTCTGGTGTGAGCCATTCTGTTTTGCTTCTGATGATTCTGGTGTGAGCCATTCAGTTTTGCTTCTGATGATTCTGGTGTGAGTCATTTTGTTTTGCTTCTTATGATTCTGGTGTGACTCACTCTGTTTTGCTTCTTATGATTCTGGTGTGAATCATTCTGTTTTACTTCTAATGATTCTTGTGTTAATCATTCTGTGTTGCTTCTGATGATTCTGGTGTGAATCATTCGGTTTTGCTTCTGATGATTCTGGTGTGAGTCATTCTATTTCTTCTTGTGATGATTCTGGTGTGAATCATTCTGTTTTGCTTCTGATGTTCTGATGTTAATCATTCTGATTCTGCTTCTGTTTTTGATGTTCTGGTATTGATGATTTTGATTCTAGTTCTATTCCTGATGTTCTAATGTTCATCATTCTGATTCTGGTTCTGTTCCTGATGTTCTGATGTTAATCATTTTGATTCTAGTTCTGTTCCTGATGTTCTGATGTTAATCATTCTGATTCTGGTTCTGCTTTCTGATGACCTGATGTTGATCATTCTCGTTCTGCTTCTGATGTTGAGATGTTGATCATTCTAGTTTTGTCTTATGTATTCGACTACAGGCATGCTGTATTCGAATACAGAATGTTAAAATTGCAGTTGCATGCTTCTGTATTCGAATACAAAGGGTCTGTATTTGAATACAGATTCGAGTTTTTTAGAAATTCCAAGTTTTTAAGAGTGTTTTATAAACCCTAAGTGTTGGGGAATATTGGGAATGTTTGTGGTGAATTAAAATGGACCTTTTGGTGATAGTTTGAAGTGGTATTGATGAAGTTTTTGAGACTTTACTGATGTAGTGACAAAATGTTGATTTGTACCCTGAGACTGCCTCTGTATTCGACTACCAGGGGGGCTATAGTCGAAGACAGAGTGTTAATTCTGCACTATTTTGGCTCCTGTATTCGAATACAGAGAGGCTGTATTCGAATACAGATTCGTATGTTACACAGGTCGTGTTTGATACCATGAAAAATATGCATCTTTTTATGATGGTTGTTTATGTTTTATAATTGCTAAATGTTATATGTTAATTTCGGTTGGTGACCCTTTTTATTATTGTGGATCGGGCTGAACGCCCCAGGTTTTAGTGGATTCAATTATGTAGAGACTACGACATCGTGGAAGCATAGTGGTGCGACAACTTGGATTAGTGGCCATAAGCCTAAGGATTGGTGTAATCGGTGGGTCTCCAATGCCTTGATGTCAGTAACGCCCCAGATTTTTGATCCAAAACGTTACTTAAAAATTCTTTTAGAAAAATTTACGACAATTTTTTTGTGAGAATATCTAACATTTATCCATTTAAATAATTAGTAACAATCACGTTTATTTAATATTATAACAAAATGTTTATTCAAAAACTAAAACAAAGAAAAAGCAAGTATTCCTAATGGAATGGAACCCATTTTCGTATTTCTAGAATGAGTGCATTTTAAAGTTTGGAGACAAAGATTTAAAAATAGACATAGAAATATTGCGGCAATTCTATTATTACAAATTGTCTTGAAAACCCCATTTTTACCCCACGTTCGCCGCACGTTAATACTCATCAACTATTCTTGAATCTCCTCGAACTCATTAGTACCTAAAATGTTGTTGTAAGGGTCAGTTTTTTCCATCGTCCACATCAAACCAAAGCTAAACATATAGAAGACTAACACAAATTGTAAGACCCTTAAATTTAATATTAAATTTGGAATTAATATTAAGGGTATTTTGGGGATATTTGTAAAATATTTAATATATGTATGTTTTGAGTGAATATATATATATAAATATTTATTTTGGAAGATGAATTAAAATTATTGGATGAAGATTAAATTAATTTAATTTCGAGTAATTAAATTAATCGGACCGTTAATTAAGGATTAGCGGCTAATTGCGACGGGATTGGTTAAGTGCTGAAAATCAGACAAGTGTCGGGTGAGGTGGCACCACAAAAGCCTATAAATAGGAGTGAGAAGGATGGTGAAATCAGAACACCATCCCTCCTTCCTCACTGCCCATACTGCATGTAATAGTGCTGAGCTAGAGAACTCAGTTTCGTAGCAGCAAACTCAGGCAGCAGTTTCTCCGAATTTTGGCGCGTAAACGGGAACGAAAACAGAAACGTGAGAAGTAGCAGACACGCAGCAAGGGTAAGGGCACCTTCCACTTTGTAGTTGCATTAGGGCTGTAAATGCATATTGCGATGACATGCACGTTGTTCCATTTCTGTTTTTGAAGAAAAACTGTTTTGCATGTCATTTTGAAGAATGAGAAATGAATTCTGTTGATGTTGATGATTTTGTGATGTTGGCTGTTTTGCTGATATAACATGCTGTTTTGCTTATGTTGAGAAAGCTGAAATGCTTGCATGTTATTCTGATGTTTGAGAAAGCTGAAATGCTTTGCATGTTGTTTTGATGTTTGAGAAAATCTGAATGCTTTGCATGTTGTTCTGATGTTTGAAAAAGCTGAAATGCTTGCATGATGTTATGATGGTTTGAAAATCTGGTGTTGCTGATGATTTCAAAATAAAAAGGGTTTAAAACTGATGAAAGTGTTTCCTTCTGGAAAATCTGGTTTGATGGAAAAGTCTAAGTTTTGTGGTTTAAAAGAGTGATAAAACTGTTTTGGAGTTGTGCTGATTTTTCAAAAGAAATAGTTTGAAATGTGTTGAATGTCTCAGGAAAATTTCACTGATTTCGAAGGTGTATTCGAATACAACATGTGTGTATTCGAATACAGCCTGTCAAGTTTTTCTTTTACTTAAGTTTTCAAACTTGTATTCGACTATGAGCCCCTGTAGTCGAATACAGAGGAAGGATTTCTGCTTCTGATGGTTTTGATGTTTATCATCCTATTTCTGCTTCTGATGATTCTGATGTTAATCATCCTATTTCTGCTTCTGATGATTCTGATGTTAATCATCCTGTTTCTGCTTCTGATGGTTCTGATGTTAATCATTCTGTTTCTGGTTCTGATGATTCTAATGTTAATCATCCTGTTTCTGCTTATGATGATTTTGATGTTAATCATCCTGTTTCTGCTTCTGATGATTTGGATGTTAATCATCCTGTTTCTGCTTCTGATGATTATGATGTTAATCATCCTGTTTCTGCTTTTGATGATTCTGTTAATCATCCTGTTTTTGCTTCTGATGATTCTGATGTTAATCATTCTGTTTTACTTCTGATGATTCTGGTGTGAATCATTCAGTTTTGCTTCTGATGATTCTGGTGTGAATCATTCTGTTTTGCTTTTGATGATTCTGGAGTGAATCATTATGTTTTGCTTCTATTGATTCTCGTGTGAGTCATTCTGTTTTGCTTCTGACGATTCTGATGTGAATCATTATGTTTTGCTTCTAATGATTCTGGTGTGAATCATTCTGTTTTGCTTCTGATGATTCTAGAGTGAATCATTCTGTTTTGCTTCTGATGATTCTGGAGTGAATCATTCTGTTTTGCTTCTGATGATTCTGGTGTGAGTCATTCTGTTTTGCTTCTGATGGTTCTGGAGTGAATCATTCTGTTTTGCTTCTGATGATTCTGGTGTGAGTCATTCTGTTTTGCTTCTGATGATTCTGGTGTGAATCATTCTATTTTGCTTATGGTGATTCTGGTGTGAATCATTCTGTTTTGCTTCTAATGATTCCGGTGTGAATCATTCTGTTTTTCTTCTGATGATTCTGGTGTGAGCCATTCTGTAATGCTTCTGATGATTCTGGTGTGAGCCATTCTGTTTTGCTTCTGATGATTCTGGTGTGAGCCATTCAGTTTTGCTTCTGATGATTCTGGTGTGAGTCATTTTGTTTTGCTTCTTATGATTCTGGTGTGACTCACTCTGTTTTGCTTCTTATGATTCTGGTGTGAATCATTCTGTTTTACTTCTAATGATTCTTGTGTTAATCATTCTGTGTTGCTTCTGATGATTCTGGTGTGAATCATTCGGTTTTGCTTCTGATGATTCTGGTGATTATCATCCTATTTCTGCTTCTGATGATTCTGATGTTAATCATCCTATTTCTGCTTCTGATGATTCTGATGTTAATCATCCTGTTTCTGCTTCTGATGGTTCTGATGTTAATCATTCTGTTTCTGGTTCTGATGATTCTAATGTTAATCATCCTGTTTCTGCTTATGATGATTTTGATGTTAATCATCCTGTTTCTGCTTCTGATGATTTGGATGTTAATCATCCTGTTTCTGCTTCTGATCATTATGATTTTAATCATCCTGTTTCTGCTTCTGATGATTCTATTAATCATCCTGTTTTTGCTTCTGATGATTCTAATGTTAATCATACTGTTTTACTTCTGATGATTCTGGTGTGAATCATTCTGTTTTGCTTCTGATGATTCTGGTGTGAATCATTATGTTTTGCTTCTATTGATTCTCGTGTGAGTCATTCTGTTTTGCTTCTATTGATTCTCGTGTGAGTCATTATGTTTTGCTTCTGACGATTCTTGTGTGAATCATTATGTTTTGCTTCTGATGATTCTGGTGTGAATCATTCTGTTTTGCTTCTGATGATTCTGAAGTGAATCATTCTGTTTTGCTTCTGATGATTCTGGTGTGAGTCATTCTGTTTTGCTTCTGATGGTTCTGGAGTGAATCATTCTGTTTTGCTTCTGATGATTCTGGTGTGAGTCATTCTGTTTTGCTTCTGATGATTCTGGTGTGAATCATTCTGTTTTGCTTCTGATGATTCTGGTGTGAGTCATTCTGTTTTGCTTCTGATGATTCTGGTGTGAATCATTCTGTTTTGCTTATGATGATTCTGGTGTGAATCACTCTGTTTTGCTTTTGATGATTCTGGTGTGAATCATTCTGTTTTGCTTCTGATGATTCTGGTATGAGCCATTCTGTAATGCTTCTGATGATTCTGGTGTGAGCCATTCTGTTTTGTTTCTGATGATTCTGGTGTGAACCATTCTGTTTTGCTTCTGATGATTCTGGTGTGACTCATTTTGTTTTGCTTCTTATGATTCTGGTGTGACACATTCTGTTTTGCTTCTGATGATTCTTGTGTTAATCATTCTGTTTTGCTTCTGATGATCTGGAGTGAATCATTCGGTTTTGCTTCTGATGATTCTGGTGTGAGTCATTCTATTTCTGCTTGTGATGATTCTGGTGTGAATCATTCTGTTTTGCTTCAAATGTTCTGATGTTAATCATTCTTATTCTGCTTCTGTTTCTGATGTTCTGGTGTTGATAATTCTGATTCTAGTTCTGTTCCTGATGTTCTAATGTTCATCATTCTGATTCTGGTTCTGTTCCTGATGTTCTGATGTTTATCATTCTGATTCTAGTTCTGTTCCTGATGTTCTGATGTTAATCATTCTGATTCTGGTTCTGTTTTCTGATGACCTGATGTTGATCATTCTGGTTCTGCTTCTGATGTTCAGATGTTGATCATTCTAGTTTTGTCTGCTGTATTCGACTACCGGCATGCTGTATTCGAATACAAAATGTTAAAATTGCAGTTGCATGCTTCTGTATTTGAATACAAAGGGTCTGTATTTGAATACAAATTCGAGTTTTTTAGAAATTCCAAGTTTTTAAGAGTGTTTTATAAACCCTAAGTGTTGGGGAATATTGGGAATGTTTGTGGTGAATTAAAATGGACCTTTTGGTGATAGTTTGAAGTGGTATTGATGAAGTTTTTGAGACTTTACTGATGTAGTGACAAAATGTTGATTTGTACCCTGAGACTGCCTCTGTATTCGACTACCAGGGGGGCTATAGTCGAAGACAGAGTGTTAATTCTGCACTATTTTGGCTCCTGTATTCGAATACAGAGAGGCTGTATTCGAATACAGATTCGTATGTTACACAGGTCGTGTTTGATACCATGAAAAATATGCATCTTTTTATGATGGTTGTTTATGTTTTATAATTGCTAAATGTTATATGTTAATTTCGGTTGGTGACCCTTTTTATTATTGTGGATCGGGCTGAACGCCCCAGGTTTTAGTGGATTCAATTATGTAGAGACTACGACATCGTGGAAGCATAGTGGTGCGACAACTTGGATTAGTGGCCATAAGCCTAAGGATTGGTGTAATCGGTGGGTCTCCAATGCCTTGATGTCAGTAACGCCCCAGATTTTTGATCCAAAACGTTACTTAAAAATTCTTTTAGAAAAATTTACGACAATTTTTTTGTGAGAATATCTAACATTTATCCATTTAAATAATTAGTAACAATCACGTTTATTTAATATTATAACAAAATGTTTATTCAAAAACTAAAACAAAGAAAAAGCAAGTATTCCTAATGGAATGGAACCCATTTTCGTATTTCTAGAATGAGTGCATTTTAAAGTTTGGAGACAAAGATTTAAAAATAGACATAGAAATATTGCGGCAATTCTATTATTACAAATTGTCTTGAAAACCCCATTTTTACCCCACGTTCGCCGCACGTTAATACTCATCAACTATTCTTGAATCTCCTCGAACTCATTAGTACCTAAAATGTTGTTGTAAGGGTCAGTTTTTTCCATCGTCCACATCAAACCAAAGCTAAACATATAGAAGACTAACACAAATTGTAAGACCCTTAAATTTAATATTAAATTTGGAATTAATATTAAGGGTATTTTGGGGATATTTGTAAAATATTTAATATATGTATGTTTTGAGTGAATATATATATATAAATATTTATTTTGGAAGATGAATTAAAATTATTGGATGAAGATTAAATTAATTTAATTTCGAGTAATTAAATTAATCGGACCGTTAATTAAGGATTAGCGGCTAATTGCGACGGGATTGGTTAAGTGCTGAAAATCAGACAAGTGTCGGGTGAGGTGGCACCACAAAAGCCTATAAATAGGAGTGAGAAGGATGGTGAAATCAGAACACCATCCCTCCTTCCTCACTGCCCATACTGCATGTAATAGTGCTGAGCTAGAGAACTCAGTTTCGTAGCAGCAAACTCAGGCAGCAGTTTCTCCGAATTTTGGCGCGTAAACGGGAACGAAAACAGAAACGTGAGAAGTAGCAGACACGCAGCAAGGGTAAGGGCACCTTCCACTTTGTAGTTGCATTAGGGCTGTAAATGCATATTGCGATGACATGCACGTTGTTCCATTTCTGTTTTTGAAGAAAAACTGTTTTGCATGTCATTTTGAAGAATGAGAAATGAATTCTGTTGATGTTGATGATTTTGTGATGTTGGCTGTTTTGCTGATATAACATGCTGTTTTGCTTATGTTGAGAAAGCTGAAATGCTTGCATGTTATTCTGATGTTTGAGAAAGCTGAAATGCTTTGCATGTTGTTTTGATGTTTGAGAAAATCTGAATGCTTTGCATGTTGTTCTGATGTTTGAAAAAGCTGAAATGCTTGCATGATGTTATGATGGTTTGAAAATCTGGTGTTGCTGATGATTTCAAAATAAAAAGGGTTTAAAACTGATGAAAGTGTTTCCTTCTGGAAAATCTGGTTTGATGGAAAAGTCTAAGTTTTGTGGTTTAAAAGAGTGATAAAACTGTTTTGGAGTTGTGCTGATTTTTCAAAAGAAATAGTTTGAAATGTGTTGAATGTCTCAGGAAAATTTCACTGATTTCGAAGGTGTATTCGAATACAACATGTGTGTATTCGAATACAGCCTGTCAAGTTTTTCTTTTACTTAAGTTTTCAAACTTGTATTCGACTATGAGCCCCTGTAGTCGAATACAGAGGAAGGATTTCTGCTTTTGATGGTTTTGATGTTTATCATCCTATTTCTGCTTCTGATGATTCTGATGTTAATCATCCTATTTCTGCTTCTGATGATTCTGATGTTAATCATCCTGTTTCTGCTTCTGATGGTTCTGATGTTAATCATTCTGTTTCTGGTTCTGATGATTCTAATGTTAATCATCCTGTTTCTGCTTATGATGATTTTGATGTTAATCATCCTGTTTCTGCTTCTGATGATTTGGATGTTAATCATCCTGTTTCTGCTTCTGATGATTATGATGTTAATCATCCTGTTTCTGCTTTTGATGATTCTGTTAATCATCCTGTTTTTGCTTCTGATGATTCTGATGTTAATCATTCTGTTTTACTTCTGATGATTCTGGTGTGAATCATTCAGTTTTGCTTCTGATGATTCTGGTGTGAATCATTCTGTTTTGCTTTTGATGATTCTGGAGTGAATCATTATGTTTTGCTTCTATTGATTCTCGTGTGAGTCATTCTGTTTTGCTTCTGACGATTCTGATGTGAATCATTATGTTTTGCTTCTAATGATTCTGGTGTGAATCATTCTGTTTTGCTTCTGATGATTCTAGAGTGAATCATTCTGTTTTGCTTCTGATGATTCTGGAGTGAATCATTCTGTTTTGCTTCTGATGATTCTGGTGTGAGTCATTCTGTTTTGCTTCTGATGGTTCTGGAGTGAATCATTCTGTTTTGCTTCTGATGATTCTGGTGTGAGTCATTCTGTTTTGCTTCTGATGATTCTGGTGTGAATCATTCTGTTTTGCTTCTGATGATTCTGGTGTGAGTCATTCTGTTTTGCTTCTGATGATTCTGGTGTGAATCATTCTGTTTTGCTTATGATGATTCTGGTGTGAATCACTCTGTTTTGCTTTTGATGATTCTGGTGTGAATCATTCTGTTTTGCTTCTGATGATTCTGGTATGAGCCATTCTGTAATGCTTCTGATGATTCTGGTGTGAGCCATTCTGTTTTGTTTCTGATGATTCTGGTGTGAACCATTCTGTTTTGCTTCTGATGATTCTGGTGTGACTCATTTTGTTTTGCTTCTTATGATTCTGGTGTGACACATTCTGTTTTGCTTCTGATGATTCTTGTGTTAATCATTCTGTTTTGCTTCTGATGATCTGGAGTGAATCATTCGGTTTTGCTTCTGATGATTCTGGTGTGAGTCATTCTATTTCTGCTTGTGATGATTCTGGTGTGAATCATTCTGTTTTGCTTCAAATGTTCTGATGTTAATCATTCTTATTCTGCTTCTGTTTCTGATGTTCTGGTGTTGATAATTCTGATTCTAGTTCTGTTCCTGATGTTCTAATGTTCATCATTCTGATTCTGGTTCTGTTCCTGATGTTCTGATGTTTATCATTCTGATTCTAGTTCTGTTCCTGATGTTCTGATGTTAATCATTCTGATTCTGGTTCTGTTTTCTGATGACCTGATGTTGATCATTCTGGTTCTGCTTCTGATGTTCAGATGTTGATCATTCTAGTTTTGTCTGCTGTATTCGACTACCGGCATGCTGTATTCGAATACAAAATGTTAAAATTGCAGTTGCATGCTTCTGTATTTGAATACAAAGGGTCTGTATTTGAATACAAATTCGAGTTTTTTAGAAATTCCAAGTTTTTAAGAGTGTTTTATAAACCCTAAGTGTTGGGGAATATTGGGAATGTTTGTGGTGAATTAAAATGGACCTTTTGGTGATAGTTTGAAGTGGTATTGATGAAGTTTTTGAGACTTTACTGATGTAGTGAAAAAATGTTGATTTGTACACTGAGACTGCCTCTGTATTCGACTACCAGGGGGGCTGTAGTGGAAGACAGAGTGTTAATTCTGCACTATTTTGGCTCATGTATTCGAATACAGAGAGGCTGTATTCGAATACAGATTCATATTTTCCAGAAAACTCAGTTTTAAACACTGTTTTGTGAATTTTAAGATTTGGGGAAAAGACTTATGATAATTAAGAATGGAATGTTGTGATAAAGTAAAGTGTTAATGATTACTGGAATGTTTAATCATTGCTGTGTTGATTATGAAATTATTTGTGTTTAGATGTTTTGGGGGAATGCTGGACAGGCTGAGTTTTCTGATATTGCATACTGTTTTCAGTGAAGAGAAAACACTGCATATTCATACATTGCATAGTCAGGTGGTGACCGCGATGGGCCACAGAGTAATGCGGTGACCGTGATGGGCCGTGAAGTTAAGTAGTAACCATGGGTTATAGAATAGTTTTGCGTGTATTAGACGGTCTATTCTATCCGGGATCAGAGTAGTTCCGCGTGTATTAGACGGTCTATTCTACTCGGGCTACGGAATGGCCGCGTTTTCGTGGTGGTCCATTCTATCCGTGCGAGGATTTAACTTCTGTGTATTTGGCCTGTGAGAGGCTAATACACGTCAATGTAGTAACCGTGATGGGTTGTAGAGTGGCCGCGTGTTCGTGGTGGTCCATTCTATCCGGTTTTAGAGTGGCAGCGTGTTCGTGTTGGTCCATTCTATCCGGGCTACGGAATAGCCGCGTGTTCATGGTGGTCCATTCTATCCGGTTTCTGAGTGGCCGCGTATTCATGTTGGTCCATTCTATCCGGGCTACGGAATGGCCGCGTGTTCATGGTTGTCCATTCAAATATGCGCAACCACATGCTAATCTGTTGAGCGATTGCACGAGTGCTGGTTTGTTGAGCGACTGCACTAGGTACTGATCTGTTGAGCGATTGTACCTTGGTATATGTCAAACGTGCTGGTCTGTTGAGCGACTGCACTGGGTGCTGATCTGTTGAGCGATTGCACCTTGGTCTTGAGGGCTGTTAAAGTCAAACATATAGATTGTGTTGGTCTGTTGAGCGACTGCACCTTGGTGATTCCAAGAAATATTGTATACATGAGCATATACATATTGCATCGGGGTGATTGACCGGTGGGTCATGATTAGGTTATGTGATGATGATTGGAAAGTGATGTGTGTGAGTACTTTATGAAATCTGAATTTCTGATGAATGATTGTGAATGCTGAAGTGTTGGCTGTACTTACAACTTATTTTCCATCTTAATTGGTTGCTGTTTTGAAAAATACATGTCATGAAATTTCAAAATGAGCATCTTTATTTATCACCATTGATTTTATAATATGCCATGTGTATATTTGTTGCTGTGAAATATATGCTATGTGATTATTTGTTAATTTTGGTCGGTGACCCTTGCTATTATATTGTAGAAATTGGGTTTTTCCCTCAGATGTTACCCGAACCCGTCCTACCGATGGATACACTAACGATGGAGACGTCGTTAGTTTCCCCTCATCTTTACGTACGGAGTCTACGCGGACAACGCAGAGGGACGAACGATTGGCTGAAGACGAGACTTATAGAGGATACGGTGGAGACCGTGTTATTGTAGCTTAGTGCATGATCAGACTAGACTTTTGTATAGGGTCTTGAGTTTTGGGAAATGTAATTTATTTTGGGAATTAATGTATGACTTTTCCGCTGTATTTTCCACACTCGGATACTGTTTAGTGGCCACAGGCCGGGTGTTCTCTTTTGAAATGAACTGATGAAAATTTTATTTTAATTCCCTTGACATTAATTTTGGAAAACTCATTTTAATTATTTATTGAAAAAAAAAATACACTCGCGCTGCATTTTAAACTTGGGGTGTTACACAAATCATATAAAAGTAAAAACTTCCGATTTAAAAGAAAAAATGCGCAAACGGTAAATTGTATATCAAAAGCATGTGTATAATGCATGCTCATAAAACTATATGATCCGGATATAAACATGCCATTAAGGTAACTCCACACAGAAAAATCACCCATACCAATGGCGAAAATAAACCTGTCACTAAGGCAACTCCCACGAAGATGCATATGCCATAACATGACCATATATTATAAAAAAAAAACTATATTTCCACATAGCCCACTAAGAATCATGTCATATGCATTCAAAAAAATCACCTTTTTAAAACCATCATCTTATTCACACATCACAAAGATCATATACCGCACATGCTTATCATGAGAATCATATATTCATAGACAAATAATCATTAAATAATAACTTTCACCACATACACATGAAAATCGGAAACTTGATATCATACACACCATAAAAATTAAAACTTTAACATATATAACAAGAAACTTCAAACTCCAACTCATATACATCATCAAAATTAAAACCTTATCATATATATTTATATATATAACATAAAAATTCATATTTTGCTTCATATCCATCATAAAAATTAAGACTTTATCACGTATAATATAAAAATTCATACTTTACTTCTTAAAAAAAATGTACATTACATATCAAACTCAACGTAAAGAATTCAAATTTCATTATTTTAATTTATTAGTCTACATTTATTCCTTTCAAAAGCAAGCAATTACAATTATTAATTTATAGGTCCTAATTATTTTAAATAATAAATTTCGAATATATGAAAAATTACAATTATTTATAGGCAAATAATTAATTTATTAATTTATTAATTTTGAACAAGGCAAATAATTATCATACCTAAATTAATATTGAAAAATATATATATTTATAGGTCCTAATTATTTTAAATAATAAATTTCAAAGATGTTACAATGTCCTTGTATAGTATTGAAATGATCAACATTGAGGTAGTCGGGTGTTTGTTTTGAAACCCTTATCATTGCATTTAGTTCAATCTAAATTTTAAAATATAGAGATGTTCTATTTTTAAAGTTTTTATTTACCTTGAAAAATGCATTGTTGATTAATTTTTGTTGATAAAGTTTTTATTTATTGTGAAAATTGGAGTGTTACACAAACTATTAAAGAAAATACATGAAAAAGGAAAGATTCATTTGTACCTTGATAAGGTTAAAACAAAATAAATACATAAATGGAATCTAGCTATTTCCAAGAAAATCAAAGGCAGAAGATATGATAGAAAAGCACAAACATATAAGGCAAAACGAACAAGCACTATGAATTTAAATATTAAAATAAATTGCATAGTACTTGACAAGATGACAAGCAAGGATGATTTAGCAATTTTTCCCTTACTCTTGTCTTACTAGATTTTTCCAAATACTCTTTGAGATGATCTTCAAACCAGATGCAAAGTTGTCTTGGTACTGATCTATCTTTCTTCTAACACATTAATCAACAAATGTAGTCCTTTGCTTTTGAGCTTTGACTTCATAGCAGTAATTCTCAGATGAATCATGCACACTATGTATCAAAGGAAAATTTATTCTCTTAAGCAGATAGATGAATAACTTAGGACTTTGCAATTAGAGGATTGCCAATATAGTCCTTTGCTTTTGATTTTTCATAATTTTGACCAAATTCATAAGATACTTGAGTCTCAAATGAACTCATTTATCACACTTTATTTCACTACTAGAGGGATCATATGATGATCTTCTTGAAAGAATTTTGGTCCTTTACTTGCAGTTCGATCTTCTTCAAAAAATAATCTCTTTCATAATGGTTGCTGATGTGTTGTTTATGAATCACATTAGATGAAGATATTTGAACCATCAAAAGAATAAACTTTCAGTTGACTCCGACTTGATGCTCATGTTGTTTCTTCCAAAAGATGAATGATCATTTGATAGATTCTAATTGATCCTATAAACATTTGCTTTGATTAAAGACTTTAACTTTTTATCATTCAACCTTCAGAGTGTAACCTTTAAGTGTAAGGTTGAATTAATTATCACTTCTTCAAGTAAATTACCTGCACATTTAAACACAACATAGATCATTGAAGTTTTAATAAACTTATCTGTGTTTGGTTAGACTAAACATTGTTGAAATGCACCATAATGTTTCTATTACTTTGCACTAACAATTATGTTGTATCAACTAATACTTCTTCTCAATTGACTTTCAAGCTTTATTTTAAACTAATTACATGATGAAATATTTTCTTAGATTATCTAGTATAAGATGATATCTCACATTCAAATGTAGATTCAAAAAATTTTACACTATTCCATTAACACAGTTAAAATCATTTTCCATTTTTGTTCTACTCTTTGAGCATTTAGTTATCTCAATACAGAGATTTCATTCTGCTACTCAAAATGTCATTGAAGAATGATTACATAAACAATATGATTGTAACACAAATAATCATGTTTGAAATTTTTTTAAATGACTTTGTTAAGAGATGAAATTGCCATTTGAGAAATATATTATTTACTAATTCATTTTATCTATTATCATATAGCAATTTCAATTTGCAACAACCATGGATTTTTACGGTCCAAGATTTTGAAAGAAATAAAAATATGAATTTAAAAAATTGATTAAAAATAGGGTTGAACAAAAGACATACAACAAATCAAACCATTTAACTGATATTTCTAGCAATAAAGAAAGATGTTGAAGGTTCTGAAAAACACAAGAAATGGGGGTTTGAATTGTGTTGACCATTTATAAAAATCAAATTCGATTTCTAAATAGAAAGATGTGTTCTATATGAAAACATTCAACTTATGCCTGTAAATCATTTTTGAGTAAAATAAGTTGAATCTTAAAGAACTTAAATCAAATAATAGAGTTGAGAAAGAGAAGAGGCATAAGTATTTTTATACTAGTTCACAACAATTGTTGCTACATCTAGTCATCTCATTAAAGCGAGATTTTGTCTCAGTACAGCCAATGACTTAATCCACTAATAAATCAATAGCATACAAGTATTCTTTGCTCTGCATCTTTATGCTACTAGTATTATTCACTCCAAGCATTCTATTCTCTACCTCTCCAAATTCATATATAAATTCAAGTGTATAAAAACAACTTGATTTATCTACATCAATTTTTTAATAACTCTCAACAGATAGGATTTTTCATTCATTGTTTTCTTTTGATGTGTTCATGGCTTTTTCATAAATCTTCTTTGAACATTGTGAGTATCATGATCATCATGTTGATCTACTTTGTTGATTATTTTTCTTCATAATATCTAACAATCATTACTCAAACGTCATTAAATCGAATTTCATCAATCTTGTTCAATTTGAAAATGTTTATATTTAAATACTGAAGAATATATCTATTGAGAATAGTGTCGTTGGAGATCTTGACAAGTAGAAATAGTACATTGAGACATTAAAATATTTCTACTTTTTATAGTATTATTTTACATAATATATAACATTATTAATCAAACACCATTAAATCGGATTTCATCAATCTTATTCAATTTGAAAATGTTTCAATTTAAGTAATGAAGAATATATATGTTGAGAATAGTGTTGATGGCAATCTTGACATGTAACAATAGTACACCGGGGCGTCAAAAGATTTGTGTTATTCATAGTATTATTTTAGACTATTGTTGTACTACATGGAAAACTGTATTGTACTTACTTGAGGATATAAATCATTTCCATGTTCTAATGCCAAGTCATCAAAGAAACAAAAATCTTTCACTTAGAATTTTGTCTTCAAATGAATATCAATAGCTAAAGTGAATCCTCAATGTTGACTTATTGACCAGGCATTGACTTTTCTAAATGATAGCATTATCGGTGCAAACAATGCTTCGTAGAATTTTAAAGTCATTATCTTCATCAAAAGATTTGACTTTTATAAGAGCATTGACAATCTCATATGCTTGATTAAGATATTATTGTTGTTCTTCGAATCAAATTATCAACAAAAGTCTAGACTCATAGTTGACTTTTGTTAGAGATAAACAATCAAATTTGCATTATTTTCTTTTGACTTGGCTATAACGAAACAAACATTCGTTGCAATTTCTCTCACTAATATGTAATGAGTAGCTCTATTAGTAAACATAAATACTCGTGTATTAGGTAATAATATTTTTCATGTCAATTAACACTAAGATTATTATATCTAACTTACTCATAAAGTATTCTACCTTACGATAGATAGTCATTGATATAAATCTTATCTTCTAACTTAATCTACGCACTAAAAAATATAATTAGAGGATAATTGTTCTTATTATTTTGTTACCATGAAAACATCTATCAGAGCTTTGAAGATGAATCACTTTTGCAGAAACACAAGTCACATAGTAATTCCCCATCGGAATACCCCTAAGGTCTATCACTCTTGTTGTTAGGCTCAACAACAAACATCAACGATCAGACTCATTGAGTTATAGTTCCCCAATATCACTTGACTTGTCATACCATACCTTTATGATGACAAGGTTCTATCCACGTCAAATACCTCTAACATTTGGTTCCTTCCCTCAATGGACTAAACTCACTCCATTAAGAGCATCATCTTTAGAATGGTCAGAATTGTCATTAATTCTTAGCTAAGGCGTAACATCACAAAATATATATATATATATATATATATATATATATATATATATATATATATATATATATATATATATATATATATATACATATCTCACTTCAATAACATCCAAATTTTCACTCATACACCATCATTACATAATCTCAAATCATACAGTTCAAGGATATATCATGCCGACAAGTTTATGTTTCGCATAATATCAATTAAATTTATAACACCATAATCCATCAAGAATGTACCATTATTTCTTATTCTCATAGTCATACTTTGCATTCAAATCAATCATCATATTATATAAGACTATTAATTACACTCCATTTTAGGATCTTGAATCATATTACATACTAACATTTATTCATTTGCAATTCTTCACTCACCAATCTATACCAAAAATTTTGTTAACCACATAAATATTGACTCATAATATTGACTCACATATAGCAATACTAGATCATTTGCATACATCAATCAATTTTCAACAAAAATGTACACAATTAATCGCATTTTATATCAAAACAATGTCGAGGATATTTATAAACATACTACAAAATATATCAAATACGCAATTATGCAATAATTCATTTAGTACACATTCTTCAATATTAAATCAAACATTACCCTACTGAAAAAGTGATTAGAAGAAGAAGACAATTGACTAGAGAAAGAGTCGATCGGTGTGACGAAAAGTCAAAAAAATGCCACCTATTTATAGGAAGTTGGAGTGTTACACAACCTATCAGCACGCGTCAAAGATAGATTTTCATGCCATAATTGTTTATGTGACAATCATAATGGATTATTGACATTCATAAAAACAATGGATCATTTTCAACGGATTCATAATAAATTGTTTTTGTGAATGTGTGAATAAATTTCAAAAGACCTCTTCACTACTCACATTATGATCCTAAAAACAAACAATACAAATAAAGAGAACCCCAAAACTCAAAACTTGAGAGTTTGATCTTCTTTTTCTTCCTTGTCATTATAGGACTTCTTTTGTTAATCATCAAAAAAAAAGTATTCACATTTTAAGTCAAAAACACTTTTTTTATTAGGGTTCGGATATTTGGATATAAAGAAGAAGGCAGCTACACCTTAGAAGAGTCATTGTGCAACATTTATGTGTAATTTTTTTGTTTCTTTGTATTTTCTATAAAACATCATGGGTAGTAATTTACTCATTGATTAGGGATTAGATGAACCTCCTTGAATCAATGTAATTTATGTTTTCTTATCCTACCTATGGAATTAAAACGTGTTTGATCATTCATCTATTTTTACTCTTAATGTTTTTTGTGCTTGATCATCATATGATTAAATTTAGGTATTACATCGTTATTGAAAAATAGGTTGTAATAACCGGGACTAAAATAGACGTTCATGTTGAAGGTGCAAACACGAGAAGGGGGGTTGAATTGTGTTTGACTAACTTGAATACTTTTTCTGTTTTTGCAGTTTTATAACAAAACCTGATGTATAAATCAAAAAGAGTTAGCAGCGGATATAAGTAAAATAACACAAAGATTTTTATATTGGTTCACCGTTAACGAGGCTATGTCCAGTCCCTTCACTTTCAAGGATTTCACTAATTCAAAACCATGAATTACAACAATACCACTGACCCTCCAAGTCAGTCTTCTCAAACAGTCTAACAATCCTAGACTTTTGAGGAATATAGCACCTTGACTTCTTAAGTCAAATCTTCTCCTACCAATCTGACAACCCCAGATTGTAGAAGGAATTACAATGCCTTGAATCTAATTGCCAAGTAATCTGCTACCCCTTCTGACTCCCTCAGATTGTAGACTCTACTTCAACAACTTAGATCCAACACAAGGGAAAGAAAAACATGAGTACTTGCTTCTGGAAAGCTAAAACTCACAATTAACCTCACTGAAAACTTTAGTGTTTGCTTTTGGAAGTGTATGACTCTTCTGTGATTTTTCGATGTTAAGTCTTCCCTTGAGCCTCCTTTTATAGATGCAGATTAGGGTCTCTTCCAAGCTTAAATTTGAGCTGTATCTTGCTGGACTCTCTTGCAAAAATAACTTGTCCAATCGGGTTTTACTTTAAATAAAAAAACATATCTTTTTCTGCTCTAGATTGCCTTTCAAAAATAACTTTGACAAATTCTGACCTTAATTAATTTTGGAACAAATCTTTCTTCCCACCAATAGCTTCTGAATTCCACAAGACTTCAATTTATTTTTGTATCAAATCCTTTTAAATACTTTGATCAAATTTAATCAAATCTCCACCGATTATCATCGTGATTAAATCTGAACCCTTGATCTTCTGCTCTTGTCCACATCTGGACCATACTAAGTGATCTGTTGTGATCCTCTGATTTCGGCCAACCCTGGACCACACTTTCTGATCTTCTGATCTCGGCTAACCTAGACTTGCAAACTGATCTGTTGTGATCCTCTGATCTCGGCCAATGTTGGACCACACATTCTGACCTTCTGATTTCGGCCAACTCTGGGCCATGGTCTGATCTTCTGATCTCAGCCAACACTGGGCCATATACTTAAATCTTGCTTGACCAAGAGATCAAATTATCACCTAAGAAAGTGCAGTTGCCGCTTGTACTTTTCCTTGATCTGGATCAGGTCTGGATTAAATCTGGACATCATTTCTTCCGATCTTGACTGAGTTTCATACTCTAAACCATGCTATCGTCTGGTCTGGGTCAAATTCTAATTAAATCCCTTGTTTTGGACCCATTAATTTATCCTCTGATTAAGTCTGGATCAAGTCTGGCCTATTTATCATTTCACTACCAGGCTATCTTCTGGTCAGAATAACTTCTGGACTAAGTCTGACTTATAATATCTTCTAGTCTAGAACAAGTCTCCCTCTGGCAGGCTTCCTTCTGGTCTGGTCTAGGTCTCCTTCTGGACTTTGTTTCCTTCTGATCTGGGCCAGTAAAGATATCCTCTGGTGGTGTTTTGACATCCTGGTGTATCCTCTAGTAATTTCAGGATGCATTATCTGGTGACTTCTAGAGGTGTATCCTCTGATAACTTCATCTTCTGGTGGCATTTTAATATAGTAATTCAAGGTACAAAATAAGATTACATGTAGTGCTTTTGTAAACATCAAACTTAGAACCAACTTCGTTCCAACAATCTCCCCCTTTTTGATGATGACAAAACCTTAACTTATTTTGCTAGCTTTAAACTCAAAGTACTTGAAATACTCCCCCTCATACCAATCTCTCCCTAAGTTTGATACTGACTTTTTCTTCTCCTTCTTGAATCACTCTTTCTTTTCTTCTCTTTTCCTCTCCTTTTCAAGTCCTTCTCTTTTCATCTCTTTCTGATTTATTTTTCTCTCTCCCTATTTCTTCTCCTTTTCAAGTCCTTCTCTTTTCACTCTTTCTTTTTCTCTCTTTATTTTTCTCTCTCCCTGATTCTTCTCCTTTTCAACTCCTTCTCTTTTCACTCTTTCTTTTTTCGCTTCTCCTTTCTTTTTATCTCTCCTTTTCTACTTATTTCTCCTTTTTCTCCCTCTCCCCTTTTTTGTCATCAGCCAAAAAGAGGTCCTACTATTTTTGTATTTTTGTTTTTTCTTTACAAAGTACAGAAACAAAAAAATAAAAGACATTAAATAAAATTACAAGAAAATTAAAAAAAAAAACTCCTAAGAAGACTATTTGAGCTAGTCAAATATGGAGACAATGTTGAGATGTTTCTTGATGAACTCAAACCTGTCTTCAGGTAATGCTTTGGTGAAGATGTCAGCCCATTGTTGATCAGTGTCCACAAACTGGATGCTTAAAGTCCCTTTTTGAACATGGTCCCTAATGAAATGGTGTTTTATTTCAATGTGTTTGGCTTTAGAGTGTAAGATAGGGTTCTTGGTTAGGTTTATGGCTAAAGTGTTATCACATAACAAAGGGATATTGGTTTCAAAGATGTTGTAATCTTCAAGTTGGTGTTTCATCCAGATTAACTGTGAGCTGCATCCTGCTGCTGATATATACTCAGCTTCGGTTGTTGACATAGCAATGGTGCTTTGTCTTTTGCTTGACCAAGAGATCAAATTATCACCTAAGAAAGTGCAGTTGCCGCTTGTACTTTTCCTTTCCCGCTTGTCTCCAGCATAGTCGAAATCACAAAAACCTCTGAGTTTGTAGGTGGGGGTTTTCTTGTATAACAGGGTAAGGTTGGTGGTTCTTTTAAGGTACCTCAGAATTCGTTTGACAGCAGTTAAATGGGATTCCCTAGGGTCAGCATGAAAACGGGCACAATCACAAATACCAAACAAGATGTTAGGTCTAGAAGCAGTTAAATAAAGAATGGATCCAATCATACCTCTGTATGTTTTCTAGTCTACCTTTTGGCTGGTTTCATCTTTCTCAAGTGAGCAGGTTGGGTGCATGGGGGTGGCCATAGGCTTACATTCACTCATTTTGAACTTTTTAAGAAGTTCTTTAGTATATTTAGATTGCTGAATGTGTATACCAGATTTACCTTGGTGAATCTGAATTCCCATGAAGAACTTAAGTTCTCCCATCATGCTCATTTGGAACTCTTTCTGCATTAGGCCAGAAAACTCTTTGCACAAAGTGCCATTAGCCGATCCAAAGATGATATCATCAACATAAACTTGAATAATTAAAATATCATTTTTAATGGATTTCCTAAATAGAGTATTATCAATCTGGCATCTATCAAATTCATTCTTCAGCAGAAAGTTACTAAATCTGTCATACCATGCCCTTGGTGCTTGTTTTAAACCATATAAAGATTTTTTAAGTTTAAAAACATGGTTTGGAAAATCAGAATTTTCAAATCCAGGGGGCTGTTTGACATAGACTTTCTCACTTATATAGCCATTTAAGAATGCACTTTTAACATCCATTTGATACAGAATTATATCGTGATTAGCAGCAAATGATAAAAGAATTCTAATTGCTTCTAACCTGGCCACTAGAGCAAATGTCTCAATGTAATCGATACTGTAACACCCCGAGTTTAAAATACATCGCGAGTGTATTTTTTTTTTAAAATAATTAATTAAAATAATTTTCCAATTCATCACTTTGAAAGAATCGAAATAAAAAGTTTCCTTTAATCCGTTTCTTAAAAATAGTACGTCGTGGATTAATCGATGAACGTAATTAAATAACTTCATCATAATATCACTAAGTACTTAATTCTGGAAATTTAATATTAAACATTAATACATTCCAAAATATCAGTGTCATATCATACCAATAGAAAATATCAGAGTGCATGGTTTAGCGGAAAAGTAGTACAAATATTTCCAAAATAAAACAAATTACATTTCCAGCTCAAATCCTATACATCAAGTCTAAATGATCATGCACTAAAGCTACATTAGCACGGATTTCCTCCGATCCCAAACAAGTCTCATTCGACTCCGCCGCTCGCCTCGATGTGACCTCCTCCTCCTCCTCATCATACAGAGAGGGATCAGTCTCCTCCGAAGTCAGATCAATGCATAGTCTTGGTCGCTTCGGCGGTGCCGGAATCTCATAACAATCATCGGATATCCTAGACGGACCCGGAATATCAGCTGCTACTGGCCTCGGCTCTTCGTTCTTCTCTCCGTCTCAGACTCACGTGCATCTCCTCCAATCACCGGGTTAGGAGTCACCACTCCTACGGTGGCCTCCGTCTCAACCCCTCTAGCTGGCTCCTCAGCATCATCAAAAATTCCGTGCGCCTCCAATATCAAGCTGGAAGGCACAGGAAAATCAATCCTCGCATAGCTGTGCTCCACGTAGTGCACCACTCCATTGGTCCTACAAGTCCTCTTCAATCTCCCCGTGTATGTAGCCCTGCTTGAGGTGGGGTCATAAACCCAAGCAGTAGGCACGGAACGATCAATGAAGTCGAGCGACGTTTCTGTCGTCTCGGGACCCACGGGTGGCATGGGTTTGGGGGGTATCTAAGGGCAAAGCCCAATTTCCACAATATAATAGCAAGGGTCACCGACCGAAATTAACAATTAAGCACATAGCATATATCTCACAGCAACACATACGTCCATGGTATAACATATGACAATGATGAAAAATAAAGATGCTCATTTTGAATTTTCATGACATGTATGCCTTTTCAAATCAGCAACCCATTATTATGAAATATGTGGTAAGTACAGCCAACACTTCTGTAAACACAATAATTAATCAGAAATTCAGATTCTGTAAATTACTCACACACATCAATTTCAATCATCATCATATAATCCAAATCGTGACCCACCGGTCAATCCCTCGATGCAATATGTATATGCTCATGTATACAATTTCTTGGAATCACCAAGGTGCAGTTGCTCAACAGTCCAGCACAATTTAAATATGTATGACTTTAACGGCCCTCAAGACCAGGGTGCAATCGCTCAACAGATTAGCACTAGTGCAGTCGCTCAACAGACCAGCACTCGTGCAGTCGCTCAATAGACTAGCACGTTTGACATATACCAAGGTACAATCGCTCAACAGATCAGTACCGAGTGCAGTCGCTCAACAGACCAGCACTCATGCAATCGCTCAACAGATTAGCACCTGGTTGCGTATTTCAGGTTAAAGACGCTCAACAGTCTAGTACCAGTGCAGTCGCTCAACAGACCAGCACCTATATACCAAAGTACAATCTCTCAACATATCAGTACCTAGTGCAGTCGCTCAACAGACCAGCACTCGTGCAATCGCTCAACAGATCAGCACGTGGTTGCGCATTACTCTGTGGCCCTTTGCGGGTACCACTTGACTATGCAATGTATGAATATGCAGTGTTTTCTCTTCACTGAAATAGTATGCATTATAAGGGAAATTCAACCTTTCCATCATCTTTCAAAACATCTCAGCACAATCAAGATTATCATCATCACAATCATGATTAAACAGTCAAGTAATCATTAACACTTTGCAATGTTTTCCCAAACTCTTAAAATTCATAACACAGTGTTTAAAACTGAGATTTCTGGAAAATACGAATTTCTATTCGAATACAGCTTCTCTGTATTGGAATACATAAACCAAAAACAGTGCAGAATTACACTCTGTATTCGAATACAGTCCTCTAGTATTCGGATACAGAGGCAGTCTCAGTGCACAAATCAACATTTTTGACTACATCAGTAAAGTCTCAAAAACTTCATCACCACCACTTCAAAATATCACCAAAAGTTCCATTTTAATTCACCACAAACATCCCCAATATTCCCCAACACTTATGGTTTACAAAACACTGTTGAAAACTTGGAATTTCTGAAAACTCGAATCTGTATTTGAATACAGAAGCATGAAACTGCAAATTCTACATTATGTATTCGAATACAGCATGCCTGTAGTCGAATACAGAGGACAAAATATTTAAAATTCAGCATTTTCTCCCAGGTCATTGAAGGTTTTCAAAACATCATCCTCCCCTCTTCAAAACTATTTCAAAGACTCCATTTTAAATCATTTTAACCCTTCTCAAAGTTTCCCAACACTTAAAAATTCACATGACAGTGTTTAAAACTTGATTTTCTGGAAAACACGAATCTGTATTCGAATCCAGCTTCCTTGTATTCAAATACAGAGGATAAAAACTGAGTTTTAGAAAAAAACTGGAATCTGTATTCGAATACAGATCCCTTGTATTCGAATACAGAAGCTGAAACTAGTGAAAATCTGCATTCTGTATTCGAATACAGCATGCCTGCAGTCGAATACAGTTGCGAATACAGTGTTAAAATTTCACTTCTGTATTCGAATACGACAGAGTCATAGTCGAAGACAAATTGCTAAGTCAGAAGCAAAAATCGTTCCTCTGTATTCGAATACAGGGGTTCGTATTCGAATACAAGTTTGAAAACTTAAGTAAAACAAAAGCTTGACAGGTTGTATTCGAATACACACATGTTGTATTCGAATACCCCTTCGAAAACCAGTGAAATTTTCTTGAGATTTCTACACATTTCAGACTGTTTCTTTTGAAAAATCAGCACAACCCCAAAACAGTTTTATCACTCTTCTAAACCACAAAACTCAGACTTTTACATCAATACAGATTTTCCAGAAGAAAACACTTTCATCACTTTAAACCCTTTTTCTTTTGAAATCATCAGCAACACTAGAATCACTCAAAACAGAAACAGAAGCTAAAACTAGTGAAAATCTGCATTCTGTATTCGAATACAGCATGCCTGCAGTCGAATACAGTTGCGAATACAGTGTTAAAATTTCACTTCTGTATTTGAATACGACAGAGTCGTAGTCGAAGACAGATTGCTAAGTTAGAAGCAAAAATTGTTCCTCTGTATTCGAATACAGGGGTTCGTATTCGAATACAAGTTTGAAAACTTAAGTAAAACAGAAGCTTGACAGGTTGTATTCGAATACACACATGTTGTATTCGAATACCCCTTCGAAAACCAGTGAAATTTTCTTGAGATTTCTACACATTTCAGACTGTTTCTTTTGAAAAATCAGCACAACCCCAAAACAGTTTTATCACTCTTCTAAACCACAAAACTCAGACTTTTACATCAATACAGATTTTCCAGAAGAAAACACTTTCATCACTTTAAACCCTTTTTATTTTGAAATCATCAGCAACACTAGAATCACTCAAAACAGAAACAGAAGCAAAATCATCAACACCAGAACATCCAGAAACAGAAACAGAATAGTCACCACCAGAATCATCAGAAGCAGAAATAGAATGATCAACACCAGAGTCATCAGAAGCAGAAACAGAATGATCAACATCAGAATCATCCAGAACCAGAACATGCATCTCCAAAATAACATGCATGGTATTCTCCAGTATGCTTACACAACCAACACAACATACAAAGCATATTCCAGCTTTCTCACACAAACAGAATCAACATGCAAGCATTTCAGCTTTCTCACACATCAGAACAACATGCAAAGCATTTCAGCTTTCTCACACAAACAGAATGACATTAATACATTCAATCAAACAGAAATCATCACATAGAAGCAAACATCAACAGAATGTGTTTTCGCATTTTATAATAACATTCAAAACAATTTATGAACATGTATTTTAATCATCTTTAAAATAACATGCAAAACATTTTTCAGTTTTCCCACACAAACCAAGTAGCATTGCAGTAACAACCAGAACAGCAAACATCACAGATTCATTACACATCACAGAATGCATTTTCTTCATTTTTTTCAAAATGTCATTGCAAAATAGTTTTTCTTCAAAACAGTGATGAAAACATCAGTAATGCTATGCCAGTTATGTATTTACAGCCCTAATGCAACTAGAAAATGGAAGTTGCCCTTACCCTTGTTGCGTGTCTGCTACTTCTCACGTGTATGCGTCAAAAACAGCGAAACTCCCGTCTTGCGTTCGCTGCTACGAAACTGGGTTCTCTAGCTCCGTAATGATGAGGGGATTAACTTTTGTACTGAGGGTTTGGTGTTTCGGTGCTTGGATTTCCATGTAATGGCACTTTTGAGGAACTCCCTCTTTTCTCTTTGAAATCGTGAACTGGAAATGGAGGAAAACAGAAACAGAATGGGAGGGAAAAGGGGTACTGTTACATGCAGTATGGGCAGTGAGGGAGGAGGAATGGTGTTCTAATTTCACCATCCTTCTCACTCCTATTTATAGGCTTGTGTGGGTGCAACCTCACCCGACACTTGTCTGATTTCCAGCACTTTACCCGTCTCGTCGCAATTAGCCGTTAATCCCTTAATTAACTGTCTGTTAATTTAATTACTCGTAATTAAATTAATTTTTTCTTAATCCAATAATTTTAATTCATCTTCCAAAATAAATATTTATATATATATATATATATATATTTATATATATATATATATATTTACTCAAAACATACATATATTAAATATATTACAAATATCCCCCAAAATACACTTAAAATTAATTCCATAATTTTAATTAAAAATTAAGGGTTTTACAGATACCTTCCTATTGACTGTATCCTTGAGCTACTAATCTGGCTTTGTTCCTTACCACTTCACCTTTTTCATTGAGTTTATTCCTGAACACCCACTTGTTCCAATAATGTTTTTGTTTGGTCTGGATACCAGATCCCAAACATCATTCCTTTGGAATTCATTCAGCTCTTCTTGCATTGCAAGTATCCAACCTTCCTCTGCCAAAGCCTCATCAACATTTCTTGGTTCAATTGTTGAGAGTAAACCAAACAGACTGGTTTCTCTACTTGATGATTTGGTCTTTAAAGGTTCTACTGCACTGCCAATAATGAGAGATTCTGGATGTGAAGACTTGTACTTCCATCCATTCTTTCCCTCTGACTTGTCTTCAGAGTCAGTATGTTCTTCTTCATCTTTTCCTTTCTCGGGTTCTGTTGCTGGTCTAGCTTCTGGTTCTTGTAAATCTGTAACATCTTCTGATTCTGATAAATCTGCAATAGCTTCTGATTCTGGTAGATATGTAACAGCTTCTGATTCTGGTAAATATCCAGATTTCTCTTTTGACTCATCTTGGTTGTTTCTGACTTGATCAGATTTATCTTTTGAATATTTGTCATGTGTTGCTGACTTGCTTGTATCCTCTACCTTTCCATGTACTTCTGTTTCTTCTGCTTCTGCTTTTGCTCCCTTTGGTTCAGGTGAACCTGCACTATCTTTATCTTGCTTTGATTTGTCAAGATCAAGCAGTTTGTCATATAACATAATACAAATCAAATAATTTAAAAATGAACTCAGTATAGCCAAACCATTAATTCTGCTTCTGGTGGTTTCTGCTTGTTTTTGAAACCACTGGAATGCTGTTTCTGCTAAAGTGTTCAATTCGTGTGAATCACCTGGTTCCTCTGACAGTTTGAAAACCTGTAGAATACTTATATAGCTTTGTTTTTTAAGATCAAGCTTCTTGTTATCACAGTAAACATAAATATCAAACAATAATAGTATTTACAGCAAGATGTAACCTCTATGTCAGCAGTTTCAGTTTTACTCTGAAAATCCACTTGCTTCTAATTTTCAGATTCCGAATCTGTATGTTAACTGATTTGGATGAAGGGTTTTGAATTCCCTTCCAGATTTGTAGTCTTGATGAATTTCACTGGAGTGTTTGAAGAACTCTCCTGATTCTGATTCTTCTCTTTCTGCTTCGGCTGATACACCATGTTCCTCTGGTGATTCTGGAACTTATGGTGATTAGGGTGGATCTGGTGGTTCTGATGAATCAGGTGATTCTGGTGGTTCTGCTGATTCTGATAGTTTCTGTTCTAGTTCCAGTGTTGATTCTAATTCTGGTTCCAGTACTGATTCTGATTCTGGTTCCATTACTGATTCTGATTCTGGTTTGAGAGTTACTTCTGGTCCAGTTCCTATGCTTCTGATATTGGTTCCAGTTCTGGTTCTGGTTCTAGTTCCTGTTCTGATTCTACTTCTAGTTTTGATTCTGGTTCCAGTTTTGGTTCTGATTTTGATTCTGGTTCTGGTTGAGTTGACCATACCTTCTTCCATCAGACTCAGATTGCCTTTGTCTTGTTGTAGCATGAACATAAACCTTCTTCTGCTTGTGCATTGCCAACATCCATTGTCTAGGCACCATTGTTGGTGTCTCCTTCTGGTTGCTCAGAATATCTGCAACATAGACAATTTGATCTTTTGGTACCCAGAACTGATTGGGTCCAGGTTTGTTAGTCTTAATTGCTCTCTGATCTTATTCAGATTTTACCATTGGACAAGATAGTTCAGAGTGACCTTTCTTAGCACTTGGTTAGATTTTTCTTATCTTCCATAAGAGTTTTCAGTTTTAAAGACATCTTGTTGTTTGCATTTAAAAAGTCTTTTAAAGCCTCAATTAATTCAGATCTAGTGAGATAAAAAAATACCTCAGTGTCTTCATTTTCTGATTATGTTCTAGAGCCTGAGATGTATCTAGAACTTGAGTTGGTATGAGCCATCAGAGCCAGAATTGCTCCCCCTTGCTTTCCTTCCTGAAATCGTGCCTTTATGAAGTCCAGAGGCAGACCTGTATGTGCCATCTTTGCTGTTTTTGCCTCTTCTTCATCAGACGATTCTTCCTCTGATTCTGATGCATCCCAAGCTGCCATCAGACCCTTCATTCTGAATCTGGAACTCTTCTTGTGCTATTTTCCTTTTTCCAAATTTGGATATTCTGACTTGATATGTCCAGGTTCATTGCATCCTTAACAAACGATACTCTTCTTGTCAAATTCTTCCTTTCCTTTGTTGTTATGTTTCTTCTTGAAGCTTCTCCTTTTCCTGTTTTCCCAGATCTTAACCATCTATTTGGTTAAGTAAGCCATATCATCACAGTCACTGTCGCTATCCTCTGATTCTGATGCTGCCCATGCAGCTTTCTTCTGTTTCGACTTCAGGGCCAGATTCTTCTTCTTCTTTGGTTCATCTGCTTCTAGTTCTATTTCATGAGACCTGAGTGAGCTGATCAGATCTTCAAGTTTTAAGTTATTCAGATCTTTGTCTTGCTGAACAGCAGTAACCATTGGTCTCCACTTGGTTGGTAAGCTTCTTAGAATCTTCTTGACATGATCTGCTGTTGTGTAGCTTTTCTCAAGACCTTCAGTCCAGATATCAGAGTCTGGAATCTACAGAACATTCCATCAATGTTTTCATCATCTTCCATCTTCAACATCTCATACTGTTTGACCAGTATGTTAGCCCTTGCTTCTTGAACCTGTTGGCTTCCTTCATATGTCAGAACCAGACTGTCAAATATGTTTTTTGTTGTTTCTTTATCTGTACATCTGTCAAATTCCTTGAATGTGATGGCACTGATCATGATGTTTCTGGACTTGTGATGCAGTTTGAATAAATTTCTCTGGTCTAGTTTCATATCTTCCATGTCCAGTTCTTTAGTTGGATCTCCTGGAACAGTAGGTGCAGTGTAACCTTTGACTACCAGCTTCCATAATTCAGGATCTTGAGATATGAAGAAACTTCTCAATCTGTCCTTCCAATACTCAAACCTTTCTCCATCAAACAGTGGTGGTCTGTTGATGTTGCCTCCCAAATCATCTTTGGATTCTGCCATGTTGAACTCATTGGACCTTTCCTCAAACACTGTTAAGTGCTCAGCCTTGAGACCGAGCTCTGATACCAATTGAAGGTGCAAACACGAGAAGGGGGGTTGAATTGTGTTTGACTAACTTGAATACTTTTTATGTTTTTGTAGTTTTATAACAAAACCTGATGTATAAATCAAACAGAGTTAGCAGCGGATATAAGTAAAATAACACAAAGATTTTTATACTGGTTCACCGTTAACGAGGCTACGTCTAGTCCCTTCACTTTGAAGGATTTCACTAATTCAAAACCTTGAATTACAACAATACCACTGACCCTCCAAGTCAGTCTTCTCAAACAGTCTAACAATCCTAGACTTTTGAGGAATACAGCACCTTGACTTCTTAAGTCAAGTCTTCTCCTGCCAATCTGACAACCCCAGATTGTAGAAGGAATTACAACGCCTTGAATCTAATTGCCAAGTAATTTGCTACCCCTTCTGACTCCCTCAGATTGTAGACTCTACTTCAACAACTTAGATCTAACACAAGGGAAAGAAAAACACGAATACTTACTTCTGGAAAGCTAAAACTCACAATTAACCTCACTGAAAACTTGAGTGTTTCCTTTTGGAAGTGTATGACTCTTCTGTGATTTTTCGATGTTAAGTCTTCCCCTGAGCCTCCTTTTATAGATGCAGATTAGGGTCTCTTCCAAGCTTAAATTCGAGTTGTATCTTGCTGGATTCTCTTGCAAAAATAACTTGTCCAATCACGTTTTACTTTAAATAAAAAACAAATCTTTTTCTGCTCTAGATTGCCTTTCAAAAATAACTTTGACCAATTCTGACTTTAGATAATTCTAGAACAAATCTTTCTTCCCGCCAATAGCTTCTGAATTCCACAAGACTTCAATTTATTTTTGTATCAAATCCTTTTTAATACTTTGATCAAATTTAATCAAATCTCCACCGATTATCATCATGATTAAATCTGAACCCTTGATTTTCTGCTTTCGTCCACATCTGGACCATACTAAGTGATCTGCTGTGATCCTCTGTTTTCGGCCAACCCTAGACCAAACTTTCTAATCTTCTGATCTCGGCCAACCTGGACTTGCAAACTAATCTGTTGTGATCCTCTGATCTATGCCAATGTTGGACCACACACTCTGACCTTCTGATTTTGGCCAACACTGGGCCATGGTCTGATCTTCTGATCTCGGCCAACACTGAGCCATATACTTAAATCTTGACCATTGATCTGAACCTTTTCCCTCTGATCTGGACCAATTCTGAACTGGGTCTGGATTGAACTGAAATTAAATCTGGACAAAGGATATTTAATTCTGGACATTTACCTCTTGATCTAGATCAGGTATGGATTAAATCTAGACATCATTTCTTCTGATCTTGACTGAGTTTCATACTCTAAACCATGCTATCTTCTGGTCTGGGTCATATCTGGATTAAATCTCTTGTTTTGGACCCATTAATTTATCCTCTCATTAAGTCTAGATCAAGTCTGGACTGTTTATCATTTCACTGCCAGGCTATCTTCTGGTCAAAATAACTTCAAGACTAATTCTGACTTATGATATCTTCTGGTCTAGAACAAGTCTCCCTCTAGCAGGCTTCCTTCTTGTCTGGTCCAAGTCTCCTTCTGGAGTTTGCTTCCTTCTGATCTGGGCCAGTAAAGATATCCTCTGGTGGTGTTTTGACATCCTGGTGTATCCTCTGGTAATTTCAGGATGCATTATCTGATGACTTCTGGAGGTGTATCCTCTGAGAACTTCATCTTCTGGTGGCATTTTAATATAGTAATTCAAGGTACAAAATAAGATTACATGGAGTGCTTTTGTAAACATCAAAATCCTAAGTACTTAGAACCAACTTGGTTCCAACACATGTTTCAATATTGTTATATGAATATAAAAATTTAACATGGGTCTAATAAATTAACGTTTGTATATGCTTTGAGTAACAACCTTGATAACTACCGAATTAGGGTTCGTTGTTATAAAAAAAATGATTTCGAGCTAAGGAGTTGGTCTTAGTCTAGTAGGTTTATTAGACGTAATCAAATAAGTTAGATTAGTAAAATAGTGAATCGATAATTACATACTGAAATGAATGTGATTTTAATCCTTAATTGTTTATCTCATATTGAATTTTCTGTAATTATTTTTACATTTGCTCCAAATTATAAACCAACTTATAAACTTTTTGTTAATAAGGATTTACAACTTTGTTTCAACCAATAATTTAATAACAATTCATGTGAAGACAATTTTATTTAACGCTTTATTATTTGAACAGTTGGTTACAGTTGCCAAATAAATGTTGTGAGGAAAATTTCCAAAATATATTTATAATTCTCTAATATCTATATCATTGTCACAAAATTAAATAAATTAATGTATCACTTGGTCAAGTGGTTGCAATACTTGGGTTGAATGAATCTGTTAGCCATCAAACCAATGCATGTGTGAAGTTATCAAGGGTTACAAACTCTTTCAAGAGTTGTTTTCTTTCACCAATTGGTATGAGTTTGTACATAAATAGACACACTTTTGAGATAGAAATAAAAAAGATAAATTCATGTTTAAACGAGTAAAATTTTTGTCAAAAATATTTCTAAATAATGTCTTTTTTTCTTTAGTGTACGATAGTAGATGAAGGAACTTTATTCTGTAAGATCTACAGGCTTGATATGAATGTGCAATTCACTTCAATAATTCCAAAGTATCATGAAGGGGATTTTCTGGTTAACCAGTTTGCATAAAATATACATTGATTGGTGAGGGCGAATCAAACCTAAAGCTTAGTGTGATACGCACGCTTTAGAATTTATTTGTGCAACATTCATCATCATCAATTTCATCATCTTCTTATTCATGATTTGCATAATACCCCAACAAAATATCCAACAATCTTTAGGTTCGATTTTGATTTATTTGTTATTAATTAATAACTGCAATTTTAAAGGAGATGAACACTCACATAAATATATATTCATGACCATGGTGAAAGGTACACAATTATATACATGTGTTTCAAATATATGCAAACATGTTATAACTTTGAATGTTTATTCCATTTGATTATGATAGTTTACGTTATTTGTATTTAAATTTATTTTGATGCATAATTAATAGTTTTAAGTTTTCCCATAGCATGGATAAATTTAATACTATAGTTTCCACCTTCATAATGATTTGAAAAATGGTAGATATTTATATTTGAAGGTCCAAGTTTTTTTATGTGAATCAAACATGTTTGAATGTATACATTTGGAAGATATACAATTGAAAAGTTTGGTGAAGAGTTGTGTTGATTCACGATGGATCATGATTGTACCATTGTCAATAAAAGTTTTGTTTCTTTTTTTTATTTGGGTAGAATGTTCATCCTTTTTCACACCAAATATATATATATATATATATATATATATATATTATATATATATATTTATGTTATTTTAATATATGATATTAAATCAACACATACACATTTTAAATAAAAATTTCATATTAGATCAACACAACATATTTGAGTCATTTCACAATTGAAAAATTTCATATTTGAGTCATTTCTTTATTTGAAACCATAAGATTTTCGGAATAATGAATTTAGATATATTTTAAAACTGGTGGGGGATTGTGAGGGGAATTTCTAAAATATATTTGGAATTCTCTAATAGCTATATTAATGCAGCAAATTGAAATAACTTAATGTATCACTTGGTCAAGTGGTTGCAATGCTTTGGTTTAGTTCAAACCAATGCATCTTTTAAGTTACCAAGGGTTACAAACCTTTTCTAGAGTTGTTTTCTTTCAACAATTGGTATGAGTTTCTCAATAACACACTTTAGATGAAGAAAGAATTAGACAATTTTCATGTTATATAAATTAAATGTCTGTCAAAAATATTTGAGTCATTTCTTTTTTTCTCTAATGCATCAAAGTATCCTTAAAGGCATTTCTGGTTAACCCGTTTGCATCCAATATATATAGATTGGTGGGGGAAAATCGAACCTAAAGTTTAGTGTGATACACACGCTTTGGAATTTATTTGTGCAACCTTCATCATCATCTTCTTGTTCAAGATTTGCAGCATACCCCCAACAAAAGATCCAACAATTTATTTGTGCAATCTTCATCATCATCAATTTCATCATATTCTTGTTCAAGATTTGCAACATATCCCGACAAAATATCCAAGAGATGTCGTATTCCAAAATCCTAGAAAAATAGCGATAACAATGGAGGAAGTTGATTTTCGAAATATAACCATTGTTGATTGCGAGCATCAGGAATGAAAGGAGCCTTCAAATAAATTTCATATATGGTTTCACTTTTCACCATGGGTGCTCATGGTTGCCGAAGCTAGCGAACAACGATAGTTGATGGTGAGTTTTTGTGATGGAGAAAAGAATTTGTCGTGTCATTTTTACTAGAATGAAAAGTTGACGGTACGTTTCCGCTGCTGCAGAAGGATGAGAACAAAGGGTATGATTCTGGGTACGACGAATGCTTAGAAAACGAGTCCAATTGGTGTTCAAATGGTATTTTGAAGAGATGATAGGACGCAAATTGTTCTCTAAAAACGGCGTTTGTTTTGATTAAAAATGACACGACAAATTTTATAAAACAAATTTGTCGTGTCATTTTTACTAGAATGAAAAGTTGTATATGCAAGACTAAAACTATCTTTTTCTTTTATTTAAATTTATAAAACTCTTTAATTTTGTTTTGATTAAAAATAAAACCTTTAAACAAAGGACTCATTTCGAGCAATTCCTTAAGTATAACACCACCCCCAAACTATTAGTAATATTTTCAAGATTGTATTTTATAATAATAAATAAGTTAAGCTATTTAAAACATCATAAAAATATACTAAATTATAATTAAAATTATTAATTATTTTTTTATTCATCTACCACTAAATTTTCATTCACCAAAATATTCATACTAAAATGCTATTAATTTTAGAAGAATAAATAAAATAAAATAAATAAATATAATACTAACATGTTATATCAGCCACACACTCCAACGTATATAAAAATATCAACAAAAGAAACAACATGTATTAACAAAATTAATCACAATATTACTTACACTACAAGAAAACATTCAATTTGTGCCTAATTAAAAAAGATTTTGTGGCCGACAAAAACCCTAAAAAATTAATGACCTAAAAAGTCCTCAGAAATATTAAAATTCAAATTGGTTGTTATTTGTGGCTGAAAAAGCCCTCATAAATCAAAAATATTTTTTTCCTGATTGTAACATTTGTGGCAGCAAAAAACGATCACAAAATTGTTGGAGGGAAAAGTTATTTGAATTTGTGGCGGTCAATACCCTCACAACGAACTTGATTGATTGAAAATATCAACAGGATTTTGTGACGGCGTATACCCTCATAAAATCAAAACGTTGGAGGATTGTGAGGGTTTATGCCACTAAAAAGTATTGCAGCTTTGTGAGGGTATTGGCTGCCACAATGGCAACGATTTTTGACCGCCTATGCTGTCACAAAAGCAATAGTACTAATGGCATTTTGTGGTCACTTTGACTGTCACAAATGTCCTATTTTATCCTTATATATATATCACACTTCCTTTCATTCTTATATCTACTTTCTCTTTATAATTTTTTTTCCTCAAATGCCCTCTTTGGTTTGTATGATATAGTTTATTAATTTTGGAATGATTTATTTTGTTTGTTAGTAATAATTTAATTAAAATGTTAAAATTATATTTTTAATTTTTAAATATAATATTTTATTTAAATTTGTATTTTCAATTTTTAAATTATATTAGTATTAATTTTTTATATATAATATATTTTTAAAATATTAATTTCAAATTTTATAAAATTATTTTTTTTTAATATATTTACCCATTTGTGGTAGCCAAAATAGTCACAACTAGGATAGTTTGTGGCGGCCTAAGCCCTCACAAAACGGACAATTTGTGGCGAACTTTTCTGTCACAAATTTGTGAGGGTTTAAGCCTTCACAAATGATAACAAAAAAACAACATTTGTGACTCAGTTATTTGTGGCTGCCTTAGGCCGCCACAAATGTGTTTGTTGTGGCTATTTTTCCTCCTTTGTGAGGGCTTTTGATCACCATAAATTAAGAATTTTCTTGTAATGTAATATATATTGATAGTATATTTGGGTTTTTACAACTTCTAGCATTTCAATCACTCTACATATATATGGTGTATCATTTGGAAATGTTCAAATGCACCATAAACCCACAATGGTCATTCTTCTTGCAATCTCGTCTTCTTTTGTGGCAATCACTTCACCCACTCTTAAATTATTTCTTACATCAAGTATCTCGAATCATCCACTCTTAAATAATTTCCTACATCAAGTATCTCGAATACCCAATGAAGAAATTATATCTTACTTGTGTGATTTGTATCACCTTTAATGTTTTTTCTACCTCCCACCATTTCAAACAACATCATTACATAGCTATAAACATATCAATTGTGTGAAATCTCTATCTCTCGTGTGATATCTCTTGTGTATGTACTCTATCTCTCGAGCTATTCCTTTGGTAATTTGATAAAGGATATCCCAACTAAGTGATTGTCGGATGGTTTTTGATCCATTCTTATGAATAAATTTGTAAAGATAACAATTGGACGTAATTCATAGACGAGTGCTTTTTTTTCGACCTCTCCATAACAAAAAGCAGACAACATTTACATGAGAGATTTTAGTAATGCTAGAAACTTCATTCATAAATTCTTCACCATTTTCTATAGGAACACAGAGAGTATGTTATGTGTGAATTTAAAAATTGTTGAAGTCTCACATTGGAAAAATCTCATATATTGAGTAGTTTTTAACTTTATAAATACTAAAGTCCCACATTTGATATTTAACATATGTGGGTTTGCTTCCATCACTATATAAAAAGTGTCAAAATCTTGTGAAAAGTACACCAAAGTATGATGCATTTCCCAACTTTCTATTTTCTCCCTCTTCTGCTTGATGCATTTCCGAGCCACTTCTCCCCTTTCTTTATGTCTCTTCAAATTTTGAGTGGTTCTAATACCATTTCCGTTTTAGAGAAGTATTTATGTCGTAGCCCATGTGATTTCTGAGTGGTCCTAATACCATTTTCCTTTTAGAGCGGTTTAGGTCATAGACCCTTCGATTTTTTGAGTGGTTTTTGTGTAGTAGTCCCTTCGATTTTTGAGTGCTCCTAACACCACAATCCTTTTAGAACGGTTATTGTGCTGTAGTCCTTTTCTTTTATGAGTGGTCATAGAACCATATTGGGAATGGCTTTAATCACCATATTGAGAGTGGCTTTAACCGCCATATTGATGGTGTAATTCTAGAATGGCTTTCTACGGTGTAGTAGAACTCTGATACAATTTTTCTTGGTTGTTTTATCTTGGGGACTTCGTGGTTGATTGTAAGACCCTTAATTTTCAAAATGAAATTATGGATTTAATTTCAAGTATATTTTGGGATATTTGTAAAATATTTAATATATTTATATATATATATATATTTTTTTTTTTTGAGATTGAGTTAAATTATTGGACGAAGGATTATTTAATTTAATTACGAGTAATTAAATATTGGGCAATTAATTAAGATTTTATCTGTCGACGTAATTGCGACGGGAGTAATTAGTTACTTGAGGGTCAAGTTTAATTATTATATATATATATATGGTGGCAAGAGTATGTGTTTGTTTATATGTTTGCATGTGAGAAGCAAGGAAAAAAAAGGGGAAAAACAGAAAATCAGAATCAGAAAAAAAGAGAAAACAATTTCTTTCCTTTCCCTCACCTACCCGAGCAGCTTTCTTCTTCTTCCTCTGTTCAGTTTTGTTTGTGTTGGTAGTGAGAAGGGATACTCAAAACTCAAATTACATGGAAATCCAAGACTCGAATAAGAAAGTGTCAAGAAGGAAAGTTATTCCTCTCATCTTTACGGTACTAGATAACCAACTTTGGTAGCGACGACGCAAGTGGGAGTTTCCACGATTTTAGTCGCGGTAACGTAAACAAACAAGAAAATGTAACGAAGGTAAGGGGCTCCTTCCAACTTTCTAGATTGCATTTAGGCCTGTAAATGCATGTGTGATTGATGATTATATGCGATGTTCTGTTCTGAAAATGAAATTTCCCTTGCATGTTGTTATGAATGAGTAAACTGCTTGTGGTGTCTGTTTTGTTGTTGTTCTGTTTGGTTGCTGACGTGGTTGATATATTGATGATGTTTTGGTGTTGTGTTGATCCTGAAATCTTCCTTGCATGTGGTTTGTGAATGAGTAAAACGCATGTTGTCGAGATAATCTATGTTGAGAGTTGTTGTTGCTGCTTTTGGTTGCTGTTATTGATGATGTTTTTTTTGTGGTAACGATGAGTAAAAATCATTAATGTTGTGTTGAGGACGTTCTGGGTTTCAGATGGCATTGCATTCTGTTTTCAGTGAAGAGAAAACATAGCATGTTCATGCATTGCATACTCAGATGGTGACCGCGATGGGCCACAGAATTGATGCGGTGACCATGATGGACCGCGAAGTTAAGTAGTAACCATGATGGGTTATAGAGTAGTTTCGCGTGTATTAGACGGTCTATTCTATTCGGGTTTCAGAGTGGTTCCGCGTGTATTAGACGGTCCATTCTATTCGTGCGAGGATTTAATTTCTGTGTATTTGGCCTATGAGAGGCTAATACACGTAAATGTAGTGACCGTGATGGGTTATAGAGTAGTTCCGCGTGTATTAGACGGTCTATTCTATCCGAGTTCAGAGTGGTTCCGCGGTTATTAGACGGTCCATTATATCCGGGCTACGGAGTGGTTCCGCGTGTATTAGACGGTCCATTCTATCTGTAAATCGTGCTGGTCCGTGAGAGACTGCACCTTGCTAATTTCAAGAATTTAGTACATTGACATATACATATTGCATTGGGATGGTTGACCTATGAGTCATGATTTGATATTAATTGATGAGTGGAAATTGAAGTGTGCAAGTATTTTATGAATTCTAAGTTCCAAGTGAGTTGTTGTGATTGTTAATTGTATTTGTACTTGCAATCTGATTTATATGTAAACTGGTTGTTTTGCAAAGATGTAGATGTCATCCATTTTAGTAAGTGAGCATACTCATTTATCATTGCTGTTATAGCATTGAAATATGCCATGAATATAATTGTTATCTTTGACATAACTGTTATGTGGTAATTGTTAATTTCGGTTGGTGACCCTTTACAATTATTGTAGAAAATTGGGCTTTGCCCTTAGATGATACCCAAACCCGTACCATCGACGGTTACAGTGACAACGGAAACGTTGTTAGTTTTCCTTGATCTTTACTTATGGAGTATTTGTGGATGACGCAGAGGGATCGACAGCTGGGGTGAAGACGAGAGTTGTAGAGGATGCGGTGGAAACCACTTGCTACTGTAGCTGTAGTGCATGATCAGATCAGACTAGACTTTTTGTATAGGGCTTAGTGTCAATGGTTGTATTTATTTAATTTGGGATAATTGTATATCTTTTCCGCACTCTCATAATGTTTTGGTGGGTCCAGGATATAGTTTTTGATGTATTTTTATTTTGGTATATTTTGAAGATCAATTTCCCAAAATTAAATTACTTGGTTATAATTATGATGTGGTTGTTTAATCACTTTTGTATTTTGAATTACAATGCAATACTATTTTTGAATGTTTAATTCATATTAAATTTTAATTATTTTTAATTCTTTTGAATTAAGTCGAAATTCTTTTATTGGTTAAAAAAAATACACTCGCGCTACTTAAAACTCGGGGTGTTACATTGATAGTCTACCTTGCACAATTTTGGCAGTGTTGTGAAACGTATTAAAGAGAATGACCTAGTCCGCGACTCCATCCTGTAATATCTTCGGTTGCATATATTTATTTTGAAACAATATTTCGAAACTCAAAAACAACAATTTTAAGATGTTTCTTTCTACCATGTCAACAAAGAGATTACTAGAGTTGATTATGATGCCTGTGATTTCAATAAATTGTTTTTGTTTGAGGCAAATAGAAAAGGATAAGAAATCTGAAGAATTAAACCCATAGGAGGATAATGGTTACTTCTAGAAGAATTATATTCTTAACAGACTTGCTTTTGATCTGTATGACTACTACAGTTCCAACAACATTGTGAGGCACTACCTCAAGTATCAGAGTATCATATACCCGATGATAGATCTGTGGAGGCTCATTCCCGTGAAATTCATAAGATAGCTCATGAAATCATCTCTTAAGGTATGACTTTAGATGAAGAATTTTAAATTGTTGTTATTATTGACAAACTACCCCTGCTTGGGAGGATTTCAAAAATTCTCTAAGGCATAAAACAAAAGAACTTTTTCTAGAGAGTCTAATGACCGATCTCTAGAGAAAAGGAAAAAAAAATCTTGTTTATTGTTTTCTTCTGAATAAGTTATGGTTTACTTACTCTGTAGGGCATATTTGTACACCGATTCTAAATGTGATTTTTTTTTGGCAAATGGTACACAACTGATGGCATGCTTAGATTAAATGTTGAAATTAAGAAAATTTCTCCTTCTATTTACATGTTATGTGATTTTTGTATTTGACATGCTAGACTTTATGATGTGAACAAACTTGTGATTTCAAACTTAAGTAACTCGTGTTTGAAAAATGTGATTTTTGTAGTCAAGCTAAAATAACAAAGAGTTCACATAAATTAGTAATTAGATTTAATATAATATGATATATGTGAACTTGATGGGACTTTAAAGAAACGTTATTTTATCACTTTTATTGACGATTGTTTTGACTATACTTTCGTATATCTAATGAATAATAAAAGTGAAACGCTTGACATGTTTAAGATCTTTGTAATTGAAATTGAAAATCAATTTACTAGAGTGATTAAGAGGAACCGAGTATGATTCTAGTTTGTTTAATGAGTTTTATAAATTGCATGGAATTATACATGAAACAACTGCACCATATTTGCTTGAAATGTATGGTAAAGCTGAAAGAAAGAATAGAACTCTTACTGAACTAGTTGTTGCTATTATGCTTAACTTTGGTGTTGCATCTCATTGTTGGAGGGAAATTATATTGACGGTTTTCTATGTTTTGAATAGAGTTCCAAAATCTAAAACAAAATATCTCTTTATGAGATTTTGATTAAAACACAACCGAACTTGTCTTATTTTCGAACTTGGGACTGTCTGGCTTATATAAGAATCCATTGATCCCAAGCGAGTTAAACTCGCCAGTAAAGCCTATCAATGTTTATTCATTAGGTATGCAATAAACAGCAAAGCGTATAGGTTTTTTGACCAAAATGTGAAAGTTATCATACAGTCAAATGATGTTGACTTCTACAAAAATAAATTCCCTTTCAAATCGAGAAATCTAAGAGAGTCAGACTTGCTAAAGATTACGCACCTCATTGTTGTTGCTATTATGTGTAACTTTGGTGTTGCATCTCATTGTTGGAGTGAAATTATGTTGACGGTTTTCTATGTTTTGAATAGAGTTCCAAAATCTAAAAACAAAATATCTCTTAATGAGATTTTGAATAAAACACAACCAAACTTGTGTTATTTTCGAACTTGGGACTGTCTGGCTTATGTCAGAATCCCTGATCCCAAGCAAGTTAAACTCGCCAGTAAAGCCTATGAATGTTTATTCATTAGGTATGCAGTTAACAGCAAAGTGTATAGGTTTTTTGACCTAAATGCGAAAGTGATCATAGAGTCAAATGATGTTGACTTCTACAAAAATAAATTTTCTTTCACAACGAGATATCTAAGAGAGTCAGAGTTTCTAAAGATTACGCACCCAATTATATGGGCTATACCTTAGAGTTAGATTTATGGCAATAAGCTATAAATGATAAGATCGATTCGCTAGATTCTTACAGGATCTGACATTTAGTAGAATTGCTTCTTTGTTGGAAACTGATAGATTGTAAGTGAATATTTAAAAAGAAACTAAAACCTGACGAAACTGTTAGTGTGTGAATTTAAAAATTGTTGCAGTCCCACATTGGAAAAATTGTTGCAGTCCCACATAAATAATAAAGTCCAACATTGGATATTTAACATATGTAGGTTTGCTTCTATCACTATATAAAGAGTGTCAAACTCTTCTGAAAAGTACACCAAAGTTGGAAGCATTTCCCAACTTTCTCTTTTCTCCCTCTTCTGCTCGATGCATTTCTGAGCCACTTCTCCCATTTCTTTTTGTCCCTTCGATTTTTAGTGGTTCTAATACCAATGTTGTTTTAGAGTAGTTTTTGTGCCATAGTCCCTTTGATTTTTGAGTGGTCCTAATGAAGGTGCAAACACGAGAAGGGGGGTTCAATTGTGTTTGTCAAACTTCATTACTTTTGCTGTTTTGTGTAATGTTGATGTGAGTTATTTGATGGATAATTAATCAGACTCAGCAGCGGATAATAACAACATAAAAACACAGCGATTTATACTGGTTCACCGTTAACTAGGCTACGTCCAGTCCCTTCTTCCAGAAGGCCTTTTCACTAATTCAAACTCCTTTGAATTACAACACCATTGATCCTACAAGCCAGTCTTCCCAAACAGCCTGACAACCCCAAACTTTTGAGGAACAACAATACCTTGACAATATCAGCCAAGTCTTCTCAAACAGCCTGACAACCCCAGACTTTTGAGGAACAACAACACCTTGACTAAACTAGCCAAGTCTTCTCAAACAGCCTGACAACCCCAGACTTTTGAGGAACGATAACAACACCTTGACTTTACAAGTCAAGTCTTCTCCTACCAATCTGACAACCCCAGATTGAAGAAGGAATCTACACCACTATCGGGTTATATAATAAAGGTTTGGAACTTTGCAACGTTGCTTCTGGAAAGCTGTTTGCTGCACTGATTCTTGCACTCTTTTGTTGCTTCTGAAAACTAATTGATGCACTGTATTTCTCTCTCGAAAACACTTAGAAAATATTGCTCTTGCACATTTGGGTTTCTCTCTTTTGAACTTTCAGTTAATGTTCAATTTAAGCTTGAGTTCTTGTGGTTTTCGATGCTCTAATCTTTAGAATTAAGTCTCTATTTATAGTTGAACTTTAGAGCTTCACTGATGCTTTACTTCAGGAGTGTATTTCGATTAATCTATTTTGAGAATATTTTGGAGTAGTTTGCTCAGATTCTGTTTTGAGACTTTTGCTCCGATTCTGTTTTGAGCATTTTGCTCCGCTTCTGTTTTGAGCATACTTTCAGCTAGATTCTTTTTCTCGAGTCTTTTGCTCCAATTCTGTTTTGAGCATTTTTCTCAGATTCTGTTTTGAGCATTTTTCTCAAATTCTGTTTTGAGCATATTTCTCTGACAGATTCCTCTGATGATATCCTCTAGTGATTATCCTCCGATAACATCCTCTGGTGACGTCATCCTCTGATTTCTGCTTCTGGTGACATCATCCTCTGATTTCTGCTTCTGGTGACATCATCTTCTGATCTATTCTTCTGGTGACATTTTTCATTCTTCTTCTAAGTCAAAATACGATTTTCATAAAATATAATTGTTAACATCAAAACTTTAATTGCAAGAACCAACTTGGTTCCAACACCTAATACCACTTTCCTTATAGAGCAGTTTATGTCGTAGACCCTTCGATTTTTTAGAGTGATTTTTGTGTCGTAGTCTCTTCAATTTTTTCGTGGTCCTAATACCACAATCCTTTTAGAGCGGTTTTTGTGTCGAATTCCTTTTGATTTATGAGTGGTCATAGTACCACATGTTGAGTGGCTTCAATCGTCATATTGAGAGTGACTTTAACCGCTATATTGAGGTTGTAATTCTAGAACGGTTTTCTACAGTGCATTAAAACTCCGATATAATTTATCTGAACGGTTTTATCCTGGATACATAGAAATATTCCTCCAAATGAAGAAGCTGCCAATATAAGTTTGTAAGTATCGGGAAGAACTTAAGTATTTGACCAAATCTAGTTTCAAATTTGTATCACGAAATCTTGTGAACACAATCATGTTATGTGTTCATAATATTGCAATACATTAATATATATAACTCTAATGTCAAAACAAGACAATCCAAAAATATAAAAATGAATACCAGTTAAGTATCCCTTTCCTTTGTGTTTGTGTTGCCTTTATTCTTATTTAATTTATCTCTACTAATTTCTACACCGTTCCTTATCTTCCTCGAACACTTTTTTTTAATTAAAAAATCCTCCTTTTTCTACTGATTCAATTGGATCTATTTATAGTTTAAAAAGAGAAGGCTTCAAATTTTAAATATTAAGCTTCTTGAATGCATCTTGCTGAAGTAAAATTATAAGTTGGGGAGATAAATAAAGGGTACATGTCAACCATCCCTGCTAGGAAAAAAATAAAGGTTTAGGAAAAAAATAAAGGTTTAAATATGTCTTTGATATCTGCAAATATATCATTTTTTGATTTTAGTTTTCATAAGTTTTTTTTTTGTTTAGATTTAGTCCCTCTAAAATCAGAGACGATTGATTTTGTTCCCTAACATCAAATCAAAAGTTACAAAACTATGGCACAGAAAAAGACGAGTTTTCCAAAAACCCCTAAACCTCACTTTTTAATTTCTATTCATATTTTGTTTTATAAAATAATACTTATTATTAATTCATAATTAATAAATTTATTAATTCATAATATAAAACATTTTAATTTTTAATATATCATAAAAGATTACGTGTAGGTGTGCATTTTTAGGGCCACGTGTTCCGGCGCTCTTTTTTTATAATGTTGATTTGACGTTAAAGATTAAAGTCGATCGTCTTTGATTATACATGGACTAAATTCAAACAAAAAATCTTACAGGGACTAGAATCAAAAAGTGATATATTTGCAGGGACCAAAAACATATTTAAACAAAAAATAAAAGATGTGGGTCAGCCATTCCGGTGTATGATAGAAAATTAAATGGCGTAAGTCAATCATCCCGACATAAAAAGAAAAATAAAGAGTGTGAGTTAGTCATGTTGAGTTAAATAGAAAAATAAAAGGCGCAAATTAGTCATCCCGACTTCAAAAAATAAAAAAGGTTTTGATTGCCAATGAAAATTGGGCTTTGGGTGTTAGGTTGGTATTGGGTGTTGAATGCCAATGAAAATTGATATGGGTGGCACATTGATAATGGGCTTCAAGTGCAAATGAAAATTCGACTTTCAAAAAGAGTGCAAGATGCATGATAGATATCAAGATGATGAATGATGAGATTTATTCTTTTTTTAAGAATAATGCAAACATGCATGATGCAAAATATAATGATTTATGAGAAGCAAAAAGTTGGTGATACAAACAATTCAAATGAACATTTAGACTTCTCTGTTTCTTTAGAACATAAAGATGTAAGATTTTGGTTTGGAAAGAAATTCGTGTTTGCTGTATGAAGTGAACATTTAGACTTCTCTATTTCTTTATAAAAAATTGATTTGCTGAATCGATGTTCCTAATTGAACTTAGGGAAACTCGTGCATGTCATGCTCTTGCTTGGGAGTTTTTCTCTCTACTGTTGTCAATAGTTCACACTCATGTCTTACAATTTGTATGTTGAACTAGATAAACAAAGCCTTTCTTGTGAGACACACTTCACAAATCATTCAAGAGACACTTCAAAAATCAGCGGTTCAGATTACACAATGCTCTAAAAATTTATGAAGTCTTTGGTTGTATTGTTGATTTATTTTTCATATTAGAAATCATCAAATTTCTTCTAATTTGAAAGTTAATTTACACTCAAAGATTATGGCGCTGAGTATGATAGATCCAAATGTTGTTGTTGATGAAGATAATTTACAATCCAAGATTGTTTATGACTTAGAGATATTGAGGTGTTTAGGCTTGTTTAGTGATAGATATGCTAAAAAACACATCGTTTTACTTCTAGGAGGGAAGCTATATTCTATATCGTTCTAAGGTAAAGAAAAACCATATGCAAAAGGAAGCTATATTATATAAATTATGCCCAACAACCACTAAACCTGCATAAATGAGGAAAACAAATTTTCCGCTTTATTTTCTCCGTATTTCTTTTCCTATATTAGATCTATATTCCCCAGTTTTGTTTAATGTTTTTATTTTAGAGAAATTTTTAGCTTAAAAAAACTTATGTTCCCTCACTTTGAAGCATTATTTTGTTAGAACCAAGTTGTTTTTCCACTTATAGTTCTGATGTTAACAAAAGTATTTTATGAGAACAATAAATTTGTATTAATGGCTTCATTAAGTAAGCAAAAATGGGAAGAAGAAAATCATAGGAAAGTACTAGAGGAATGTCAACAAAGGAAGTGACCAGAGGATGAGATCAGAGGAACAAAAATTATATGCGTCTGCCTCTGAAAGTAACATGTCTCTGAACATTATGAAGATTGCCTTTGATGTCTGAGTCTAATGTTTGGGTCTAAAGATTGTTTGATAGCTGGGTCTGAAGACGTACTGCCTCTGAAAAATGGCTCTGAAACTGAGTCTAAAGCTGCCTCTGAAGATTGAATATGAAGCATGCCTCTAAAGCCGTTGTATAGCTCCGATGTGCACAAACTCAGCATTCCTCTGAGGAGATCATATAACTCTTGTTTTACTTCTGCCACTGATCAATTAACCTGATTGTCACTACTTTTATTCTAAGTAAGTCACCAAACTCGAACTAGTTTTAAATAAATTAGCAAAAAGAATCCAACTTAGTCAAACACAATTCAACCTCCTTCTCTTGTTTGCACCTTCAACAAGCATCAAGAGCCTGAATTCAAAAATTAGCACTTTTCTGTGTTTGAACAAAGTTATAAGAACAAACTTGATGATCATCAGAGGACAAAAATCTACCCAATATGAAAATTTCGAAGTCTAGGATTCCGTGTTGGTGAAGCAATCAAATGAACTAATAAAGTTGTATTATAGATAAATACGCGCAAGGTGGTTGAGGAATTGGACATGAACGTGAAGTTGAGATATGATGCTAAAATGAGGCATATACTGAGTCAAACAAGACTCAAAACACATGTCATGCAAATTTATCAAATAAATGCTTCCAAGAGACAACATTAGTTTCAAAACATGACAAAACAATTAGTCACATCGGTTAGCCAATATTTCATGGAGTACATGAAGGCTCTTCGTTGGGGAAAAACAAGAATGTGCTGCTTCATTTTCAAGCATGGGAGTGATGGCTCACAACAACGAATTTCATGATGTACGTTTGAATAGTAAAAACCATAAGCTCAAAACCTCAATTTGCATGATCATAGAGTTCACACTAGCACTCCTTGCTAAGAAAATCTTTAATCATTTGTTGTTTAAAACCAATGACAACACCAAGTTTAGGCATAACCCCTTTGAGAGTTACTTTTACATCAATGAAAAAAGTCTAAGGCCTGATGATACTAGTGAGATCATCATCGTATAGGCAAAGGACTTAATTCCTTGAATTTGCATTTTATGCCACTTTAGTTTCAAAAGTCAAATTACCTCTTTTATCCTTTGTTTCCATTCGTCCACGTTGGTGCATGAATTCTTGGAAGGCCACGTTTTGCTAATTTCATACCTAAAGTTTGAAACGAAGTTCGAACTTTTTTTTTTTACAACGACAAATGTTAGTAATTAGTATTGTTAATATTGTTAGTTTTTTGTCGGTGGAGATTGAACCCTCGACCTTTTTATCACTCACTCCCTAACTCTTCCTCCTCAACCACAAAGTCCGAGTATTTTTATAACTATCTATTCATTGAAGTGCATCTTCTAATTAGTTTTATTTTCTATTTTTTTTTTGTTTTAAGAAAAATAAATAAAGACACGTACATGCATGATAAATGTATTTATGAATGAGAAAATGACAACTTGATTCAAATGGATTGACACGCTAAATGAGTAATTAAGCCTAGTAAAAGCGTTTTTCAATGAGATGCAACATGCAAATCATTCACACAATATATTCTTCATGCAAGATTATGAGAGGAATTTTCAAAATATACATTTGGAAGAAAGTAATAGTTAAATTAATATCACATATAAATTTATAAACATGGGTCACTTGGTTTAGTGGTGATGAATCTTTGAGGTTGCTATGTGACCAATGTGTTCTAGTCTACTAAGCACTAATTTAAATATGTTTAAATTTAAACACATATTCATCTACATGATACATGTTATTTTGTTAGATATGTTAGACCACAATTTTATATTTCAGACAACCATATAAACCATAAAACAAATAATAAACATTCATCAATAAACATAAAAGTTGTAGCGCGATTAGACTTTGAATGTTTTAAGAATAAGGTACAAATATAAAATTTTAGAATCATTAATAAAAAATTAAAAATCTCCATATAATTTTTAAAAGTTCAGTATACTATAAAAAAAAAAAAATTGTGGCCTCCCTAATCGGGAGTCATGTGATAATAGTCTTGTTGCACATGTTAAATGTAGGTCATGTTGATGACCATGGTAAAATGTACATGTTATTTTATATGGATATAAGATATGTTTTATGTTCTAAATGGTTGAATAGAGTAATCTTGTTGATGTTACATTTAACATATGAAATTTGATTTATACAAGCATGCATGATTTAAAATCTATGATTTGAGATCCATTTTGAATTTGATGAAGATTATATGCTTGCACATGAAAAATATATAGTGTGCTTGTTGTTGGAATTAATCTAATCACAAGACATGCTCTATGACACATATTGTTACTACAATTATGTTCTAGTGAGGACATCCATAAACTTATGAGCATGTATAGATTAGGATTTATAATATGTTTAATATAACCCTCGATTTTTAATAGCAATGATGTATTTTTGTTTTAAAAGATTTACTCAAATAAAATACGAAAAAATATTTTTCTCTTAAAATACTTCTAAAATTCTTTTCTTTTCTAAAACCAAACATTTTTCAAAAATCTTCTAAAGAGAATTAATTAACAATGTGTTTTTAAGGTAAGCAAAAACTTCCAAAAACAAACATTTTTATTTCAAATGTAAATTACATTAAGGTAAATAATAAAACAAACTACAATGGTTACCAACATTGAAAATCCAACTACTCCTAAGTTGATCATACACTCTTAAACAAAGGCAGTTGGATACTGTTAACCCATTAGCTACATCATGTTGTCCACAATGCACTGGTGGTTGAAGCAATGACTCTGCTACATCTTCACCGTCATCCTGAACTATGCATAAATGACCTCTAATAATCTGAGGCGTTCTACCCAGTTCACAAAATGTAAAGGATCACCAACCAAAATTAACAAATAGCACTTAACAAGTATGACATTTTATCATGTGATAAATAAAGCATGCATATATCTTCATAAAACAACCATGACTCGTGTGAAAAACCACTCTAATGCAATGCTTATATGGAAGTGCACATGATTCCAGAATTTCAAACCTTCATCGAAAGACATAAATCATAAAAGTACAGCCTCAACATAGACTAGTACTATTTACCAAGGTGCAGTCACAACACAGACTAGCACGTTTTACTACAGTGCAACCTCAACACAAACTAGCACTACTCAATAATCCTTGTAAGGATAAGGTGAACCATCAACACTTAGAACCACTCTTTGGCCCATTTCGATCACCACTAACTATGAAATGCATGAGCATACCCTGACTATTTCACAATAATTATTATGTAAATGCAGTTATTAAAAGACTCTACTTGTAATACTCATTAAACACTAATAATTTCTTACCAATTTTTCAAATAGCATACTTGTGTCAGTTTGTTATTAATAATTTCATAACACGTAGTAAACACATAGGTTATCATTTATGAATACATAATCGCATCAACAACATTTATTACAAATTTTAAACATCAATCATACAAATATGTCCCTGTATGCAATCTAAAAATTGGAAGAGCTCTTACCTTGCAGCGCTTCCTTAATAAGCAAAGCTATGCTACTCAAGTCTATCACACCTTCCAGTCGACAAAATCTCAAATTTCTTCCATCCCTCTCAACGTTTAATCAAGTAAATTTTAGTAAGTTAAAACAAAATCCTAAGATATAAACAAACCTCACCAATTCAACCTACTCTATAAAATCACCCTAGGATTTACTTCCCCTTAAACTAACTTAACACTAATATTTTATACGGAATTAGAATGAACTTGGTCAAAAACTTAGACAAAAATAACACTTACTAACTTAAACCTTTTATATCAAAGTAAATAGTCTTAGGTTGAAACACCTTGATTAAATCATTTGAATTCACAAATTCACTTTTTAAAGGTATAATAATTTGATTCAAATTGACAATTTTTTTAAATTCAATCATATTCAATTCACTATCATTAGACTATGTTTTCTTCACAACATAGAAATAAATCTTGAGGAATTTTCAACCACCAATTACAAATTACAAAAGTAAAAGTTACAAACTTTTGGAAATAAAGTCTTTTAACTTCTAAGTCATTCAAATCACATTTTCTAGTAAAAATATAATAGACCCCCGCCCCCCGCCCCCCGCCCCCACTTTTTCTTTTTCAAAACAACATCATCAAATACATTTCACATTATACATAGGGGTGTACATTGGCGCAGGTCGAGCCGCCAACATGATCACCCAACCTAACCCAACCCAATTTTTACCTGTACGCAGTCACTTTCTGGATCCAACCCGTTGAAACCCGCTTATATTGCGTTCGCATAATGGGTTCAACAATTGGAACCCGTCGATCCGTAGACCTGACCCAGTAATTAGTTATATTTTTTTTAAAATTTTGTTTGGTAGTCAACAGGGTTTCATTACTCTTATAGTTTTTTTTTCAAATTTTGTTTAGTAGTCTAATAGGGTTTCATTACTCTTATAGTTTTTTTTTTAAATTTTGTTTGGTAGTCCAATAGGGTTTCATTACTCTTCTTCTTCTTCTTCAGATTTTCAGCAACGTCGTCCACCTTTTTCTTCAGTTTTTCAGCACTGTCGTCCACCTTCTTTAGATTTTTAAATTGATTTTCCTTTATTTTTGTTTATTCTTTTAATCGTTTGGTGTGCGAATGAGATTGTGTATTGTATTTAAAATTTTAGAGTTGTCTGAATTAGTTTTAATTGATGTTGGGGTGACTGATGTTGAACTTAAGACAATCATTACTACATCTTAAGGTACTTGTTATTGCTTTGTTTCATGTATATTTTACTTATTTATGATTTCTCCTTCTTTATCTCTTCACTTTTATTATTGATATTTGTTTTTGTAGATTCCCAATTCTTCCCTTCCATAATTTGAGAAACTTGTTAAGTGCTTGGACTTGAAGTTGACATTTATTAGAATTGATGAATTTTCATATTTTATTGATTTCCTGTTGTTGAATTTATTGATTTTCTGTTGTTGAATCGATTGGGTCGGGTATTGGGTTTTGTCAAAACCCACCCAACCCGACCCATGTACACCCCTTTATACACTTTTCTTATGAACTTTCACATCTCGAGCTAAATCATAAGTTTAAAAGCATCAAGCTTGAAGCCTTTTGTATAAAAATTGGATCTGTAAATAATCTTAATAAAAAAAAATCAACCAAAGACAATAACTCACATAATCTTAATACATTTCACATTATACACTTTTCTTTTGAACTTACACTTTTTTTTTTAAATAATCTTAATAAAAAAAATCAATCAAAAACAATAACTCACATGATGCAAAACTTTGATCAAATCCAAATTTAATTTTCATTATCATAAAGAATCAAAAGAAGATTTTGTTTTTAAAAATAACATACTTAGCAACATGTATTGTACTTATTGTAGTATTGTTGTTGTGTATTCTTCACTTAGGGTTGCACGTTCTTTTATAGAAAAACTTTAGGATTTCTGATCATTGTCTAGATTCCAACAAATCAACATGTATCATGAAGTTACATATCAAATCTTCAGATATTGATTCACCATTAAAGCTTGTCCAAATTTATCCTTGTAATTGATTCTGCGTATCTTGATTGGAGATAGAAGAAGTAAAGAATATCATGATCACGATATGTCACATAGATCTTTAGACAAATAACAGATTCAAGATGTTGAGCAGATGATGAACAAAATTATCTTCTTCATAGCGTTAATTTTTTATCAGAACGTTGACTTTCCAGAGTATTGACTTTCATTAGAGCATTAACTATCCAGAGCATTAACTTTTTATTTGAGTCAGACGATCAAATACTTGACGCAATTATTATAGCCAGATGATCACTTGCTTGTCACACTTGTAAGAGGTTGAATAATAAGATGTTTGATACACTAATCAGAGCATTGATTGCATTAACATATGAAGGTGCAAACGCGAGAAGGGGGGTTAATTGTGTTTGCAAAAGTTGAAAACTTTTTTGCTAATTTGATGAACGTTGATATAAATTACTTGGAGACAATGCAATCAGATTCGGCAAAAGCAGATAATAAAAGCATAAGTATTTGGACACATAGATTTATCCTGGTTCACCATTAACTTGGCTACATCCAGTCCCTTCATTCAGAAGGCTATAATCCACTAATTCAAACACTTTGAATTACCATCACCTGACCCTTCAAGCTAGTCTTCCCAAACAACCTGACAGCCCCATACTTTTGACGAACAACAACACCTTGACCCTACAAGCCAAGTCTTCTCCTACCAATCTGACAACCCCAGATTGAATAAGGAACTTACACCACCTTGACCCTACGAGCCAAGTCTTCTCCTACCAATCTAACAACCCCATATTGAAGAAGGAACTTACACCACCTTGACCCTACAAGCCATGTCTTCTCCTAACAATCTGACAACCCCAGATTGAAGAAGGAACTTACACCACCTTGACGCTACAAGCCAAGTCTTCTCCTACCAATCTGACAACCCCAGATTCAAGAAGGAACTTACACCACCTTGACCCTACAAGCCAAGTCTTCTCCTAACAATCTGACAACCCCAGATTGAAGAAGGAACTTACAGCACTATCGGGTTTGATACAAAGGTTTGGAACTTTGAGTAGTTGCTTCTGGAATGTTTATTATAACAATGACACTCTTGAGTAGTTGCTTCTGGAAAGCTGATTATAACAATGACTCTCTCACTCGAAAATAAACACTTAGAAGGTATTTCTCTTTCACATAAGTGTTTCTCTCTTTTGAACTCTCGGATGACTTTGAACTTTAAGCTTGAGTTCTTGGGTTTTTCAATGATTTCTTCTACGGCCTAAAGCCTCTATTTCTTCTACTGTTCAGCCTGATTCTGTTTCTTTTTATTTTCAAACCAAATCTTCTTTAACCTTTGATCAGATCTCCTTCAATTTTCCATCAGGTCTTCTTTGATTTTTGAATCAAATCTTCTTAAAACTTTGATCAGATCTCTTTCAAATTTCAATCAAGTCATCTTCAAATTTGACTCAAGTCTTCTACGAATCTGAATCACGTTTTAAATCTGGACGGTGTGTTCTTCTGATCTGGACCAAGTCTGGGCCATGTCTTCTGATTTGGACCACGTCTTCTTCTGGACCATGTTTCCTTCTGATCTGGACCATGTCTTCATTTGGACCATGTTTCCTTCTGATTTGGACCATGTCTTCTTCTGGACCATGTTTGTTCTGATCTGGACCTACAGTCAATTTGTTTAAAATAGGAGATGTTAGGCTTTTTACCTTTCCACAATTCATATGGTGTTTTATTCAATATGGATATGATATAGACTATTTTGAATGTAACATGCAGTATTAATTGCTTCAACCCAAATGTGTTTTGCAACATTCATATCATTTCACATGGTTATGGCCATTTCTTGGAGTGATCTATTCTTTCTTTCTACAACTCCATTTTGTTGGGAAGTTCTAAAAGAAGAAAAGTTGTGAGAAATTCCATTCTCATCACAAAAACTTTTAAAGAACTTGTTCTCAAATTCTCCTCCATGATCACTTCTAATTGTTATAATCTTAAGACCCTTTTCATTCATGATTTGTTTGCAAAATGTGATAAACACTATGTGGGATTCATCCTTACTTCTAAAAAAATTTATCCATGTCCACCTAGTGTAATCATCTACTATAACAAAGCCATATTTCATTCCACTTAGAGAGACTGTTTTCACATGCCCAAATAGATCTATATGTAAGAGCTCAAGGGGCTTTGAGGTAGAGAGTGAGTTTTTAGGGTTAAATGAGTTTTTTGTTTGTTTTCCCTTTTGAAAAGCTTCACACATAATTTCAGTTTTGTTTTGAAGTTTATTCAGTTTTGAAACTAATCTAAGGTTTGCATGACCTAATATTTTGTGTCAAATTAGTTTCTCTTCATTTACTAACATAAGGCACTTAACCATTTGTTTCTCTAGACTAAATAGATTTATCTTATAAATGTTGTTTAGCCTCTAACCTGTAAAGAGAACAGATCCATCCTTCTAACTAATTTCATAATTATTATCACTTAACTAACTAATAATTAATAAGTTATGCTTAAGACCTTTAACAAACAAGAAATCTTTAATAGAAGGGGAATTACCATTACCAACTGTGCCTTGACCAATGAACTGGCATTTTTGCTTTCATCCAAAAGTCATTGTGCCTCCTTTGCTCAAGGTTAATTCTTGGAACATAGACTTTTCTCCTGTCATATGTCGCGAGCAACCACTGTCTAGGTACCATGATTGGTGTTGTAACTTGATTGTTTTGGAACATCTGCAACAAAGATAATTTTGTTCTTAGGTACCTAAATCTGGTTGGGTCCTGGTTTGTTAGTCTTGAAAGGTTTCTTGTCTTTCCTTGTATTTATCATGGGACATGATAATTTGGAGTGACCTTTCTTAGTGCAAACGGTACACAAAACATCATAGGAAATAGGTTTAGTTTCAGTTACAGGTTCTTCAAATCCTATACCTCTTTTACCATTGCTACTAACTCCATAAATCATATTTGCTTCTTTCCATACCATTAGCAAGAAAGTCTTGAAATACTTGTTCATGCATATCAGAATTACATGTAGTATTTTAACTTGATGTTGAACAATGATTACTTTTTAGAGTTAGATTTTCAGCCTTAAGTTCAGCAATATTAGTTTTCAGAGCTGCATTTTCTGTTTTACATTCTGCACTTTGATTCTTTAAAACATTGACTTCTTTTGTTAGAATTTTATTTTCTTTCCTAAGTGTTTTCAGTTTTAAAGACAATTTGTTATTAATATTTAAAAAATGATTTATTGCAGTAATTAAATCAGATCGGGTGAATTCAGAAAATACCTCTTTTTCTTCATCTGCTGATTCACTTCTAGAGTCAGAATCTGTGTTGGATCCAGAGGCAGAATTGGTGTGATCCATCATAGCCAAATATGCTTCTTCATCATTAGAAGGTTCATCAGAATAATCTCATGTAGCCATCAGACTCTTCTTCTTTAGTTTGGAATCTTTCTTCTGGTGTTTTCCTTTCTCCATGTTTGTACATTCTAACTTGATATGTCCAGGTTCATTGCATCCATAGCAGATGATACTTTTCTTGTCATATTCGTCCTTTCCTCAATTGTAATGCTTGGAATACCTTTGGGGAAATTTCTTCTTTCTGTTGTGCCACATCTTTAGAACCTTTCTGGTTATGAAAGCAATCTCCTCTTCCTTTAGGTTCAGATTCTAATCATCAGAATCACTATCTTCTAATTCTAATGTTGCTTTTAGAACCTTCTTCTGCTTGGATTTCAAGGTTAGGGTTTTGTTCTTCTTCTTGGGATTATCTTCTTCAAGCTCAATTTCATGTGATCTGAGGGAGCTAATTAATTCTTCCAGCTTTAGAGTATTCAGATCCTTTGCTTCCGGAATGGCAGTGATCTTTGGTCTCCACTTGGTTGGCAGGCTCCTAAGAATTTTCTTCTCGTGATCAGCAGTAGTGTAACTCTCTTTGAGTACCCTTAATACTGAGACCAGAGTCTGGAATCAGGAAAACATTGTTTTAGTGTCTTCATCTTCTTCCATCTTGAACAGGTCGTACTTTTTTACTAGGACGTTGGCCTTTGCTTCTTGAACTTGCTTGCTTCCTTCATAAGTCACAGTCGGACTATCATATAAACTTTTTGTTGTCTCTTTGTTGGTGCACTTGTCGAATTCCTTGAAGGTGATTGCATTTATCATGAACGTTCTGGATTTATGATGCATCTTGTACATCTTCTTCTGGTCAACATCCATATCCTTTATGGGAATTTCAACACTATCAGCATCCTCTCGAGCAGTATAGTCATCTTCCACCAAGTCCAAAGTTCAGGATCTTGTGAAATAAAGAAACTTATCAGCCTGTATTTCCAATACTCAAAACGTTCTCCTTCCAACAGAGGTGGTATGTTGATGATTCCTCCGGCAGATTCTTCACTGAATCCAGACATGTTGAACCCTTGGATATTTTCTGAAACACTATAAAGAGCTCAGCCTTGAGACCGAGCTCTAATGCTAATTGAAGGTGAAAACACAAAAAGGGGGGTTGAATTGTGTTTGCCAAAGTTGAAAACCTTTTTGTTGATTTGATGAACGTTGATATAAATTACTTGGAGACAATGCAATCAGATTCAGCAGCAGCGGATAATAAAAGCATAAGTATTTGGACACATAGATTTATCCTGGTTCACCATTAACTTGGCTACATCCAATCCCTTCATTCAGAAGGCTTTAATCCACTAATTCAAACACTTTGAATTGCACAGCACCTGACCTTTCAAGCCAGTCTTCCCAAACAGCCTGACAACCCTAAACTTTTGAGGAACAACAACACCTTGACCCTACAAGTCAAGTCTTCTCCTACCAATCTGACAACCCCAGATTGAAGAAGGAACTTACACCACCTTGACCCTACGAGCCAAGTCTTCTCCTACCAATCTGACAACCCCAGATTGAAGAAGGAATTTACACCACCTTGACCCTACAAGCCAAGTCTTCTCCTAATAATCTGACATCCCCAGATTGAAGAAGGAACTTACACCACCTTGACCTTACAAGCCAAGTCTTCTCCTACCAATCATACAACCCTAGATTGAAGAAGGAACTTACACCACCTTGACCCTACAAGCCAAGTCTTCTCCTACCAATATGACAACCCCATATTGAAGAAGGAACTTACACCACCTTGCCCTACAAGCCAAGTCTTCTCCTAAAAATCTGACAACCCCAGATTGAAGAAGTAACTTACACCACTATTGGGTTTGATACAAGGGTTTGGAACTTTGAGTAGTTGCTTCTGGAAAGTTTATTATAACAATGACTCTCTTAACTTGTTGCTTCTGGAAATCTGATTATAACAATGACTCTCTTGAGTAGTTGCTTCTGGAAAGCTGATTATAACAATGACTCTCACACTTTATGAAAAGAACACTTACAAAATATTACTCTTTCGCACAAGTGTTTCTCTCTTTGAACTCTAAGATGAATTTGAATTTTAAGCTAGAGTTCTTCTACACTTTTCTGTTTTTCGATGATTTCTTCTTTAGCCTGGAGTATCTATTTATAGTTGAGATTTGGGCTGCAACTTGGTCCATGTTTAATTTTGAATTGTATTTTGTTCAGATTTCTTTTGTAAATTCTTCAACTTGATTATGTTCCTTTTTAAATTTGAACCAAATCTTCTTCTTATTTAAATTAAATCTTCTTCAAAATTTGATCAGATCTTTTTCAAATTTCAATCAAGTCTTCTTTGAATTTGAATTAAATCTTCTTCGAATCTTGACCATGTCTTATTTCATACTCTAATGTTTGCCTTGGATGGTATCCTCTAATGAGGTCCTCTGATTCCTGCCTCTAAAGGTATTCTCTGATTTTTTCCTCTGATGATATCCTCTGATTTTTGCCTCTAATGAAATCCTCTGATTTTTGCCTCTGATGATATCCGTTGATTTTTGCCTCTGATGATATCCTCTGATTTTTGCCTCTGGTGATATCCTCTGGTGACATCCTCTAGAGTTATCCTCTAGTGGCATCCTTTGGTGACATCCTCTGGAGGTATCCTCTAGTGGCATCCTATGGTGGCATCATGTGGTGACATCCTCTGGAGGTATCCTCTAGTGGCATCCTCTAGAGGTATCCTCTGGTGACATCCTCTGGTGGCATCCTCTGAAGGTATCCTCTTGTGACATCCTCTAGTGGCATCTTCTGGAGGTATCCTCTGGTGACATCCTCTGGTGGCATCCTTCTTCGAAGTCAAATATATTATTCTCATAAAATAATTTTGTTAACATCAAAACTTTAAGTGTAAAATCGACTTGGTTCCAACAATCTCCCCCTTTTTGATGATGTCAAAACTTGTATTTTTGATAACCACTTTTCTTTCTATTTCTTTGACTCCCTCTAAGCCTAAGCATCAGTTTCTCCCCTTTTTATATCTTTCTTTGTCCCGTTAAGTTTAAGCCCTTCTTTATCTTCTCTTTATCAAATATCTTCTCTCCCTTTTGTCATCAGACAAAAAGGCATGAAAGTGATCTTTTTGCCCCCTTTCATTTTTTTTTCATCTTCCTTTTTTTTATTTTAATGACATTAATATAACATATTACAAGAAAATATAAAAACTAATTACTAAACTATGTTGAAGTGATTACACTATCAGTAAGAGATGAATGTAAGGTTTAGGTTTTTCTTGATGATGTCAGACCTATCTTCAGGTAGTGGTTTGGTGAATATGTCAGCCCATTGGTGATAAGTGTCTACAAACTGAATGTTGAGTACCCCTTTTTGAACAAAGTCTCTAATGAAGTGATGTATGATCTCTATGTGTTTAGCTCTGGATTGAAGTATAGGGTTTTTGGTTAGATTGATGGCAAAAGTGTTGTCACAATAGATGGGAATGTTGGTTTCCAGGATTTTGTAGTCTTTCAGGTGATGTTTCATCCAAATGAGTTGAGAACTGCATCCAGCTGCAGAAATGTACTCAGCCTCTGCTGTTGACATTGCAATTGTGTTTTGTCTCTTACTTAACCAGGATATTATGTTGTCACCTAAAAAGGTGCAGTTTCCACTTGTGCTCTTTCTCTCAAGTTTATCTCCAGCATAGTCAGAGTCACAGTATCCACTAAGTTTGTAGTTAGGAGATTTCTTTTAGAACAAGGTAAGGTTGGTAGTGCCTTTTAGGTATCTAATGATTCTCTTAACAACAGTTAAATGTGATTCCCTATGGTCAGATTAAAATCTTGCACATACACATACACTAACCATGATGTCAGGTCTAGAAGCAATAAGGTAAAGTAGAGATCCTATCATTCCTCTATAGGTTTTTTGATCAACTTCTTGGCCTGAATCATCTTTTTAAGTGAGCAAGTAGGGTGCATTGGTGTAGCCATAGGTTTGCAATCACTCATCTTAAACTTCTTGAGAAGCTATTTTGTATATTTAGTTTGATGAATATCAATACCTTTTTGACTTTGCTGAATTTGTATCCCTAAGAAGAACTTAAGGTCTCCTATCATACTCATTTGAAATTGATGCTGCATCAATATAGAAAATTCTTGGCAAAGGGTGCCATTAGTAGATCCAAAGATAATGTCATCGACATAAACTTGAATAATAAGAATGTCATCTTCTATTGATTTTCTAAAAAGTGTATTGCCTACTTGTCCTCTTTCAAAGTTATTTTTAAGTAACAAGTTACTAAGTCTATCATACCATGCCCTAGGTGCTTGTTTTAGACCATACTGAGATTTTCCAAGTTTAAAAACATGATTTGGAAATTCAGAACTTTCAAAACCTGGGGGTTGTTTAACATAGACTTCTTCACTTATATAACCATTTAGAAAAGCACTTTTAACATCCATTTGAAATAATGTAATGTTATTATTTTCAGCAAAAGAGAGTAGGATACAAATAGCTTCTAACTTGGGCACTGGAGCAAATGTCTCAGTGTAATCAATGCCTTCATGCTGACTGTAGCATTGTGCAACAACTCTTGCCTTGTTTCTGACCACTTCACCTTTTTCATTTAGCTTGTTTCTGAAAACCTACTTGGTTCCAATAATGTTCTTTTCTGGTCTTGGTACTAGATCCCAAACATCATTCCTCTCAAATACATTTAACTCTTCTTGCATTGCAAGAATGCATCCATTATCTGCCAATGCTTCATCAATAGAGGTAGGCTCAATTGATGAGAGTAAGCCAAACAAACAGGTGTCTTTAAGTGATGATCTGGTCCTTAAAGGATCACTTGCACTTCCAATTATTAGAGTTTCAGGATGAGATGACTTGTACTTCCATCCACATCTTTCTTTTGACTTATCTTCATATTCATCCTTTGAATATTTGTCATATTCTACTTATTTGCTTGTATCCTCTACTTTTTCAAGTTCTTCTGGTTTGTCTGCATCAGCTTCCTTTGGTTCTGGTAAACCTGCACTATCATCATCTTGCTTTGACTTTTCAAGGTCAAGCTGTTTTTCATCAAATTTAACAAGTATGGATTCTTCCACAATATCAGTTTCCCTATTAAACACTCTATAAGCCTTGGATCTTTCAGAGTAACCAATGAAGGTACACTTTTGAGTTCGAGAATCAAATTTTCCAAGGTTATCTTTGGTGTTCAACATATAACAACTACAGCCAATTTGTTTAAAATAGGAGATGTTAGGCTTTTTACCTTTCCACAATTCATACGGTGTTTTATTCAATATGGATCTGATATAGACTTTATTTTGAATGTAACATGCAATATTAATTGCTTAAGCCCAAATGTGTTTTGCAACATTCATATCATTTAACATGGTTCTGGCCATTTCTTGGAGTGATCTATTCTTTCTTCCTACAACTCCATTTGTTGGGGTGTTCTAGGAGAAGAAAAGTTGTGAGAGATTCCATTCTCGTCACAAAAACATTCAAAGAACTTGTTCTCAAATTCTCCTCCATGATCACTTCTAATTGTTATAATCTTTAAACCCTTTTCATTCATTATTTGTTTGCAAAATGTGATAAACACTTTGTGTGATTCATCCTTACTTCTTAAAAAATTTACCCATGTCCACCTAGTGTAACCATCTATTATAACAAAGTCATATTTCTTTCCACTTAGAGAGACTGTTTTCACAGGCCCAAGTAGATCTATATGTAAGAGCTCAATGGGGTTTTGAGGTAGAGAATGAGTTTTTAGGGTTAAATGAGTTTTTTGTTTGTTTTCCCTTTTGACAAGCTTCACACATAATTTCAGTTTTGTAACTAAGCTTAGGTAGACATCTCACCAGTTGAAGTTTATTCAGTTTTGAAACTAATCTAAGGTTTGCTTGACCTAATATTTTATGCCAAATTAGTTTCTCTTCATTTACTGACATAAGACACTTAACCTTTTGTTTCTCTAGACTAAACAGATTTATCTTATAAATAGTGTTTTGCCTCTGACCTGTAAAGAGTACAGATCCATCCTTGACTAATTGTCTTGCATGTTTTTGATTGAATATAATATCATAATTATTATCACTTAACTGACTAATACTTAATAAGTTATGCTTAAGACCTTTAACAAACAAGACATCTTTATTTGAAGGGGAATTACCATTACCAACTGTGCCTTGCCCAATGATCTGGCGTTTTCGCTTTCCTCCAAAAGTCACTAAGCCTCCTTAATTCAAGGTTAGTTCTTGGAACATAGACTTTTCTCTTGTCATATGTCGCGAGCATCCACTGTCCAGGTACCATGATTGGTGTTGTAACTTGATTGCTGAGAACATGTGCAACAAAGATAATTTTGTTCTTAGGTACCCAAATGATGTAGGAGGGTTCACGGCTAGAATCGAGGAAGAAACGGCTTTGCGGACAAAAGCAGCAGAAAATGCAGAAAATGATCGTCCGGTGTCAGATTGTCTATTATTATACCTTTCCGAAAACGGAATCGCGCCACGAACACAACCCATGGCTATGCCATGATGTATGGGATCCAGAACCGTTTTGAGCTCGTCTTGGGCATCAAAACAGTCGTTTTAGTTTTTCCCGTAATTTCGGGATTTTCTGTTTTACCTAATTTTCGTACTAGGGTTTCTATTATCTATTTAAAGACTTTCTATGCTGTAACAAACGATATCTTTTAATAAAATAATTAATTTTGAGAGTTTTTCTCTTCTCTGGTGGATTCCAGAACTTGTTCGTTTTTTAGGATTAGCGATTGCTAACCCTTTGTGATTTTCGACTGCGTCACCAAATTTGGTTGGGTCCTGGTTTGTTAGTCTTGAAAGGTTTCTTGTTTTTCCTTGTATTTATCATGGGACAGGATAATTTGGAGTAACCTTTCTTAGTGCAAACAGTACACAAAACATTAGAGGAAATGGGTTTAATTTCAGTTACAGGTTCTTCAAATCCTATACCTCTTTTACCATTGCTACTAACTCCATAAATCATATTTGCTTCTTTCCATACCATTAGCAAGAAAGTCTTGAAATACTTGTTCATGCATATCAAAATTACACGTAGTATTTTCACTTGATGTTGAACAATGATTACTTTTTAGAGTTAGATTTTCAACCTTAAGTTCAGCGATATTAGTTTTCAAAGCTGCATTTTCTATTTTACATTCTCCACTTTGATTCTTTAAAACATTGACTTCTTTGGTTAGAATTTTATTTTCTTTCCTAAGTGTTTTTAGTTTTAAAGACAATTTGTTATTAATATTTAAAAAATCATTTACTTCAGTAATTAAATCAGATTGGGTGAATTCAGAAAATACCTCTTTTTCTTCATCTGCTGATTCACTTCCACAATCAGAATCTGTCTTGGATCCAGAGGCAGAATTGGTGTAAGCCATCATAGCCAAATCTGCTTCTTCATCATTAGAAGGTTCATCAAAATCATCTCATGTAGCCATCAGACTTTTCTTCTTTGGTCTGGAATCTTTCTTCTGGTGTTTTCCTTTCTCCATGTTTGTACATTTTGACTTGATATGTTCAGGTTCATTGCATCCAAAGCAGATGATACTTTTCTTGTCATATTCGTCCTTTCCTCTGTTGTAATGCTTGGAATACCTTTGGGGAATTTCTTCTTTGTGTTGTGCCACATCTTTAGAACCTTTCTGGTTATGAAAGCAATCTCCTCTTCCTCTAGGTTCAGATTCTGATCATCTGAATCACCATCTTCTGATTCTGATGTTGCTTTTAGAACCTTCTTCTGTTGGATTTCAAGGCTAGGGTTTTGTTCTTCTTCTTGGGATTATCTTCTTCAAGCTCAATTTCATGTTATCTGAGAGAGCTGATTAATTCTTCTAGCTTTAGAGTATTCAGATCCTTTGCTTCTTGAATGACAGTGATCCTTGGTCTCCACTTGGTTGGCAGGCTCCTAACGATTTTCTTCACATGATCAACAGTATTATAACTCTTCTCAAGTATCTTTAATCCTTATACTAGAGTCTGGAATCTAGAAAACATTGTTTTAATGTCTTCATCTTCTTCCATCTTGAACAACTCATACTTTTTGACTAAGAGGTTGGCCTTTGCTTTTTAAACTTGCTTGCTTCCTTCATAAGTCAGAGTCAGACTATCATAGAAACTCTTGGTTATCTCTTTGTTGGTGCACTTGTCGAATTCCTTGAAGGTGATTGCATTTACCATGAATGTTCTTGATTTATGATGCATCTTGTGCATCTTCTTCAGATCAACATTCATATGCTTTCTTGGAATTTCAATAACATCAATATCCTCTAGAGTAATATAACCATCTTCCACCAAGTCCCATTGTTCAGGATCTTGTGAAATATAGAAACTTCTCAGCCTGTCTTTCCAATACTCAAAACGTTCTCCATCAAACTGAGGTGGTCTGTTGATGTTTCCTCCGACAAATTCTTCACTGAATTCAGACATATTGAATCCTTGGATTTTTTCTCAAACACTGTAAAGTGCTCATCCTTGAGATCGAGCTTTGATGCCAATTGAAGGTGCAAACATGAGAAGGGGATTGAATTGTGTTTGCCAAAGTTGAATACTTTTTGCTGATTTGATGAAAGTTGATATTACTTGGAGAAGCAGTAATCAGATACAGCAACAGCGGATAATAAAAGCGTAAGTATTTGGACACATAGATTTATCATGGCTCACCATTAACTTGGCTACATCCAATCCCCTCATTTAGAAGGCTTTAATCCACTAATTCAAACACTTCGAATTACACAGTACCTGACCCTCCAAGCTAGTCTTCGCAAACAACCTGACAGCCCCAGACTTTTGATGAACAACAACACCTTGACCCTACAAGCAAAGTCTTCTCCTACCAATATGACAACCCCAGATTGAAGAAGGAACTTACATCACCTTGACTGATAACTCTTCATCATATGCATCTGTGTCATTGTTTTTAGTCTTATTTATAGGAATCATTAGTTAATTTAAGGAGTTATTTAATATATTTTGTCAATTTTAGTTTTTAGATTTAACAACATGTTTATGTTCGTATTTCCTTTATTAAGTAGATATTTTTATGGTTTTATGTTATTTCCTTATTGTCCGTGCAGTGCTGAATTCTGGTGATAAATCAACATGACCTACATGGAGTATTTCTACCATATCTGGAGTTGTAGAGGTCCAATTGGAGTCAAACCAAGTGCAAATGAAAGCTAAGATCCATAGCTACAAATTTCATGAAGACACCAGAACCAAATTCGGACTAGAAAGAGGAGCAAAATGTAGTAAACGCCAGACATCAAATGTTGTGCGCTTGAAGCGCGCCAGCTGCGCTTGAAGCGCATTTTGACATTAATGCTTCTGTTTTAATGCGCGTGGCGCACTGCAGATTTCATAAAATCAAGTTTTTCTGATATTTTAAGGATCTTTTGGTCAATTGAGAAGTTTAGAGACTTGTGCCCTAGCAGAGAAGCTCAGAGACGGCTGTTCTACACCATTGAAGGAGTTTTATCAAGAATCGTTCATGATTCTTTCTTGTAATTTTTCTTTAATCTATATCTCCTTAATCTCTGTAATGAGTAACTAAATCCTATTTGTTAGGGATGAGTGAAACTAGATGAATACCTTAATTGTCTGATTTGATTTCTTGTTATATGAATATGTTTATTGAATTATTTTTCTCATCTCTGTGCTTATTGCTTTTTATTGCCTGATCAACATGAAAATGTTCTACGATTCGTAATTTGAAACAAGAGTGGACTTTACGAATACTTGAGATGAGAAATTCATGAGATTGTAGTCTAGGGATAGATGCAAGTCGTGAAACCAATTGAATTAGTTGCAAAGACAACAATTTAAAAAGAGAATTTCTGTACCGTAAAGCTTAATTATAATTTTAAATCCACTAAGGAATTAGGGGTTATTTTGGAATTAAAGGTTCTGTCACTAAGACATTAGGGCAGAAATGCTAAAGAGAATTCGGTAATAATTCAATAAAGGAATTCAGTAACTAGGATCAAATTAGAAACCAAGGTTGGACTCAAGGTGAAACTCATCCCTGACATTTTTCTCATTATAAAAGTTCAATTTCATTACTATTGTCATTTTAAATATTACTTAAATCAATTCGGAAACTTTTTGTTCAATTTCAGTAATTAAAGATAATTCGATAGTAAAACGCAATCCTCGAGTTCGACACTCGGTACTACCGTTTTAATTATTACTTGCAACGATTCAGTACACTTGCTGAAACGCTATCATGTTTTTGGCGCCGTTGCCGGGGATTGCCATATCACTATTGAGTTATAATTTATTTACTTAATTGGAATTTTTTGCTCTGCAATAAAATTTTTGTTTTCTTTTATTTACTTATTTTTTTTATCTTCTATTTTCTCACGACTTTTTTCTAACCTTGTATGCGAGGCCAGTCCTCAGCTAAGCTTCTTTTTGATCCAGAAATAGAAAAGACCGCAAAAGCTAATCGAAAGGCGGTTCGAGAAAGGAGGAAAAGGGAAAGAAATTTAGCAACAGAGGAACAAAATCTAGGGGACTGCTTCATATTTGCTGAAATGGCTGATCCACCACCACCTGAACGTACCCTCGGGGAGTATGGAAATCATGATAGAAACCGTGCTCGTTTGGCCATCCATATCCAACCGGTTACAGTCAACAAATTCGAAATAAGTCCTGCCCTCTACCGAGAGTTGAAGGAGATTCATTTTTCCAGTAAACATAATGAAGATGCAAATAGACATCTCACAAACTTCTTTGAACTATGTGAGACAGTGAAGGTGGACGGTAACAGTGAAGAAGGCAAGAGGTTGAGACTATTTCCATTGTCATTAAAAGATGATGCTAAGGAGTGGCTAAATTCTTTACCCTCTGGTAGCATCACCACATGGGATGATCTTGAAGACAAATTCCTGGAACAATACTTTCCCCCAGCGGTGTTTGTCAGAAAAAGGCAAGAGATTTCTTCTTACAAGCAGAAAGAAGGAGAATCACTTTGTGACACTTACAGGAGGTTCAAGAGTTTACTAGCAGGATGCCCCAATCATGCTTACGATGACACCGCTCAAATGCAAATATTCTGCAATGGGTTGAGGCCGAGCACTAGAATTATGTTGGATGCTACAGCAGGTGGCTCTTTGAATTACAAGACCGCATCAGAAGCACGAAAAATTATCAAGATTACGGCATCCAATGAGCAAATGATGCTGTATGATAGAGGTGGTGGGTCAAAAAGTGGTATGCTGGAATTAAGTGTTATGGATGCCGGGTTGGCTCAAGGAAAGTTACTCTCAAAACAGATAGAAGAGGTTATCGCTGCAGAGAGAAAAAAGGGGATGGCAGCTCTAAATATACAACCTCAAGTGGCCCCTGTTAAATTATTGAAACATACAAGTTGTGACTTTTGTGGGGGAGCGCATAAAAATGGCGCCTGTGAAGTACCAGAGGATGATGACACAGAAGAACCAGAAAAGGTGAATTTTGTGGGTAACAACGGAAAACAAAATAATCCTTACTTCAATACATACAATCCGGGTTGGAGAAATCATCCAAATTTTTCATGGAAAGACCAACAGGGTGGGTCCCAAAGCCAACAAGGAGCTCAAACAAATCAAGCGCCACCGCGTAAAGCTGCTTGGGAGATTGCTATTGAGAAGTTGACAACAAACACAAGTGTTTTCATTGAAGAGTCAAGAGCCATCCAGAAAAATCAATCAGCCTCTATCAAGAATCTTGAGACCCAAGTGGGACAAATTGCTCAACAGTTAGAACAAAGAGCACCCGGAAACTTGCCTAGTGACACAGTTCCAAATCCACGAAACAATGTTAATGCCGTGACAACAAGGAGTGGCAAAGTAAGTGAACCAACACCACCTAAAGAAAAAAAGGGTGGAAGTGCTTCAACCCCGACCAACTCCGAGGAAATAGTCACCCCGACATCAGTTGAGGGGGATATTGGTTGTGAAAAGGAGGAAGAACTTGTGGTGCGGAAAAAGGAAGTCTTACCAAAACCGGAAATTCAACTTCCATTCCCTCAAAGATTAAAAAGGGAAGAAACAGAAAAATAATTCGGTAAGTTTCTTGATGTTTTTAAAAAATTGCAAAAGCACTAGAACAGATGCCGACGTATGAAGCACTAGAACAGATGCCGACGTATGCCAAGTTCATGAAGGAGATTCTATCAAAGAAAAGGAAAATCGGCGGTGAAACAGTGATGCTTACTGAAGAGTGCAGTGCTATTCTACAGAGGAAGCTACCACCTAAGATCAAGGATCCTGGAAGCTTCTCTATACCCTGCGCTATTGGGAATAGAACTTTTGGGAAGGCCCTGTGTGATCTTGGGGCAAGTGTGATTCTTATGCCTCTTTCTATATACAAAAAGTTAGGCATTGGAAGAATCAAAGACACACAGTTGATGTTACAGTTCGCAGACCGCTCAATGAAACACCCGTACGGCGTGGTGGAAGATGTTTTGGTCAAGGTGGATAAGTTCATTTTCCCAGTTGATTTTGTGGTATTGGACATGGACTTTTGATGAACAACAACACCTTGACCCTACAAGCAAAGTCTTCTCCTACCAATATGACAACCCCAGATTGAAGAAGGAACTTACATCACCTTGACCCTACAAGCCAAGTCTTCTCCTACCAATCTGACAACCCCAGATTGAAGAAGGAACTTACACCACTATCGGGTTGGATACAAAGGTTTGGAACTTGAGTAGTTGCTTCTGGAAAGCTGATTATAACAATGACTCTCACACTCTAAGAAAAGAACACTTACAAAATATTTCTCTTTCGCACAAGTGTTTCTCTCTTTGAACTCTAAGATGAATTTGAATTTTAAGCTTGACTTCTTCTACACTCTTCTGCTTTTCGATGATTTCTTCTTCAGCCTTGAGTATCTATTTATAGTTGAAATTTGGGCTTCTACTTGATCCAAGTTTAATCTCGAATTGTATTTTGTTCAGATTTCTTTTGTAAATTCTTCAACTTGATTATGTTCCTTTTTAAATTTGAACCAAATCTTCTTCTGATTTAAATTAAATCTTCTTCAAATTTTGATCAAATCTTCTATAAATTTCAATCAAGTCTTCTTCGAATTTGAATCAAATCTTCTATGAATCTTGACCATGTCTTCTTTCATACTCTGATGTTTTCCTCAGATGGTATCCTCTGATGATGTCCTCTGATTCATGCCTCTAAAGGTATCCTCTGATTTTTGCCTCTGATGATATCCTTTGAGTTTTGCTTCTGGTGATATCTTCAGGTGGGATCCTCTGGTGGTATCCTCTGGTGATATCCTCTGGTGACATCCTCAAGAGGCATCCTCTGGTGGCATCCTCTGGTGACATCCTCTGGAGGTATTCTCTAGTGGCATCCTCTGGTGGCATCCTCTGGAGGTATCCTCTAGTGACATCCTCTGGTGACATCCTCTAGAGGTATCCTCTGGTGGCATCCTCTGGAGGTATCCTCTAGTGACATCCTCTGGTGGCATCCTTTGGTGACATCCTCTGGTGGCATCGTTCTTCGAAGTCAAATATATTATTCTCATAAAATACTTTTGTTAACATCGAAACTTTAAGTGTAAAACCAACTTGGTTCTAACATACCTCTCCCTCTCCACCGCACTTTCATCTCCCTCTCCACTCCACTGCCACTCTCCTCTCCCTCCCTCTCCATCTCCACTGCCGCTCTCCTCTCCATCCCTCTCCATCCCTCTCCATCTCCACTGCTGCTCTCCTCTCCCTCCCTCTCCAATACTGCTCTCCTTTCTCTCCTTTTCTTGTCCATTGTTGCGCTTTCTCCCCACCGTCGCACTATTCTCCACCATCGCGCTCCTCTCCCAAGGTACTGTTTACCCCTCTTTTTCATATTTGCCCTAATTTGCTTTGATTTTCTTATTGTGTTGATGAAATAATTTTTTGATATCCTCTTATTTGTGATTGTTTTCTGTTGTTGATGTTGAGTTGATTTTATGATTATTGATGTTGAGTTGATTTCCTCTAAATTTATTATTCCTTTTATTTTATGATTGTTTTTTTGTTGTTAATGTTGGGTTGATTTTATGATTGTTGATGTTAGGTTGATTTCCTCTTTTCATATTTGCCCTGATTTTTTCTGATTTATTTTATTCTACTACCTAATAAAAGCTATAATTGTTTTCTAATTGAATGGTTGAAAAGTAAACTTTAATTCATAAAATTTATGATTGTTTTAAGTTTTTATTTTTCCGTTTTTTTCCCTATGATCTTTGATGTTTGAGCTTATGTTAATTGTTTTTTATATAGTTACTAATAATAAACTTTGATTTATGTGTTGCCCAAGTGGGAAGGATCCCCGTCAAAGTCGAGATGTTGCTGGATGTAATTTATAAGATGGCTGACTTATATGTTCTTATAATAATCATAATATTATAAAAAAAAATTAATAGTGACAAAATAGTAATAGTTACATTTTTACTTGACAATTGTATTTTATTATAGGTTATTATTATCTCATGGATGTTGAGTATAATAAGCAAGAGCTCTCTCTAGTATGAGACAAGAAATGTAATAAAAAGAAATGTGATGGGCTATACTTAGGAGCCGGTCTTTCTATCCAATTAAGATTCAAATTCCCATTATAATGCGTGTTGTCTTTAACACAATTTTATTTGAAGAAAAATGCATACCGATCCAATGGAATACACAATTTTATTCAAAGAGATATGACTACCAATCCAATGGAGAAATAGTTAGACATGGATATAGAAGCACAACCACAAAACGAAGATATTGTACAACCACAAAAACAAAGATATTGCACATGTCGGTATGGTCTACATTTAGTTTATCATTTATATTATTTTAGAATCTTTGTTAATTGTATTGGAGTGATAATTAAGTTTGGAGGGCATACAATGCAAATTTTATAAACTACTACAAATCTAAAGTCACATAAAGTGATCATACACAGTTCACTATTAAAAATTAAAAGAAAACCATTCATAGAATATCTGAAAGAAGAAATTACAAATTACACATGTCTTTATCTTTCATATGTAACAGAAACATGAAAGAAGATAGAAACCATTAAAAATGATACAATTTCAACTAACAATATCACTCAATTGAAAATTATCAATATCCAAAATTCATAATCATAAGTATAAGATGATAGCCTTGTTAAATTTTCATTGTCAAAACCATATTCAAAATAATTGATACAACGTTTTAAAAGAGCAAACAAAATGGATTTGCTCAATCATAATTACACAATTACAAAGATAATTAATAACAACAACAACAACAACAACAAAAAATCCTCCTTTTTCCAATGAACAAGTTGCATTTTTTGTTGACACTCACAAATTTTCCTAAAATATATCTATGAAAGATCAACTACAAATTCCACAATCCCCAACTCTAAAAACAAAAACACAAAATTCTTCAACTAACACAATAAAGAGACACAACCTAAAGAACATAATCAACCAACAAGTTCGTAAAAAATAGAACTTGAAGAAGAAGCCACAAAGAACGAGTCCTTGTATATCGGTATATGCTGCAAAAATTAAAACCTAAAATAGTTAAAACTAAAATTAGCGAAACAAAAAAAAAAAACACACACACACACAACCATTTTAGAGAGAAGATGGAAAAACAAGTGATGGAGGATTCATCGGAGTCGAAGAGAATGTTGTACGGCTTGATGTCAAGACGGTGGCAAAGATCGACGACTTCAAGAAGTTTTGTGGTTCAGTTTGGAGAAACTCGCGAATGACTGAATCAAAGAGGACAGATTTGTTAATGTCTTGGTGGAGTATGGTGGCGTTAGGGTCGAAGGATTAGAAATGGTGGCGTAAGGGTGAAAGGACTTGAAATAGTGGCAAAGATCGACGACGTCAAGAAGTTTTATGGTTCAGTTTGGAGAAACTCGCGACTGGCTGAATCAAAGAGGAGAGATTTTTCGATGTCTTGGTGGCGTACAATGGCATTAGGGTCGAAGGATTAGAAACTGTGGTGTAAGGGTGAAAGGACTTGAAACGGTGGCGTTACGGTAGGGTACGATATCTTGGTGACGGTTGATTTAAGGATTTTTAGGGATTTAGAGATAATAATGGAAAAAAGGGAATTTGAAAAAAGAGGGAAAATGAAAACGGGCGATATTGGAAAAGAGGAGAGCAACGCACACTTATTATAATGTTAGCCACGCTAACCGTGGTAAATTTTTAAAGTTACACATGTCACCGTGACTATGGCTAATCATCAGTTTTCCTGTAGTGTAAATCATTTTATATTTTGTTTTCTATTTTTGAACCTGTGCTCATTATGTTCGAACTTTGTATATTAGAACTAATGGTTTTGTGATTTATTTTATATTTTGAAATCTTTGCTCACAATATATGTTTTTCGCTCATTAATAATATGTGTTTTTTAGTAGCATAAACAATTTTTTCAAGTATATAAAATTACTTCATAAAGTATTTACATTTTTTTAGCACTTTTTGTTTATTTATAAAAAAAATATATGAATGTTATTTTGAAAGAAATTTGTCATATTATCACAATAAAGATATTATAACATTTGGTTATATATTGTATATCAAACAGTAATATAATAAACTAATCTCATAAGGTTTGTTATCATGTGCACAACAAACACATGACATGATAACTCCTTATCTTGTCCATATTATATATTGTCTTCTATTATGGTACTTATCCTATTTTGTCTTTATTCTATCATATTCATCAAACGAACCTTACATAAAGAAAGTACAAAAAGATATAATGTTAGTTGGACAAACTATGAAATTTTTGTGTCTATCTCAATAAATATAATACCAAGGGCTAAATATATTTTTAGTCTTTACAAAATTACGACATTACAAGTTTAATCCCTAAAAAATTTTATTCACTTTTAGTCTTTATTTTAATTTTATAGAAAAAATTTTAAGGACTAAAAGTATGAATTTTTTACACAGTTTTTCAAATAGGGATCAAAATTGAATAAAATATTTTCTTAGGGACTAAATATTCAAGAATTTTTTTATAGAGACTATAAATAAAATTTAAAATTTTATAAAAACTAAAAACTTATTTAATTCTAATATAAATGGAGAGGATCTCAAATCGTGTTGAGGGTGTCGCACATCACTTAGTAAAGGTCCGTTTGGGGTAGCCGTAACTTTTTGGTTATTATTTTGAAAATCAATTTCAAAATTACCAAAACTTGTTTGAATAAAATGAGGTTGAGTTGATTTTTCATAATTTCGAAACAGGTTTTTCCTAAATCTCAAAATAAAAAAAAAATAGGTTTTGTATTTCTTATTTTCATTTTAAAATTAGCATGTGACCAATCACTAGACGTCAGCACCACTTCAACAACTACGGACCATTACCTCTAACCCCATCTTTGACTACCACCATTGACAACCTACATCCGACAACTGTCGACCGCCGACCTCGCAGTTACAACCACCATCATCGACCATCTACTTCTAACGACCGCCAACTACCACCCCAACACCAACCACTTACATCCACATCAACTCTCGAACAACACCACCATTGTCCACCACTTTGATTGTCAATCCGTCTTTCGACCGCATAACAACCACCTTGAACGACTAATCTACAGATAGCCATTTTTGACAACTACCACTTTCAATCACTATTATTAAAACTATTATAAATATATTAAAGTTTTTATAATATTTGAATTACTCATTCGTATTAATATTTTTTTATATTCGGTGAATTCACAATAAAACAAGGAAAAAACAGTGAAGTAATTAAAATAAAATGAAAATCACCGGAACTAGCTATAAGTTTTGCAATAAAGAGACAACTCAATTATTTACTTCAATTATAAAAGAGTAAATTATGATCAAAATAAAAGTTCAAAATATCACTCTTCAAAATTGTAATAGAAAGTATTCAAAGTTTTATTAATATTATTATTATGGTTAAATAGCACCGGTGGTCCCTTAACTTAATTTCAGTTAACGTTTTAGTCTTTATCTTTTTTTTCTTCTTCCTGATTTGGTTCTTTATTTTAATTTTAAGTGACAATTTGATCTTTTATGTTTTAAAATGTCAACAATGTTATCATTTTTCTTACAAAAATTCAAAAAATTCATCAAAATTTTCAACCAAAACCTATAAAATTAATTATATTCTTCAATATAATACAAATTTCATCAAATTTGAAACTCAAATCTTCAAATAAACTCATATTTCCATCTCTAACAACATCAAATAAAGAATGAAAATATGAGTTTATTTGATGATTTGAGTTACGAATTTGATTAAATTTGTATTATATTAAAGAATATAATCAATTTTATGGGTTTTGGTTGAAAATTTTGATTTATTTTTTGAATCAGGAAAAAAAAGATAAGACTAAAACGTTAATTGAAATTAAGTAAAAGGACCACGAATACTATTTAACTTTATTTTCGATGAATTCACAATAAAACAAGGAAAAAAACAGTGAAGTAATTAAAAATAAAATGAAAATCACCGAAACTAGCTATAAGTTTTGCAATAAAGAGACAACTCAATTATTTACTTCAATTATAAAAGAGTAAATTATGATCAAAATAAATGTTCAAAATATCACTCTTCATAATTGTAATAGAATGTATTCAGAGTTTTATTAATATTATTATTATGAGTCCGTTACAATACATGTGGTAATAGATATTTGAAGTCCACTGGCCGTCTATTGAAATTAAACACGTATTTTTATTATTAAATTAAACATAGAAAATTAATCTAAAATACGAATTTAAATAATTGGCAAAAATAAGGGAGAGATAATTAATTAGTAGCCTATTTTCTATCTACGATCTTGAGATAATACTCGTGGAAATAGATATTTGAAGTCCATTGACCTTAAGTTTATAGCTCGTGATATATTCATGCATGATCAACAAATTCTCCAATTAATCTCAAAGCATATACTTTTCCATTCGTTTGTATTTATTACATTAACTGAGAAAAAATATTGTTCATATTTTATTTGTTATTTTTAAATTTCAATGCATCGTTATTTATTGAATTGTTAATAAGACATCTTATTATTTATTGCAAAAAGAGAAATAGATGTAATAAATAATAAATTATTAAAAAATATTATATGAAAAAAATAAATGATAATATAAAAAATTTATTTACTATCCTCATATATGTAAAAATAAAAATAAAAATAAAAATAAAAATGACAATAAAAAATACATCAAATGCAGCTTACCATGAACATATACCTCACAAAAAAACACGACATTAATTGAGAACTATAATAAAATAGTTTTGGATCATTATTCGTAATGAATATTACTTTCCTCGGTTTTAAATTATGTTACTTCAATAATTTCACATAAACTAAAATATATAGTTAATATTTTATGAAAAAGAAAAATTATAAATTAATTTATAAAAATATATTTCATTAATTACGAAAAACATAAATTATAAAAATAAAACACAAAAATAAAGTAATAATAATAAATGACATAAAAAAAATATTGATAATTCATTAGTAATTAAACGACATATAATTTCAAACAAAATTAATTCGCTAAATTGACATGTGGGGCCTAGGGAATTCATTACAATATGGCTAGAGTTTAATTATAAAACATTTGTTTTTTTACGAGAAGAACATTTCTCATTAGCATAGCAGTAATCCACTAGCCACAAATAAATTTGATATATCTCTCTCAACAAAAAGGAAGTAGTAAACACAAGGGCGGCAATATAATTAAATAAGAAACAATTATTGTTATTGATGGCAATTATAGTGAAATAAATAATGTTTAATGTATCTTAAAAATAATTATATATATATTCATATATTTTAAAACTAAGCTTTTGTTTACCTTTTTTTTTTTAAGAAAACCTTTATTTACCTGTAACTAATAGTCAAAAAATATTCTTATACGCTGGTATAAAAATAAAAGACCTACAAAGAAAAAATGGATATTACAACTAAATTATAAAACATCAACTATTTAAATTTGGTTATTGAGTTTGAAAATTGTTTGAGAAAAATGGAGTTGAGTTGATTTTTCTTAAATTCGAGTTTTTCCTAAAACTCAAAATAAATAAAAAATAGGTTTTGTATTTTTTGTTTTCGTTTTCAATTTAGCATCTGACCAATCACTAGATATCACCGCTTCAACAACCATCGACTTAAACAACCATTCTTCGACCACCACTAGTGGTCACTTACATCCGACAATTGTTGACCACCAACCTCCCACTTATAACCACCGTCATCGATCATCTACTTCTAACAACCGCCAACTACTGCCTCTTAGCCCCCACCTACTTCCATCAAATGTCGAACACCATTACCATTGTCCACCACTCTCATCGTCAACCCGTCTTTCGACCGTGCAGCACCCACCTTCAACGGCTGATCTACTATAGCCATATTTGACACTACCCTTTCAATCTATCAAAACTATTATAATGAATATTATTAAAAATACTTGAATTACTTTTATGCAACAATATTTTTTATATTTAGTGAATTCACAATGATACATGATAAAGAGAGTGCTATAATTAACTACAAATAAAATAAAAAAACTAACACTCAACTTAGAACTGAAAATTAAAATTGATTAATTTAAAAACATAAAACCTAAAAACCAGTAGATCTAACTATAAGTTTTGCAATAAAGAGACAACTTAATTATTTACTTCAATTATAAAACAGTAAATTATGATCTAAATAAAAGTTTAAAATATCACTCTGCATAACTGTAATAGAAATGTGATCAGAGTTTTATGAATTTTATTATTATGAGTCCGTTACAATACATGTGGAAATAGATATTTGAAATATAATATGTATTTTCGTTATTAAATTAAACATAGAAAATTAATCTAAAATACGAATTGAAATAATTGACAAAAGAAAAGGGACAGATAATTAGTAGCCTTCTTTCTATCTACGATCATGAGATAATACACCTGGAAATAGATATTGAAGTCCATTGGCCTTAAGTTTATAGCTCGTTATATATTCATTCATGATCAACTCATTCCCCAATTAATCTCAAAGCATATACTTTTCCGATCCTTTTTAAATTATTACATTTACTGAGAAAAAAATTGTTCATATTTTATTTATTATTTTTAAATTCAATGCATCATTAATTATTGAGTAATCAATAATACATTTTATTATTTATTGCAGAAATTGAAATAGATGTAATAAATAATAAATTATTAAAGCTATTATATGAAAAAATAAATAATAATAATATACAAAAAGTTATTGACTATGGAGCTAGGGATTTCATTACAATATGGCTAGAGTTTAATTATAAAACTTTTTTTTTTTGACGTGAAGAACATTTCCCATTTGAATAGCAATAATCCACTAGCCACAGATAAATTTGATATATCCCTCTCTGAAAAAAAAAAGTAGTAAACACAAGGGCGGAAATATAATTAATTAAGAAACAATTATTTTTATTGATGGCAATTATAGTGAAATAAATAATAATTAATGTATCTTAAAAATAATTATATATATATATATATATATATATATATTCATATATTTTAAAACTAAGCTTTAATTTTTTTTAAGAAAACCTTTATTTACTTGTAAATAATAGTAAAAAAATAATGGCAAAATTTAAATCCGTGGCCTTTTATAATTTAGTTGTAATATCCATATTTTATTTTCAATTTTTATTTTTCTATTTAAGTCCATTGTTAATAAAAACCATGAGGTGTCTTAAAACACACCAATGTAGTAAGCCACATGACATATCAAGTGATTTGATATCTTACTTAATTACAAGTATTGTTTAGGTCTTTAACTTAATTTTTGTTTTTTTTAGATTTGGTCTTTTTTATTTTCAATTGCTAACATCATATTCTGTTTTTTTCTCCTACAGAATTAGTTATAAAAACAAATATCAAATTAGAACTCCGTATCTTCAAACAATCCTAGAAGAACTATCTTTAAAGTCAAATCTCGAAAAAAAAAACTCAAATCTTCATCATCTTAGATATTCTTCCTAGAAAATTAAAATGCTTACTTATAGTTGAATACTTATTTTTTCATGCCAAATACTTTGAACTATAAATTTTTATTTACATTCAATATTACCTATTGCAAGATATTTAGTCTAAAAAACAAAAGAATTAAACTCCACAAAGCATGCCCTTTAAATGGATAGGATATCATATGGTAACCGATTAATTTCATCTTGTAACTCACAGTAGCCCACACGTTAAACAATAAATCATGCCGGCGCACATTCTCCATAAGTTAATGACCCTATACTCTCATCATCATTATCATAAATTTACTTTCTTAATTTCAATATATAAAGTTAGCAGTAATTTCGTCACTCATTCCATACAAACTTTTCGACTTCAACATGGACAACATTGAGCAACTAACTGTTTTGAAATATGATCATGTAATTCAAGATTATGATCCATTTGCACTTGTTCACCAAGAATCATCATATGATAATAACAATAATAATAATAATAATAGTAATAATCTTTACAGGTAAATATCAAACTTCTTATACTACTTTCTATTTTTTTGCTTGGTTAATTTCTATGAAAAGACCTACAAAACATTTATCTTCATGATAGTGTTTCAAATTTCTAATTGTAATTTCTTTTTGTTCAGAAGCGATGCAAGTGATGGCTGTGTTTCCGAAGATTGGTCACATTATGGGTTTCCCATGTGCGAGACAAATTTTGATTCTATCCCTCTCATGGAATATTTTTGTCCTGAATTTCTGTATGAAACATTTCCTACTGAGTTACCAACACCAATAAGTGTACAAGGTTATTGTTTTACAAAAAATTTCAATTTACTCACTCTATGTTATATATTGCAGTGTTCTAAATAGTGGTTGCCCCTTAGAATTGCAGTCAAATTACAGTCTCGGTTGCGCTGTGTTTTTGGTAACATCAGATATCGTGTTGTCACGACCAGATCGCTGTCACAAACCTTTTTTTAAAACACGGATGTATTGATTGTGTTTATTTTTAATGGTTATCTTCCAAATTGTACAAATGCAGAATATGATTTTGGTGATGCTAAAAATGTGCTTATGTGGAACGAACTTGATGCTGGGTTTTATTCGGATAAACATGGAGAAAGTAGTGCAAGGGAAATTTCTAAGGGTAAGCGATGTAAAGAAGAGAATAGTACGAGTGCAAGAATGTTATCAAGGAAGAAAATTTCTGAGTACTTCTACATGCCTATATCACAAGCTGCAAGACAACTTAATGTTGGCCTTACACATTTGAAAAAAAGATGTAGGGATCTTGGAATACAAAGGTGGCCACATAGGAAACTAATGAGCCTTCAAACACTCATAAAGAATGTACAAGTAAGTTCTAATTTTTTTATTTAGTAATATGCATATTGTGTAGTTTTGGGCAATATTCAAAATCCCGTCCCAGTCGTCAATTTATTATTTAAATGGAAATATATATATATATATATATAATTAAGTGCAAGAGATATTTCAACCCAATACAATTTCATGTGAACATAGATGCGACAAAAATAAAAAGGAAGGAAAAAAAGATAATGGAACCGCCAAATGGTGTAGGAAAATTTGTACAGTGAATTGTGCTCAAATGTGATTTCAATTTCAATCGCAAAAGCATAAAAATTTTTGTTTAATTTGTGGTATGGATTGCGGTTTTCAATATTTTTACATATGCTAATCAGGTTTAAAGTTATAGTCGCGCTTGTTGTTATAATGTAAACCTTTATATTGCGGAAAAATGTCCACAATTGCGGTTGTGGACAGCAATTTAAAGTGACGATGTTAATTATAAAAACTTGTAACATTTTATTTATTTATGTTGTTTTTTTATAATTTTCTAATAAAATTGATGGTGCAGGAGCAAGGTAATGCAAATGATGAAAAAATAAGGAATGCGGTGGACATATTAGAGAAAGAAATGAAGATGGTAGAGGAAATGCCAGATTTGCAACTTGAAGAAAACACAAAGAGGCTTAGGCAAGCATGTTTCAAGGCAAATTACAAGAAGAGAAGGCTCATGATCATGAGGTTAATGGATCAACAACAGTCTTCTCAGTGAAAGTGAAAGTGTTAATGATCACAAAAAGGATTAATTATAATAAGATTATCATGAAGCATATGATGGGACCATGTTAATTTTGAGCATTTTGCTAGTTTTTCTTTTTATGGACAACTAATAAATCTTCATGATATATATGTATGGTTACAAGAGATTGGGAATTAACAAGGACAGTAAAATTAAGCAGCTGAAGTTCAGTTCTTTTTCAGTGATGAAATGGAATTTGAAACTAAAAAATCAACTAGTCCTATAGATTTTTAGCATGAATATTGTCATATATTTGTTATAGTAAGGTAGAGAGGATACGGAACCAAATATGCTTGATCCTTTGGATTTTCTTAAATATAAATGTCGAAAATAACATTAAATTCGAGTAAGTGGGTTGGGCAAATTTTGCTCGATTTAACTGAATCATAAAAGCTACGTGGCGGAATCCTGAATTTTCTCTCAGCATCTCCTGGTGAGCTAATCCTGTGTTGGTTTTTTCTTCTGGGTATTCCTAGATTCTTTCTTATGTTATTTGTTTTATTGTGTTGGGCTTCTATGGAGGGGTGGAGGAATATTGAACTTTCGAAGGAGGAGAAGGAGGATGAGAAGTTCTCTCTTGAAGAAACAGAAGTCGTTCAAGCAATCCAATCAAAGTCCACGACCTCAATAAGAACCTGTTCGTCTTCTGATTCTCTTAATAACATGATGTAGGCAGTCTGTTGAACACACTAGCTTTGATTTGGGCTCTCATACAAACTCTAGGGCCACCAAAAACTCATCCATGAAATGGCCAAGAAAGACAAATGCAAGGCAAGACAAAAACAAAGCAACAATGTTGGTCTGGCTAGGTAAAAGACAATTGATAGATGTCAATATTGCATAAGGGGACCCTATGGAACTAGATTTGGGGGAAAATAAGAAGAGCAACAAAGGGGAATATGATGTCTCCCAAAACAAAGAGGTAGTGTTGGTTAACAAACATTGCACAACCGAATGAAAAAGATTAGTTGGAACAGTAGAGTGTTGGTTAACAAACATTGCACAACCCAATGAAAAAGATTAGTTGGAACAGTAAAGTGTTGGAGAATCTTCGAGGAGTTCAGGCTTTGTTAAGGTTCATTCGTTTAGAAAATTCTCATCCAGTGTTCTTAATGGAAACTAGATTGAGGGAAGGTGAGATAAATATTTTGTGAACTCGTTTTGGCTTCATTTCGCAGATTTTTGTCTTGATTTGGAACAACAAGATAAACTTAGTTATAATGTCCTATTCGGCGAATAACATTTTGGGAAAAGTGGAAGACTAAGATTTTAGGTCATTTTTTTGTCTTTAATAGGTTTATTCCAATCCATTTTGTTTTGTTAGTCAATGTAGTTCGTCCAATATGTGCATAAGTCTCAAAGGATTAAGATTTTATGTCATTTTGATTTTTACAAGGTTTATTATAATGCATTTTGGTTCTTAGGCATTTTGGTTCTTAGGCATTTTAGTTCGTCTAATATGGGCATTAGTATCAATAGATTAGGATTTTAGGTCATTTGAATCTTCACTATGTTTATTTTACTCCATTTTGGTTCTTAGTCAACGAAGATCGTCCCATTAGTGCATAAGTCCCAATTGATTAGCATTTTGGTCATTTAGATCTTTACTAGGTGTATTCTAGTCCATTTTGGTTCTTAGTCAATGTAGTTTGACTAATAAGTGCATTAGTTTCAATGGATTAAGATTTTAGGCCACTTTGATCTTTAATAGGTTTATTCTAATCCATTTTAGTTATTAGTCAATGTAGTTCGTCCAATAAGTGCATAGGTCTTAATGGATTAATATTTTAGGTCATCTTCATCTTTAATAGGTTTATTCTAATCCATTTTGGTTCTTAAGCAATGTAGTTTGTAAATAAGTGCATTAGTTTCAATGGATCAAGATTTTAGATAATTCTAGTCTTTAAAAGGTTTATTCTAATCTATTTTTGTTTTTAGGAAACGTAGATTGTCCAATAAGTGCATAACCCTCAATTTATTATGATTTTAGGTCATTTTGGTTTTTAATAGGTTTATTCTAATCCATTTTGTTTGTTAGTGAATGTAGTTCGTCTAATAAGTGCATAAGTCTCAAATGATTAAGATTAAGATTAAGATTTAAGGTCATTTATAAAGATTTTAGGTCATTTTGGTTTTTAATAGGTCTAATATAATGCATTTTGGTTCTTAAGCATTTTATTCTCTCCAATAAGGGCATTATTCTCAACAAATGACCAAAATGTTAATCCATTGAGAATTATACACTTATTGGACGAACAACAATGCTTAAGAACCAAAATGCATTAGAATAAACCTAGTAAACACCAAAATGACCTAAAATCTTAATTCTTATTAAACGAACTACATTGAGTAACAAACCAAATAGAATATAATAAACCTTTTAATGACGAAAATGATCAAAAATCTTGATCCATTGTAACTAAAGCACTTATTAGACTAACTAAATTTCTTAAGAACCAAAATAGACTAGAATAAACATTTTAAAGACCAAAATGATCTAAAATCTTGATCCATTGAAACTAATGCACTTATTAAACTAACTACATTGCTTAAGAACCAAAATAGACTAGAATAAACTTAGTAAATACCAAAATGACCTAAAATCTAAATCCATTGAGACTTATGCACTTATTGGACGAACTACAATGCTTAAGAACCAAAATGCATTACAATAAACCAAGTAAAGAACATTATGACCTAAAATCATAATCCATTGAAACTAATGTATTTATTAGACGAACTACATTAACTAAAAACCAAAATGGACTAAAATACACGTAGTTAAGACCTAAATGACAAATATATTAATCCATTGAAACTTATGCACTTATTGCACGAACTACAATTTTTAAGAACCAAAATGTATTTGAATAAATCTAGTAAAGACCAAAATGACCTAAAATCCTAATCCTTTGAGATTTATGCACTTATTAGACAAGCTACATTGACTAACAAACCAAATCGAATAGAAAATACCTTTTAAAGACCAAACTAATCTAAAATCTTGATCCATTGAATTAATGCACTTATTAAACTAACTACATTTCTTAAGAACAAAAATAGACTATTAAGCCTTTTAAAGATCAAAATGATCTAAAATATTGTTCCATTGAAACTAATGCACTTATTATACTAACTACACTGCTTAAGAACCAAAATAGACTAGAATAAACTTAGTAACACCCCGATTTTTGACAGCCCGAGTGTATTTTTTTTTATTTAAAACCACTTACTAAAATAATACGTCGTAACACGAAATGACAAGAGAAATAAATAATTACATCACATATTCAAATAGGCTAAAATATTTTTTGGGATGATAATTCAAAATATACAAATAGAAAATACACCGGGGCTATGAGACCTATCAGACATCGCATCATACCCCTGGGGTATTCTCGACAAACACCTGCACAGAAGTATTGCTCAAATAATGCTATCCCCCCATGGTCACGTAAAAAAAATGGAACATGGACCCACCAACCTAAGTCACTGTCAAAGTACGTCATAGGTACAACCACCAAAAGACACTAAGGCCCTATACAACAAAAACTAATCTAATCATCCACTAACAACTATAGTAACAAGGGTGACCATCGCACTCTGCACAAGTCTCGTCTGACGAAGTATCTCTCCTCGAAGTGACTTCCTCCTCTTCAACGTCCATAGAAGGATCAGTCTCCTCAGAAGTCAAATCCACCCACGATATAGGTGGCTTTGGCGGCACTGAAATCTCAAAATAGTCCTCTACTTCAGTGTCGATCGGTAGGGGATCGTTCACCGAAAGTGAAACCTCAGACTCATTTCGCGGTGACACCAACCAAGGCACCGGTGGTTCATCAACAAAGCCCTAGTCCCCGACCAGCCTAGATTGACATGGAATGTCCTCCCCCGCTGGCATCGGCTCGTTACCCTTCTCACCCGTTCTTGGTTCAAGCACCGCATCCTCTGCTACTACAGTAGGAGTCACCACACCTACGGTGGCCTCCGTCTCACCTCCAACTACAGGACACTCGACATCTGTATATACTCCATTCGCCTCGAGTACCAATCCTAAAGGTACAGGAAAGTCGATCCACCCGTGAGTATATTCCACGTATGACACTGCCCCTGCACTCCTACATGTTCTCATCACCCTCCCCATATATGTAGCCCTGCTTGAGATGGGGTCGTATAACCAAGCAGTCAGCGAATGTCAATCAGGGAAGTCTAATGACGTCTTCATCGTTAGGGTAACCGTCGGAGGGACAAACTCGGGTATCATTTAAGGGCAAAGCCCAATTTTTCCACAATAATGTAAAGGGTCACCAACCGAAAATAACAGCTACCAATTAACAATTATGTCAAAAGACAACAATAACCACTTAGCAGTTCCAGTAAGATAACAACAGTGACAAAATAAGTATACCCACTTATTGAAAATGTGTAACATCTAGGTTTTTTTGATGAAACAAAAGATTAAACGTACAGATCATGTTGCAAACCCCAAAGTACAATCAACCATCACGACAACTTATTAGGAACTTAAAATTTAAGGTACTTGCACATATCATCTTCATATATCACATCACAATAAACATGACTCGCATGCCAAAAACCCTAATGCAATGCTTATATGCCAGTGCACATGAACCCGAAATTCTCAAAAAAATAAAACCCTCCTCGAGGGTGTAAATCATAATTGTATCGCCTATCACAGGCCTTAGTACTAATTACTGTGGTGTAGTCGCATCACAGACTAGCATGATTTACTTAGAGTGTAGCCTCTCACAGGCCTTACACGTTAGTTAAATCTTCATAAGGATAAGATGGACCACCTTATCACATGGAACCGCCCCATAGCCCATGACGGTCACTACTTAACTTTATGGGTGCAGTCTCTCACGGACTAGCACAATTTACTTAGAGTGTAGCCTATCACAGGCTTTACACATCAGTTTTATCGTCGTAAGGATAAGATGGACCACCTATCACCTGGAAACTGTAACACCCCGAGTTTAAAACACAGCGCGGGTGCATTTTTTTTTTCAATAAATAACTAAAATGAGTTTTCCAAAATTAATATCAAGGGAATTAAAATAAAATCAGTTCATTTCAAAGGTTATCACCCAATCAGTGTCAGAGTGCAGAATAATACAGCGGAAAAAGTAATACATTAATTCCCAAAATAAAATTACATTTTCCAAAACTCAAGACCCTATACAAAAGTCTAGACTGATCATGCAGTAAGCTACAGTAGCACGGTCTCCACCGTATCCTCTATAAGTCTCGTCTTCAGCCAACCGTCCGTCCCTCTATGTTGTCCACGTAGACTCCGTACGTAAAGATCAGGGGAAACTAAGGACGTTTCCGTCGTTAGTGTATCCGTCGGTAGCACGGGTTCGGGTAACATCTGAGGGCAAAGCCCAAAGTCCACAATATAATAGCAAGGGTCACCGACCGAAATTAACAAATATTCACATAGCATATATTGCACAGCAAGGAAAATAATAATGCTCATTTGAAATTTAATGACATATATGCCTTTTCAAAGACAGCAACCAATCATTATGAAATATGTGGTAAGTACAAACAACATCTCAGCAAAACACAATCATTAAATCAGAATTTCAGATTCTGGACAGTACTCACACACATTCAATTTTCCACTCATTCATCATATAATCAAACGTGACCCACCGGTCAATACCTCAATGCAATATGTATATGCTCATGTTCAATTTTCCACTCATTCTTGGGCAGTCCTGTTATGAAGTCCATGGAAATACTGTCCCACTTCCATTCTGGTATGTCCAAAGGTTGTAGCATTCCAGCAGGTCGTTGATGTTCCACTTTCGCTTTCTGGCAAGTCAAACAAGCTGATACATATTCTGCCACATCCCTCTTCATTCCTGGCTACTAGAAATTCTGCCTTAAGTCCTGGTACATCTTGGTTGCTCCAGGATGAATACTTAACTTACTCTTATGAGCCTCTTCCAAAATTGCTCTTCTCATTTCTGCAGCTTCCGGTACACAAACCCTTCTGTTACATCTTAGAATATTATCTGTTCCGACGCTGAACTCAGTTGTCTGTCCTTGCGCTATCAGATTCCTCTTTTCTTGGATCAATGCGTCATCTTGCAAGTTTGCAATCTCCTCCAGTAATCCACTAGAAATTGTTATCATTGCACACTTTATCATTCCTGGTGCAAACTTTACGTCCAAATGTAGATCTCTAAATGCTTCCCACAACTCCTGTTGTCTGGCCATTATCATTGAAGATACTGACACGCTCTTCCGACTCAATGCGTCAGCCACCACATTGGCTTTTCCAGGGTGGTACTGCAATGAAAAGTCAAAATCCTTGAGAGTCTCCATCCATCTTCTCTGACGGATGTTCAATTCCTTCTGATCAAATAGGTACTTCAAACTTTTATGGTCGCTGAACACCGTGAATGTGCATCCATATAAGTAGTGTCTCCAAACCCTTAACGCAAACACTACGACAGCCAACTCCAAATCATGAGTGGGGTAGTTCCGTTCGTGAGTTTTCAACTGTCTTGAGGCGTAAGCTACAGCTTTCTTGTGTTGCATCAAAACACATACCAAACCTTGGTGAGATGCATCGCAGTAAACTTCATATGGCTCGCTGTGGCAATACCAACACTGGTCAGGTTGTCAACTTTTCGTTTAGCAACTGAAAACTCTCCTCACACTTCTCCGTCCATGCAAACGGCTGATTCTTCCTGGTGAGTTGTGTCAAAGGAGCTACAATCTTAGCAAATCCTTCAATAAATCTTCTGTAGTATCTTGCTAGTCCGACAAAACTCCTTATGTCCGTGACAGTCTGGGGCTGTTTCCATGCAAGAATTGTCTCAATCTTTGCCGGATCGACAGCGATTCCTTCTTTCGTTATCACATGTCCCAAGAAATTCACTTCCTTCAGCCAAAACTCGCACTTCGACAAATTGGCATACAACTGCTTTTCGCGT
>JBBPBO010000004.1:32086597-32364233 GCA_037974295.1 Cicer cuneatum | reverse complement strand
AAAAGTCTAGACTGATCATGCACTAAGCTACAGTAGCACGGTCTCCACCGTATCCTCTATAAGTCTCGTCTTCAGCCAACCGTCCGTCCCTCTGCGTTGTCCACGTAGACTCCGTACGTAAAGATCAGGGGAAACTAAGGACGTTTCCGTCGTTAGTGTATCCGTCGGTAGCACGGGTTCGGGTATCATCTGAGGGCAAAGCCCAAAGTCCACAATATAATAGCAAGGGTCACCGACCGAAATTAACAAATATTCAAATAGCATATATTGCACAGCAACAATTATAATCATGGTATAACATATGATGATGAGGAAAATAATAATGCTCATTTGAAATTTAATGACATATATGCCTTTTCAAAGACAGCAACCAATCATTATGAAATATGTGGTAAGTACAAACAACATCTCAGCAAAACACAATCATTAAATCAGAATTTCAGATTCTGGACAGTACTCACACACATTCAATTTTCCACTCATTCATCATATAATCAAACGTGACCCACCGGTCAATACCTCAATGCAATATGTATATGCTCATGTTACAGTTTCTTGGAATCACCAAGGTGCAGTCGCTCAACAGACCAGCACATTATGTTTGACTTTAACGGCCCTCAAGACCAAGGTGCAATCGCTCAGCAGATCAGCACAAAAAGTTTGACTTTAACAGCCCTCAAGACCAGGGTGCAATCGCTCAACAGATCAGCACCAGTGCAGACGCTCAACAGTCCAGCACGTTTGACATATACCAAGGTACAATCGCTCAACAGATCAGTACCTAGTGCGGTCGCTCAACAGACTAGCACTCGTGCAATCGCTCAACAGATCAGCACGTGGCTGTGCATTTCAGGGTACAGACGCTCAACAGTCCAGTACCAGTGCAGTCGCTCAACAGACCAGCACCTATATACCAAAGTACAATCGCTCAACAGATCAGTACTTAGTGCAGACGCTCAACAGTCCAGCACTCGTGCAATCGCTCAATAGATCAGCACGTGGTTACGCATTCCAGGGTACAGACGCTCAACAGTCCAGTACCAGTGTAGTTGCTCAAACAGACCAGCACTCGTGCAATCGCTCAACAGATCAGCATGTGGCTGCGCATTTCAAGGTACAGACGCTCAACAGTCCAGTACCAGTGTAGTCGCTCAACAGAACAGCACTTATATACCAAGGTACAATCGCTCAACGGATCAGTACCTAGTGCAGACGCTCAACAGTCCAGCACTCGTGCAATCGCTCAACAGATCAGCACGTGGTTGCGCATTACTCTGTGGCCCATCGCGGGTACCACTTGACTATGCAATGCATGAATATGCAGTGTTTCACTTCTCTGGAAACAGTATGCATAATCAGAAAATTCATGCTTTTCATCATGTTTAAAATATCTCAGCACAGTCAGAATTAACATCATCACAATCATGATTAAACAATCCATTAATCATTAATACTTTGTAATGTTTTCCCAAACTCTTAAAATTCAATTACAGAGTTTAAAACTGAGGATTTCTGGAATTTTACGAATCTGTATTCGAATACAGCTTCTCTGTATTCGAATACAGAATCCAAAAATCAGTGCAGAATGACACTCTGTATTCGAATACAGCCCTTAGGTATTCGAATACAGAGGCTATCTCAGTGCACAAAACACCTCTTTCATTTCGTCAGTAATGTCTTAAAAACTTTATCACCACCACTTCAAAATATCACCAAAAGTTCCATTTTAATTCACCACAACAATCCCAACATTCCCCAAACACTCAGGGTTTTCAAAACACTCTTAAAAACTTGGAAATTCTGGAAACTCGAATCTGTATTCGAATACAGACTCCTTGTATTCGAATACAGAAGCATGAAGCTGCAATTTTAACATTCTGTATTCGAATACAGCATGCGTGTAGTCGAATACAGAAGACAAAACCTTGAAAAATTCAATATTTTCTTTCAGATCCTTAAAGGTTTCAACACTTTATCCTCTCCTCTTCAAAATATTTCAAGAACTCCTTTTAAAATCACTTTAACCCTTCTCAAGGTTTCTTAATACTTTAAAAATCACAAGGTAGAGTTTAAAACTTGATTTTCAGGAAAACATGAATCTGTATTCGAATACAGCTTCCTTGTATTCGAATACAGAAGCTAAAAATAGTGCTTCTGGAAAAACACGAATCTGTATTCGAATACAGACCCACTGTATTCGAATACAGAAACTGAAACTAGTGAAAATCTGCATTATGTATTCGAATACAGCATGCCTGTAGTCGAATACAGATGCGAATACAGTGTTAAAATTTCACTTATGTATTCGAATACGACATGATCGTAGTCGAATACAGATGCGAATACAGAAGAAAAAATCCTTCCTCTGTATTCGAATACAGGGGCTCGTATTCGAATACAAGTTTGAAAACTTTAAGTAAAACAGAAACCTGGAAGGTTGTATTCGAATACGCACATGTCGTAGTCGAATACACCTTCGAAAACCAGTGAATTTTCAACCTTTTTCAAACTGTTTTCTTTTAACAACAAACAACCAAACATTAAAAACAGATTCAACACTTTTTTCCAGACGATCCTTTCCTCATTAAAATCCTTTTTCTTTTTAAATCATCAGCATCATCAGAATCATTTACAGCAGAAACAGAATCAAAATTATCAACACCAAATCATCAAAAAACAGAAACAGAACGATCAATCATCAGAATCATCCAGACTTTCAAGCCATCAGAACATCATACAGCATTTCAGCTTTCACACATATCAGAAGTACATGCAAGTATTTCAACTTTCACAACACATCAGAAGAACATGCAAGCATTTCAGCTTTCACAACACGTCAAAATAACATGCAAGCATTTCAGCTTTCACAACTCATCAAAATAACATGCAAGCATTTCAACTTTCACACATATCAGAATAACATGCAGCATTCATAGAGCAGCAACACACAAACAGAATGCATTTTTGCATTTCAAAACCATTTTTAAAACAGTTTCATGAACATGCATTTTTAAATCTTTAAAATAACATGCAAAACATTTCCAGCTTTCCCACACAAGTAGAACAGCATGAATGCATTCAACCAACATCCATCACAGAATCATCACATATCAACAAAAATGCATTTTCTTCATTTTTCAAGATGTCATTTCAAAAAAACAGTTTTTCTTTCAGAACAGAAATGAAATAACATGCAGTTACAGCCCTAATGCAACTAGAAAGTTGGAAGGTACCCTTACCCTTGCTGCGTGTCTGCTACTTCTCACGTCTCTGTTTTCGTTCCCGTTTCTGCGCCAAAATCCGGTGAAACTGCTGTCTATGTTTGCTGCTATAAAACTTGGTTCACTAGCTCCGTAATGGTGCGGGGAACAACTTTAATACTGAGGGTTTTCGGGTTTGGTGTTTGTATTTTGAGTTAATGGAACTTTTAAGGAACTCTCTCTTTGGTGTTTTGAAATCGTGAAACCGTGTTCAGGAAAACAGGAGGCAGAAATGGGAGAAGAGGTTACTGTTACATGCAACACTATTACATGCAAATGGGAGGATGTGAAGTTCTGCTCTTTCTCTGCCTCTTCACGTGTTCTTATAGAGTTTACTCAAGTGCTGCCTTCTCAAAATAATGATAAAATAATGCTGGATTTTTTCAGCACTTAATCCTTTTGCAATTAGCCACTAATCCTTAATTAATGGTCCGATTAATTTAATTACTCGAAATTAAATTAATTAAATCTTCATCCAATAATTTTAATTCATCTTCCAAGATAAATATTTATATATATATATATATTTACTCAAAACATACATATATTAAATATTTTACGAAAATTCCCAAAATACCCTTGACATTAATTCCATAAATTAATTATTAATTTTAAGGGTCTTACAGAAACACCCCGTAGCCCATCACGGTCACTACTTAACTTCATGATCCATCATGGTCACCACATACACTGTGGCCCATCACAGTCGCCACTGAACCCTGCTCGAGGGGCGTAAATCATAATTGTACTGCCTATCACAGGCCTTAATACTAATACCATGGTGCAGTCGCATCACAGACTAGCATGATTTACTTAGAGTGTAACCTCTCACAGGCCTTACACATAAGTTAAATCCTCGTAAGGATAAGATGGACTGCCTATCACATGGAATCACCCCGTAGCCCATCACGGTCACTACTTAACTTCGTGGCCCATCATGGTCACCACGGACACTGTGGCTCATCACGGTCACCACTGAACTATGAAATGCATGAGTGAACTTTGACTATTTTCGTTGCATTCATTTAAGTAAATGCAGATATGAAACCCGAAAACTTCATAACAATTAAAGAACAACATCATGAAAACCTTATGTAATTTAGTATATGCATTAAAAATGTTTTCCAAGTATTTAAATGCATAAACAAATATTTAAAAATAGAATTTTTGACAAAAATAAAGGTCGTATTCGACTATAGCTTCTCGTAGTCGAATACAAACGCTAAGTCAGTAGCAAAATATTCTGTTCTGTATTCGAATACAAAGAGTCGTAGCCGAATATAGATGACAAGTGTAACACCCTGATTTTTAACAGCGCGGGTGTATTTTTTTTTTAATAAAAGAAATTAAAATTAAAATAAAACTATTCAATAGAGTAATACATCGTAATAAAAAACGACAAAAGTAATTAAGTAATTACATCATAAATATAACTTGTTAAAATAGTTTTGGGAAATAATATACAAACAGAAAATACCCCGGGGCTATGAGACCAATCAGACAACGCTCATACTCCTGGGGTATTGTCAGCAGACACATGCGCAGAAGTGCTGCTCCAAGAATGCTCTCTTCCCCCCATGGTCTCTTCAGAAAAATTGGATCCTGGACCCACCAACAACAGTCGCTACCAAAGTACGTCATAAGTACAGTCATCCCAAAATGAATAAGTACAACCACCAAAAACACTAGGGCCCTATACAACAAAACTAATCTGATCATGCACTAACAACTACAATAGCAAGGGTTACCACCACACTCTCCAAAAGTCTCGTCTGACACAGTATCTCCCCTCGACGTGATCTCCTCATCCTCATCAGCCAGAGAAGGATCAATTTCTTCTGAAGTCAGATCCACCCACGATACAGGTCACTTTGGAGGTGATGGAATCTCGAAACAGTCCTCTACCGGCCTAGACGATCTAGGGATGCCAACCCCCACTGGCGTCCGCCCTTTGTTCTTCTTACCCGCTCCTGGTTCAGGCACCGCATCTCCTTCTACCACGGTAGGAGTCACCACACCTACGGTGGGCTCCGTCTCACCTCCAACTGTAGAACCCACTGTGTCCATAAATACCCCATTTGCCTCGAGTACAAGTCCTGAAGGTACAGGAAAATCGATCCGCGCGTGAGTGTGCTCCACAAACGACACTGCCCCGGCAATCCTAATGGTTCTCACCACCCTCCCCGTATAAGTAGCCCTGCTTGAGATGGAGTCGTATACCCAAGCAGTCGGCATATGACGATCAGGGAAATCTAATGACGTCTCCGTCGTCAAGGTAACCGTCGGTGGTACGAACTTGGGTGTCATCTGAGGGCAAAACCCAATTTTTCACAATAATCTAAAGGGTCACCAACCGAAAATAATAGTTAACAATTACCAAATATGACAAAGTCATCAATGCATACATAGCAGTTCCAGCAAGATAACAATAGTGATCAAATAAGTATACCCACTTATTGAAAATGTTTAACATCTAAGTTTTCGATGAAACAAAAGATTTAGAATACAGATCATGTTGCAAGCCCAAGTACAATCACCAATCACAACCACTTATTAGGAACTTAGAATTTAAGGTACTTGCACATATCATTTTCACATATAGGATCATAACAATCATGAATCACACGTCAACCATCCTAATGCAATGCGTACATGCCAATGCACATGATCCAGAAATCTTCAAAACAAAACCCTCCACGAGGGGCATAAATCATAATTGTACCGCCTATCACATACCTTAGTACTAATTACTGAGGTACAGTCGCATCACATCCTAGCACGATTTACTTAGAGTGTAGCCTCTCAGAGGCTTTACACATAAGTTAAATACCCGTAAGGATAAGATGGACCAACTTATCACATGGAACCACCCCATAGCCCATCACGGTCACAACATAACTTTATGGGTGCAGTCTCTCACAGACTAGCAGAATTACTTAGAGTGTAGCCTCTCACAGGCTTTACACATAAGTTAAATACTCGTAAGGAAAAGATGGACCAACTTATCACATGGAACCACCTCGTAGCCCATCACGGTCACTACTTAACTTTATGGGTGTAGTCTCTCACAGACTAGCACGAATTACTTAGAGTGTAGCCTCTCACAGGCTTTACACATAAGTTAAATCCTCGTAAGGATAAGATGGACCAACTTATCACATGGAACCACCCCGTAGCCCATCACAGTCACTACTTAACTTCACGGCCCATCACGATTACCACTCAACTGTAGCCCATGGCAGTCACCACTTAACTATGCAATGCATGAGCGTACTCTGTTTCTCTTCACTGAAATCAGTACGTAAATGCAAATATGAAACCTGGACACTTCACCACCATTATAGAAACAATCTCAAGAGAACCTCATATAATTTATCATATGCCTTAAAAATGTTTTCTAAATCATTAAGTGCATAAACAAATATTTAAAAATAGAATTTTTTACAAAAATCCAATTTGTTGTCGAATACAGCTTCTTGTAGCCGAATACATATGTTGGAACCAAGTTGGTTCTAAGTCTTAGGATTTTGATGCTTACAAATGTACTCAATGTAAACTTATTTTGTACCTTGAATTATTAAATTAAATACAATCAGAATATGAAGAAATCAGAAGCAGAAGATCAAAGGAAAGTGAATTCTGGAATGTCCAGAAGATATTCCAGGATGACAAAACTGAACCAGAAGATAACTTTGAAGGCCTATATCAGAAGGAAGAAAAATCATAATGAAACATGGATCATACCATTGGAAAGCTTGCTAGAAGGAGAGTTGATCAAGACAAACATGAATCAAATATCAATTTTATTCCAGAAGTTATTCTGACCAGAAGATGGCATGGCAGTAAAAAATTACGCAGCCCAGACTTGTTCCAGACTTGACCAGAAGGTATGTTTATGAGTCCAGAACAAGATGATCAATTCAGATTTGGCCCGGAACATAAGATAGCATGATTTAGGGCATGAAACTAAGTCTAGAACAAAAGAAATGAGTTCCAGAATCAACCCAGACCTGGTCCAAAATTAAAGGTAAAATGTCAAGACTGAAATATTTTTTGTTCAAGTTAATTTCAGCTTGTTCCAGACCAAATTCCAGAATCTGTCCAGATCAGAGTAAAAATATCCAGATCAATGGATCAGAAATAATTTTTTGAGTTCAGTGATGGTCCAGATCTGAAAATCAGACCATGGCCCAGTGTTGGCCGAAATCAGAGGGACAGAAGGTATAGTCCAGCAAAGGCCGAGTTCAGAAGATTACAACATATCAAGTGCGCATTCAGGAAGGCCGAAATCAGAAGATCAGAGGGTTAGGAAGTGTGGTCCAGGAATGGCCGAAATAAGAGGATTACAGAATATCAAATAGGCTGGTCCAGGCTGGACTATCGCATGAAAATTCTAATGATCCAGAATTGATCAATGATGGAGATTGCAAGTTATTTTAATTAAAGTGTTAAAAAGATTTGTTTTTAATTAAAGTGAAGGAGCATAGAAGTCAGAAGCTATTGGCGGGAACAACCAACAGATTTGATTGGCCAGTTAATTTATGAAAAAAATCTAAGGCTTAAAAAAGATATGTTTTGGAATTAATTGAAGCCCGATTGGTCAAGATATTTTTGCCAGAAAATCCAGCAAGATTTAGTTCGAAATTAAGCTTGGAAGAGGCCCAAATCAGCATCTATAAAAGGAGGCTCAAGGCAGAATGCTCAGCAACGAAAATCACAAAAGGGTCATACACTTCAAAAGCAAACACTCTCAAATTTTCATATAAGTCAATTGTTGAGTCTCAGTTTTTAAAGCAAGTACTCTGGTTGTTTTCATTCCACTGTGTCAACTCTAAGTTGTTGAAGTAAAGTCTACAAGCTGAGGGAGTCAGTAGGGGTAGCAAGTACTTAGCAATTAGATTCATAGTGGTGTGGTTTCTTCTACAATCTGGGGTTGTCAGATTGGCTGAAGATAGGTGTTTTCCTCAAGAAGTCTAGGATTGTTAGACTATTGAGAAGACTGACTTGGAGGGTCAGTAGCAAGGTTGTAATTCAAGTTTGCATTAGTGAAATCCTTCAAGGCGAAGGGACTGGACGTAGCCTCGTTAACGGTGAACCAGTATAAAATCTGTGAGTTTTTATTTTTACTTTTATCCGCTGCTAACTCTGTTTTAATTATACATCAAGTTTTGTTTTGAAAGTATTAAAACAGGAAAAGTATTCAAGTTAAGTCAAACACAATTCAACCCCCATTCTCGTGTTTGCACCTTCAACATATGCTAAGTCAGAAGCAAAATCTACAAATCTGTATTCGAATACGAAGGAGGCATAGCTGAATACAGATGCTAAGTCAGAAGCAAAATCTGCAATTCTATATTCGAATACGAAGGAGTCGTAGCCGAATACAAATGCTAAGTCAGAAGCAAAAATCACGTATTTGTATTCAAATACGATGTGTCGTATTCAAATACGAGGTTCAAAATTTGAATAAAAACTGAATTTTGCAGAGGTGTATTCGAATACACTAGTATCGTATTCGAATACATTTTCGAAGATAGTATAATTTTTCAAGTAAATTTCTACTTTGGTTCAAACGTTTTTATTTGAAAATAACTACAAACACAACAACAAATCAATTTCTCAACAACAACAACACATCCACAACCTCTTCAACAACAACAAGAACATCTATAACACAACCACATAGCAGCAATATCATCAACAACAACACCACAACAATGGCATTTTTATCATTAACCACAACAATGGCATTTTTATCATCAACGGCAACAAATTCACATTTTCAACAAAGATAAACACATTAATCGTTCATCAAACACACATATAGAGTTCCTATATGCAAACTAAAAAGTTGGAAGGAGCCCCTTACCTTTGTTAGCGTTTCCTTAACCGTTTTCGTTACTGCGACCAAATACGGCGAAACTCACGCTCACGTCGTTGCTACCAAAGTTAGCTCACTAGCACTGTAGTGAGCAGTGGAATAACTTTCCCTCTTGACACTCTTCGAATGGATGCTTAGATTTTGAAGTAATCTAGGATTTGAGTTTCGTTTTTTTCTTTCTCTACCAACACAAACAGAAGGAAGAAGAAGAAGCAATAGTCGCGGGCAAGTGAGAGAGAAAACGTTTTTCTCTTTCTGATCCTTAGTTTCTTGCTTTCCTTTCCTCTCACACACATACATATATATATATATTGCTTACTTGCTAAGTAATATATATATATATGTTACACTTCCGCCAACTGTATAAATATATATATATATATATATATACATATTATAATTAAAACTAACCCTCACTTAACTAAATATTCTCGTCGCAACTCTATTCACCGATAAAATACCCGGTATTAAATTCCTCATAAAATAATTAAATAATCCTTCGACAAATAATTTTAGTCGATCTCATAATATATATACATATACACATATATTAAACGTATTACAAATATCCCAAAATATATTTGATATTTAATTCATAAAATAATTTAAAATTAAGCTCAAACTCAAACACAACAAAAATCAATCTCGTAAGTCCAATCATTACCAACAACATCGATAATGACAACAACACAACAATAACATCTTCAACAACAACAACACAACAACAATGAGACGGTTAAGAACTCCAAATATATATATTTTCACGTCGAAATTCATTATCACACAATCACATATATAGAGTTCCTATATGCAAACTAAAAATTTGGAAGGAGCCTTTTACCTTCTTTAACGCTTTCTCAACCGTTTTCCACTACCCCAATCAAATACGGAAAAACTCTCGCTCGCGTCGACGCCTCAAAAGTTAGCTCACAAGCACCATAGTGTGGAGAGGAGTAACTTTCCCTCTTGCCACTTCTCTAATGGAAGCTTAGATCTAGGAAGTAATGGAGGTTTTGTGTTTTGTGTTTCTACCAACACTTGTGTTTTTTGGAACAGAGAAAGGAAGAAGAAGAATTCGCAGGCAGGTGGGTGAAATGTTTTTTTCTTTCTGCTTTTCTTCCTTCCCTCTCCATACATATATATATACTACTTCACTAACTATATATATATTATAATTAAAACTAACCCATAAATATCTAAATACTCTTACACACATCACTTTACTCACATCTCAAACTATTTTGATAAAATATCTACTCTCGTCGCAACTCTATTGACAAATAAAATTTTGATAAACTGCCCGATATTAAATTCTTTGTAATATAATTAAATTATTCTTCGACAAATAATTATCGTCAGGTTTTCAAAATATATATATATATATATATATATATATATATATATATAAATATATTAAACATATTACAAACATCCCAAAATATATTCTTGGTACTTAATCCATAAAATAATTTAAAATTGGCTAAAAGTCCAAGTAGTTTTAACACAAAATACCCTAAAATTTCATAAATTAAAATTTAAAATTAAGGGTCTTACATTACTACCCCCCCTAAAATTAGTTTCGTCCTCAAAACTACGCGTCGATAAACAATTCAGGATGTTGTTCCCTCATCTTACTCTCTAGTTCCCAAGTTGCGTCTCCAGTAGTTGGATTCCAAATCACTTTGACCAGCGAAACTTCCTTGTTCCTTAACCGTTTAATCTTCCTGTCCTCAATTCTTACAGGTAGTACTTCAAATGACAGGTTATCCTTTAATTGAATTGTGTCTGGTTCGATCACATGTGATGGATCAGAAATGTATTTCCTTAATTGCGACACGTGAAATACGTCGTGGATATTGGAGGCAAAGCAATTCGATAAGCCACTGGTCGAATTCGTGCAGTAATTTGGTATGGTCCAATTGAAGGTGCAAACACGAGAAGGGGGGTTGAATTGTGTTTGTAATACTTAAATTCTTTTTCTATTTTTGATTATTATTTAAAATCTGATACATAAGCAAGCAGAATTAGCAGCGGATAAAGTAAAATAATTAACACAAAGATTTATCCTGGTTCACCATTAACTAGGCTACATCCAGTCCCTCACCTTGAAGTATTTTTCCACTAATTCAAAACCTCTGAATTACAACAGCACTACTGACCCTCCAAGTCAGTCTTCCAAAACAGTCTAACAATCCTAGACTTTTGAGGAACACAACACCTTGACTTGACAAGTCAAGTCTTCTGCTACCAATCTGACAACCCCATATTGCAGAAGGCATTTCAACACATTGAATCTAATTGTTAAGTCATCTGCTACTTCTTCTGACTCTTCAGATTGTAGACTCTACTTCAACAATATAGATCTAGCACAAGGGAACGAAAAACAAGAGTACTTGCTTCTGGAAAGCTGATACTCACAATTAACTTCACTGAAAACTCGAGTGTTTGCCTCTGGAAGTTTATGACTCTTTTACTGATTTTCGATCACTAAGTCTTCTGCTTGAGCCTCCTTTTATAGATGAAAATTAGGGTTTCTTCTTGGAAAATTCGAGTTGTATCTGTCCAAATTCTCTTGCAAAAATAACTTGGCCAATCGGGTTTGAGCTTTATGCTTGATCCGAACCTTTTTGCTTCAGATTTGTTCTGAAAATAACTTTGGCCAATCATATTCTTGTTTAATTCTGGACCGTATCTTTCTTCCCTCCAATTGCTTTTAAATTCCCTCCAAGACTTCAATTTATTTTTGTATCAAATCCCCTTAATACTTTGATCAAATTTCTATCAAAATTTAATCAAGTCTTTTTCGAATTTTAATCAAGTCTTCACTGATTTTCATCATGATTAAAATCTGGACCGTATGATCCTCTGATCTCAACCAACTCTGGACTATGTAATCTGATCTGCGCCAATTCTGTGATCCTTTGATCACGGCTTACACTGGATCATGATACTTTAATCTGGACCATTGATCTTTTAATCTGGACATTTATCCTCTGATCTGGATCAAGTTTGGATTAAATATGGATCAAGTCTGAACTAAGTCTGGATTAAATCTGGACTAAGTCTTATGTTATGGACCATGCTATCTTCTGGTCTGGACCAAGTTTGGACCAATTTTGACTTATGTTTCCTTCTAGACTGGACCAAGAAAGATATCCTCTGATGATGTTATTTGTCCTTTGATGTTTTGCCTTTGATGACATCCTATGATATCTTCTTGAGGTGTAACCTCTGGTGTCATTCTCTGATTTTATCCTCTGGTGTCCTCATCTTCTGCTTCTGATTTTATCTTCTGGTGACATCATCTTCTGCCTCTGGTGACGTCATCTCCTAGTGGCATTTTTCATTATTTTCTAAGTCAAAAATAAGATTACATAAAAGTACTTTTATAAACATCAAAATTCTAAGTATAGAACCAACTTGGTTACAACAATCTCCCCCTTTTTTGATGAAGACAAAACCTTGTATTTTTTATAACTTATTTTGTTAGGCTCCCCCTCAGATCAAGCTTCTCCCCCTAAGTCTAATGCCCCATACTTTTCCTCTCCTTTTTAACTCCTTCTTTTATCACTCTTTCTTTTCTTCTTATCACTTCTCTTTTTTAACTCCTTTTCTCTCTTTTTTTCTCTCCCCCTTTTTGTCATCAACCAAAAAGAGGTTTTTTTTACAGAGTACAAATAAATAAATAAATAGCAGAAAAAAAAGACAAAAAATAAAAAATTTAAAAAATACTCCTCTAAAAAGACTACTTGATCTAGTAAGATATGGAGATTATGTTGAGATGCTTCTTGATGAACTCAAATCGATCTTCAGGCATATGGTTTGGTGAAGATATCAACCCTTTGATGATCTGTGTCTACAAACTAGATGCTTATTGTTCCCTTTTGAACATGGTCTCTGATAAAGTGATGTTTGATTTCAATGTGCTTGGCTCTAGAGTGTAGGATAGGGTTCTTGGTTAGGTTTATGGCTGAAGTATTGTCACAGAACAAAGGGATGTTGGTTTCAAAGATGTTGTAGTCTTCCAACGAATGTTTCATCCAGATTAACTGTGAACTGCATCCTGCTGCTGATATGTATTCAGCTTCTGCTGTTGACATGCCAATGGTGCTTTGTCTCTTGCTTGACCAAGAAATTAGATTATCACCTAGAAACGTACAGTTGCCACTTGTGCTTTTTCTCTCTAATTTGTCTCCAGCATAATCAGAATCACAAAAACCACTTAGTTTGTAAGATGGGGTTTTCTTGTAGAGCAAGGTAAGATGGGTGGTTCCTTTAAGGTATCTAAGGATTCTTTTGACATCAGTTAAGTGGGATTCCCTAGGGTCAGCTCTGTATGTTTTATGGTCTACCTTTTGGCCGGATTCATCTTTTTCAAGTGAGCATGTGGGGTGCATGGGGGTGGCCATAGGCTTACAATCACTCATCTTGAACTTTTTGAGAAGTTCTTTAGTGTACTTAGATTGGTGAATGAGTGTACTTGTTTTGCCTTGCTGAATCTGAATTCCTAGGAAGAACTTAAGTTCTCCCATCATGCTCATTTGAAACTCTTGCTGCATCAAATCAGAAAACTCTTGGCAGAGAGTGCCATTAGTGGATCCAAAGATAATATCATCAACATAAACTTGAATGATCAAAATATCAACTTTAATGGATTTTCTAAACAAAGTGTTATCTATTTGGCCTCTATCAAACCGATTTTTAAGTAAGAAATTGCTAAGTCTGTCATACCATGCCCTAGGTGCTTGTTTTAAACCATATAAAGATTTTTTAAGTTTAAAAACATGGTTTGGAAAATCAGAAATTTCAAAACCTGGGGGTTGTTTGACATAGACTTCCTCACTTATATAACCATTTAAGAAAGCACTTTTGACATCCATTTGATACAAAGTAATATCATGATTTGCAGCAAAAGAGAGTAGGATACGAATTGCTTCTAACCTGGCCACTGGAGCAAAAGTCTCAGTGTAATCAATGCCTTCTTGCTGACTGTATCCTTGTACCACGAGCCTAGCTTTATTCCTGACTACTTCACCTTTTTCATTGAGTTTGTTCCTGAACACCCACTTGGTTCCAATGATATTTTTGTGTGGTCTGGACACCAGATCCTAAACATCATTCCTTTCAGACTCATTTAGCTCTTCTTGCATTGCAAGAATCCATCCTTCTTGTGCCAGTGCTTCAGCAACAGTAGTTGGTTCAATGGTAGAAAGTAAACCAAACAGACTTGTTTCATTAAGTGATGATCTGGTTTTCAATGGTTCAGCTGCGCTTCCAATAATCAGTGTTTCTGGATGTGAAGACTTGTACTTCACCCATTCTTTCCTTCTGACTTTTCTTCAGGTTCAGCATTATCTTCCAATTTGCTTTCATCCTTTTCATTCTCTGGTTTAGTTATTTGATTTGCTCCTGCTTCCTGTGCTTCTGGTAAACCTGCAATTTCCTCATCTTGCTTTGACTTTTCAGAGTCAAGCTGTTTGTCATCAAACTTAATGTGTAAGGACTCCTCCACAGTGCTAGTTTCTTTATTAAACACTCTATAAGCTTTTGATCTCTCAAAGTAACCAATGAAGGTACACTTTTGAGATCTGGAATCTAATTTTGCAAGATTGTCCTTAGTGTTTAACATATAACAAATGCAGCCAAACTGTTTGAAATAGGAAATATCAGGTTTCTTACCTTTCCACAGTTCATATGGAGTTTTGTTTAGAATAGACCTGATGTAAACTCTATTATGGATGTAGCATGCAGTGTTGACAACTTCTGCCCATAGGTAGGTAGCAACATTCATGTCATTCAGCATGGTTCTGGCCATCTCTTGCAGTGACATGTTCTGCCTTTCAACAACTTCATTCTATTGAGGTGTTCAGGGGGATGAGAAGTTGTGAGATATACCATTCTCATCACAAAATTCTTCAAAGTACCTGTTCTCAAACTCACCTCCATGATCACTTCTAATAGTTATGATTTTAAAACCTTTTTCATTCATAACTTGCTTGTAGAAAGAAATAAATACCTTATGAGATTCATCTTTGTTTCTCAGAAACTTTACCCAAGTCCACATTGAGTAATCATCAACTATGACAAACCCATACTTCTTACCACTAAGGGATGCAGTTTGAACAGGACCAAATAGATCTAAATGAAGCAGTTCAAGAGGTTGTGAAGTAGAAATACAGTTTTTAGGTTTAAAAGAGCTTTTGGTCTATTTACCTTTTTGACATGCTTCACACAGAATCTCAGATTTGGTACTTAGTTTGGGGAGACCTCTCACTAGCACAGTTTACTTAACTCAGAAACCAGCCTAGGGTTTGCCTGGCCTAACCTTTTGTGCCAAATCAGATTTTTCCTCCCTAATAGATAAAAGACACTTAACTTTCTGCTCTACTAGACTAAACAGATCTATCTTATAGACATTATTCTGCCTAACATCAGTGAACAAAACAGATCTATCTTTTAGACTAACAACCTTGCAGGTTTTCTGATTAAACACAACATCATACTTGCAGTCACTTAGCTGACTAATGCTTAACAGATATTGATTCAAACCTTTAACTAATAAAACATTTTTAAATAGATAAGGAAGAAGAACTGTTACCAACTGTGCCTATACATATGATCTGACCTTTCTAGTTTCCTCCAAAGGAAACCTTGTCTCCTTTCTTCAGAGTCAGCTTCTGGAACAATGATCTGTCTCCAGTCATAAGCTTGGAGCATCCACTGTCCAGATACCATGCTTTGTGTTGCAGATCAGACCTTTCTTCTTCTGATACTTCACCGTCAGAGTCAGACTCAGTGCTGTAATCAGATTCTGTACGAGCCTTTTAGAGCCAGTTCTGTTTCTGGCTTGTTCAGACTGGTTGAATTGTTCCCTTGATTCTGCTTTGGCTGATACACCATGTTCCTCTGGTGATTCTGGAACTTATGGTGATTCTGGTAATTCTACTTCTTTTGGTAATATTGAAGCTGAAGTGTGTGATTCTGCTGATTGTGGTTGAACCTCTTATTCTGATACTGATACTGGTTCTGGTTCGGGTTCTGGTTCTGGTTCTGATTCTAGTGTGAATTGTACTGACCAGACCTTCTTTCATCAAACTCATTTTGCTTCTGTCTGGTGGAAACTGAAGGTGCAAACACGAGAAGGGGGGTCGAATTGTGTTTGACTAACTTGATTACTTTTTTTGTTTTTATTGTTTTATAACAAAACCTGATGCATGAATTAAACAGAGTTAGCAGCGGATATAAAGTAAATATAAAACACATAATTTTAAACAGGTTCACCGTTAACGAGGCTATGTCCAGTCCCTTCACTTTGAAGGATTTCACTAATTCAAAATCTTGAATTACAACAATACCACTGACCCTCCAAGTCAGTCTTCTCAAATAGTCTAACAATCCTAGACTTTTGAGGAATACATCACCTTGACTTCTCAAGTCAAGTCTTCTCCTACCAATCTGACAACCCCAAATTGTAGAAGGAATTACAATGCCTTGAATCTAATTGCCAAGTAATCTCCTACCCCTTCTGACTCTCTCAGATTGTAGACTCTACTTCAACAACTTAGATCTAACACCAGGGAAAGAAAAACATGAGTACTTGCTTATGGAAAGCTGAAACTCACAATTAACCTCACTGAAAACTTAAGTGTTTGCTTTCGGAAGTGTATGACTCTTTTGTATTTTCGAATCTAAGTCTTCTGCCTTGAGCCTCCTTTTATAGATGCAGATTAGGGTCTCTCCAAAGCTTAAATTCGAGCTGTATCTTGCTGGATTCTTTTGCAAAAATAACTTGTCCAATCGGATTTCTTTTAAATAAAAAACATATCTTTTTCTGCTCCAGATTGCCTTCGAAAATAACTTTGACCAATCCTGACTTTAATTAATTCTAGATCAAATCTTTCTTCCAGCCAATAGCTTTTGAATTCCACAAGACTTCACTTTATTTTTTTATCGAATCTGTTTAATACTTTGATTAAATATAATCACGACTCCACTGATCATGATTTAATCTGGACCTCTTGATCTTCTGTTGTCGTCCACATCTGGACCATACTAAGTGATCTGCTGTGATCCTCTGATTTCGGCCAACCTTGGACCACACTTTCTGATCTTCTGATCTCGACCACTCTGGACTTGCACTATGATCTGCTGTGATCCTCTGATCTCGGCCAATGCTGGACCACACGTTCTGATCTTCTGATCTCGGCCAACACTGGGCCATGGTATGATCTTCTAATCTCAGCCAACACTGGGCCACATACTTAAATCTTGACCATTGATCTCAATATCTTCCCTCTGATCTGGACCAATTCTGGACTTGGTCTGGTTTAAACTGAAATTAACTCTGGACAAAGGATATTTAATTCTGGACATTTACCTCTTGATCTGGATTAGGTCTGGATTGAATCTGGACATCATTTCTTCTGGTCTGGACTTACTTTCATACTCTGAACCATGCTCCTTCTGGTCTGGGCCAAATCCTAATTAAATCTCTTCTTTTGGACCAATTAATTTATGCTCTGATCAAGTCTAGACTGATTATCATTTCACTGCCAAGCTATCTTCTGCTCAAAATAACTTCTAGACCATATTTGACTTTTGATTCCTTCAGGTTTGGAACAAGTCTCCCTCTGGCAGGCTTCCTACTGATCTGGTCCAGGTCTCCTTCTGGACTCTGCTTCCTTCTGATCTGGGTCAGGAAAGATATCCTCTGATGGTATTTTTGACATCCTGGAGTATCCTCTGGTGCTTTATCTGGTGACTTCTGGAGGTGTATCCTCTGGTCTGATTTTACCTTTTGATTACTCATCTTCTGCATGTGGTGGCTTCAGCTTCTGCCTCTAATAACTTCATCTTCTGGTGGCATTTAATATAGTAATTCAAGGTACAAAATAAGATTACATGGAGTGCTTTTGTAAACATCAAAATCCAACTTGGTTCCAACAATCTCCCCCTTTTTTATGATGACAAAACCTTAACTTATTTTGCAAGCTTGTAACTCTAATACTGACTTTTTCTTCTCCTTTTCAACTCCTTCTTGAATCACTCTTTCTTTTCTTCTCTTCTCCTCTCCTTTTCAACTCCTTCTCTATTCATCTCTTTCTGATTTATTTTTCTCTCTCCCTGTTTCTTCTCCTTTTCAACTCCTTCTCTTTTCATCTCTTTCTTTTTCGCTCCTCCTTTCTTTTTATCTCTCCTTTTCTACTTATTTCTCCTTTTTCTCTCTCCCCCTTTTTGTCATCAGCCAAAAAGAGGTGCTACTATTTTTGTATTTTTGTTTTTCTCTTTACAAAGTACAAAAAGTAAAAAAAAAAAGACATAAATTAAAATTACAAGAAAATTAAAGACTCCTAAGAAGACTACTTGAGCTAGTCATATATGGAGATAATGTTGAGATTCTTCTTGATGAACTCTAACCTGTCTTCAGGTAATGCTTTGGTGAAGATGTCAGCCCATTGATGATCAGTGTCCACAAACTGGATGCTTAAAGTCCCTTTTTGAACATGGTCCCTAATGAAATGGTGTTTTATTTCAATGTGTTTGGCTCTAGAGTGTAAGATCGGGTTCTTGGTTAGGTTTATGGCTAAAGTGTTATCATAGAACAAAGGAATATTGGTTTCAAAGATGTGGTAATCTTCAAGTTGATGTTTCATCCAGATTTACTGTGAGTTGCATCCTGCTGCTGATATATACTCAACTTCGGTTGTTGACATGGCAATGGTGCTTTGTCTTTTGCTTGACCAAGAGATCAAATTATCACCTAAGAAAGTGCAGTTGCCACTTGTACTTTTCCTTTCCAGCATAGTCGGAATCATAAAAACCTTTTAGTTTGTAGGTGGGGGTTTTCTTGTATAACAAGGTAAGTTTGGTGGTTCCTTTAAGGTATCTCAAAATTCGTTTGACAACTGTTAAATGGGATTCCCTAGGGTCAGCTTGAAAACGGGCACAAACACAAACACTAAACAAAATGTCAGGTCTAGAAGCAGTTAAATAAAGAAGGGAAGAAATCATACCTCTGTATGTTTTCTGGTCTACCTTTTGGCTGGTTTCATCTTTCTCAAGTGAGCAGGTTGGGTGCATGGGTGTGGCCATAGGCTTACATTCACTCATTTTGAAATTTTTGAGAAGTTCTTTAGTATATTTAGATTGGCGAATGAGTATACCTGATTTAGCTTGGTGAATCTGAATTCCCAAGAAGAACTTAAGTTCTCCCATCAGACTCAACTTCTGTTCGAGCCATCAGAGCCAGTTCTACTTCTGGCCTGTTTGAGCAGTTTCCTTGATTCTGCTTTGGTCGATAAACCATGTTCCTCTGATGATTCTATAACATGTTTTGGTTCTAGGAACTTTGGTGAATCTGGTGATTCTGATAACCTTGATGATTCTGGTGATTCTAGTGATTTGGGTGAATCTGGGGATTCTGGTGGTTCTGATGAATCTGATAATTTCAGTTTTGGTTCTAGTTCTGGTTCCAGTATTGATTCTAATTCTTGTTCCAGTGTTGGTTCTGGTTCCAGTTCCTGTGCTTTTGATACTGGTTCCAGTTCTGGTTCTGGTTCTGGTTCCAGTTCCTGTTCTGATTCTGGTTCCAGTTCTTGTTCTGATTCTGGTTCTGGTTGAGTTAACCAGGCCTTCTTCCATCAGACTCAAATTGCCTTTGTCTGGTTGTAGTTGGAACATAAACCTTCTTCTGCTTGTGCATTGCCAACATCCATTGTCTAGGCACCATTGTTGGTGTCTCCTGCTAGTTGCTTAAAATAGACAATTTGATCTTTTGGTACCCAGAACTGATTGGGTCCAGGTTTCTTAGTCTTAACAGCTCTATGATCTTGTTCAGATTTTACCATTGGGCAAGATAGTTCAAAGTGACCTTTCTTAGCACAAACAATGCATAAAACATTTAGAATGAACAGCTTTACTTTCAACAATCGTTTCTGTAAAACCAAGACCTCTCTTTCCAGTGTTACTGTTTCCATAAATCATAGATGCATATTTTCTTATTTCCATTCCATTAGAAATAAAGTTTTGAAAAACTTGCTCATGCATATCAGATTCACAAACAGTTTTGGAAGTGGAACAAATATTACTTTTGAGAGTTTGGTTTTCAAATTTGAGTCTTGCAACTTCAGTTTTAAAATCCTTGTTTTGAGTTGCATACTCAGAATTTCGATTCTTTAAAACTTTGACTTCTTTGGTCAGATTTTTCTTATCTTCCCTAAGAGTTTTCAGTTTTAAAGACATCTTATTGATTGCATTTAAAAAATCTTTTAAAGCCTCAATTAATTCAAATTTAGTGAGATCAGAAAATACCTCACTGTCTTCATCTTTTGAATATATTCCAGAGCCTGAGCTGTATCCAGAACTTGAGTTGGTATGAGCCATCAGAGCCAGAATTGCTTCCTCTGATGTGCTTCCAGACTTGCCTGAATGACTGCTTTGATCATCCTTCCTTCTGTTTGTTTTCCTTCCTGAAGCTGTGCCTTTATAAGGTCCAAAGGCAGACCTGATGTGTGCCATCATTGCTGTTTCTGCCTCTTCTTCATCTGACGATTCTTCTTCTGATTCTGATGCATCTCAGGCTGCCATCAGACATTTTTTTTCTGAATCTGGAACTCTTCTTGTGATGTTTGCCTTTTTCCAAATTTGGACATTCTGACTTGATATGTCCAGGTTCATTACATCCATAACAGACGATGCTCTTCTTGTCAGATTCTTCCTTTCCTTTGCTGTTATGTTTCTTCTTGAAGCTTCTCCTCTTCCTGTTTTCCAAGATCTTAACCATCTGTTTGGTTAAGTAAGCCATATCATCACCGTCACTTTCGCTATCCTCTGATTCTGGTGCTGCCTTTGCTGCTATCTTCTGTTTCGACTTCAGGGACAGATTCTTCTTCTTCTTTGGTTCATCTGCTTCCAGTTCTATTTCATGAGACTTGAGTGAGCTGATTAGATCTTCAAGTCTTAAGTTATTCAGATCTCTGGCTTGCTGAACTGCAGTAACCACTGGTCTCCACTTGGTTGGTAAGCTTCTTAGAATCTTCTTGACATGATCTGCTGTTGTGTAGCTTTTCTTCAAGACCTTCAGTCTAGATATCAGAGTCTGGAATCTACAGAAAATTCCATCAATGTCTTCATCGTCTTCCATCTTGAACATCTCATACTGTTTGACCAGTATGTTAGCCCTTGCTTCTTAAACCTGCTGGCTTCCTTCATAGTACAGAACCAGAATGTCGAATATGCTCTTTGCTATTTCTTTATCTGTGCATCTGTAAAATTCCTTGAATGTGATGGCATTGATCATAATGGTGTTGGAACCAAGTTGGTTCTAAGTACTTAGGATTTTGATGTTTACAAAAGCACTCCAAGTAACCTTATTTTGTACTTAGAATGATTACATTAAATGCCACTAGAAGATAAAGGTTCTAGAGGTAGAAGATGAAGACACCAGATAATGCATCCATAATGTACCAGAGGATGCATCCTAAAATACCAGAGGATATCTTTGCTGGCCCAGATCAAAAGGAAGCAAAGTTAGAAGGAGACCTGGACTAGACCAGAAGGAAGCCTGCAAGAAGGAGACTTGATCCAGACCAGAAGGAATCATGAGTCAACCTTAGTCCAGAAGTTATTCTGACCAGAAGATGGCCTGGCAATGAAATGATAAAGCAACCCAGACTTGATCCAGACTTAATCAGAGGATAAATTAATGGGTCCAAAACAAGAGATTCAATCCAGATTTGACCCAGACCAGAAGATATCATGGTTCAGGGTATGAAACTAAGTCCAGACCAGAAGAAATGATGTCCAGATTTGATCCAGACCTGATCCAAATCAGAAGGTAAAATGTCCAGACTGAAATATTGTTTGTCCAGATTTAATTTCAGTTCAATCCAGACCCAGTTCAGAATTGGTCCAGATCAGAGGGAAAAGGTTCAGATCAATGGTCAAGATTTAAGTATATGGCCCAGTGTTGGCTGAGATCAAAAGATCAGACCATGGCCCAGTGTTGGCCGAAATCCGAAGGTCAGAATGTATAGTCTACCATTGGCCGAGATTAGAGGATCACAACAGATCAGTTTGCTAGTCCAGCTTGGCCGAGATCAGAAGATTAGAAGATCAGAAAGTGTGGTCCAGGGTTGGCCGAAATCATAGGATCACAGCAGATCACTTAGTATGGTCCAGAAGTGGACGAGTGCAAAAGATCAAAGGGTTCAAATTTAATCATGATGATAATCGGTGGAGATTTGATTAAAATTTGATCAAAGTATTAAAAAGGATTTGATACAAAAATAAATTGAAGACTTGTGGAATTCAGAAGCTTTTGGCGGGAAGAAATATTTGTTCGAGAATTAATTAAAGTCAGAATTGGTCAAAGTTATTTTTGAAAGGCAATCTGGAGCAGAAAAAGATATGTTTTTATTTAAATGAAACCCGATTGGACAAGTTATATTTGCAAGAGAATCCAGCAAGATACAACTTAAAATTAAGCTTGGAAGAGACCCTAATCTACAACTATAAAAGGAGGCTCAAGGCAGAATACTTTGTATCGAAAATCACATAAGAGTCATACACTTCCAAAAGCAAACACTCGAGTTTTCAGTGACGTTAATTGTGATTTCCAACTTTCCAAAAGCAAGTACTCATGTTATTTTCTTTCCCTTGTGTTAGATCTAAGTTGTTGAAGTAGAGTCTACAATCTGAGGGAGTCAGAAGGGGTAGCAGATTACTTGGCAATTAGATTCAAGGCATTGTAATTCCTGCTACAATCTGGGGTTGTCAGATTGGTAGGAGAAGACTTGACTTAAGAAGTCAAGTTGTTGTATTCCTCAAGAGTTTAGGATTGTTAGACTGTTTGAGAAGACTGACTTGAAGGGTTAGTGGAGCTATTGTAATTCAAGGTTTGGATTAGTGAAATCCTTTAAGGTGAAGGGACTGGACGTAGCCTCGTTAGCGGTGAAACAGTATAAAATTCTGTGTCTTTATCTTTACTTTATATCCGCTGCTAACTCTGTTTTATTCATACATCAAGTTTTGTTTTAAAACTGCAAAAATAGAAAAAGTATTCAAGTTCGTCAAACACAATTCAACCCCCCTTCTTGTGTTAGCACCTTCAATTGGCATCAGAGCTCGGTCTCAAGGCTGAGCACTTAACTAGTGTTTGAGGAAAGCTCCAAGGGGTCAAAATTATTTTTGTATCAAATCCTTTTTAATACTTTGATCAAATTTTAATCAAATCTCCACCGATTATCATCATGATTAAATCTGAACCTTTTGATCTTCTCCTCTCGTCCACATCTGGACCATACTAAGTGATCTGCTGTGATCCTCTTATTTCGGCCAACCCTGGACCACACTTTCTGATCTTCTGATCTCGGCCAACCTGGACTAGCAAACTGATCTGTTGTGATCCTCTAATCTCGGCCAATGTTGGACCATACATTCTGACTTTCGGATTTCGGCCAACACTGGGCCATGGTCTGATCTTCTGATCTCGGCCAACACTGGGCCATATACTTAAATCTTGACCATTGATCTGAACCTTTTCCCTCTGATCTGGACCAATTTTGAACTGGACCAAGTCTGAACTGGGTCTGGATTGAACTGAAATTAAATCTGGACAAATAATATTTCAGTCTGGACATTTTACCTTCTGATTTGGATCAAATCTGGACATCATTTCTTCTGGATTGAACTTAGTTTCTAATGGAATGGAAAGAAGTAAACATGCATATTTGATTCACAAACAGTTTCCGAAGTGGAACAATTGTTACTTTTGAGAGTTTGGTTTTCAGATTTGAGTCTTGCAACTTCAGTTTTAAAATCCTTGTTTTCAGTTGCATACTCAGAATTTTGATTCTTTAAGACTTGTACTTCCTTGGTTAGATTTTTCTTATCTTCCCTAAGAGTTTTCAGTTTTAAAGACATCTTATTGTTTGCACCTTCAGATGGTTCTGGCTTTGTGATGCAATTTGTATGCTTTGCTCTGGTCTGGTTTCATATCTTCCATGTCTAGTTTTTTAGTTGGATCTCCTGGAACAGTAGAAGCAGTGTATCCTTTGACTACCAGCTTCCATGATTTAGGATCTTGAGATATGAAGAAACTTCTCATTCTGTCGTTCCAATAATCAAATCTGTCTCCATCAAACAGTGGTGGTCCGTTGATGTTGTCTCCCAAATCATCTTTGGATTCTGCCATGTTGAACCCCTTGGACCTTTCCTCAAACACTGTTATGTGCTCAACCTTAAGACCGAGCTCTGATGCCAATTGAAAGTGCAAACACAAGAAGGGGGGTTGAATTGTGTTTGACTAACATGATTACTTTTTCTGTTTTTGCAGTTTTATAACAAAACCTGATGTATGAATCAAACAGAGTTAGCAGCGGATAGAACTATGCTAAACGATTCAAGTCTACCAAAATACTTTTGGGCAGATGCTGTAAGCACAGCTTGTTACGTTTCCAACCGAGTAATAATTCGACCAATGCTAAAGAAGACTCCATACAAACTATATAAAGGTAGAAAGCCAAACATCTCTCACTTTCACATATTTGGATGTAAATGCTTTGTGCTGAATAATGGTAAGGAAAATCTTGGCAAATTCAATGAAAAAGCTGAAGAAGGTATTTTTATTGGTTATTCCTTAACTAGTAAAGCTTTTAGAATTTTTAATAAAAGAACTTTGATAGTAGAAGAATCTGTGCATTATCTTTTGATGAATCTAACCCCTCGAAAGAAGATAAAATTATTTGTGATGATGATGATTTTATAAGTGACGAGATAAGCAAAGACAATCAAGTTGATCAAACAATTCAAAAGGATGAAATCAATATAGAACAGCAAGATCAACACATTGATCTCCCTCAAGAATGGAAAATCCATCGTGATCACCCCATTGATAACATTATAGGTGATATCAACAAAGGAGTTACTACAAGGCTAAATCTCAAATATGCTTGTTTGAATATGGCATTCGTCTCTCAGATAGAACTTTCTAAAGTAGGTGAAGCCCTTAAGGACAATCAATGGATACTTGCCATGCAAGAAGAACTAAACCATTTTGAAAGAAACAAGGTTTGGGAACTTGTTCCAAATCCTAGAAATAAACACATCATTGGTACCAAATGGGTGTTTAAGAATAACTAGATGAAAATGGTATAGTTGTTCGAAACAAGGCAAGGTTGGTTGCTCAAGGATACAACCAAGAAGAAGGGATCGACTTTGATGAAATATTTGCTCCAGTAGCAAGGTTAGAAGCAATCCAATTATTGCTTGCTTATGCTTGTTCTATGGACTTTGAATCATTTTAGATGGATGTCAAGAGTGCTTTCCTAAATGGTTACATCAATGAGGAGGTCTATGTCAAACAGCCACCCGACTATGAAGACTTCAAAAATCCTTTACATGTCTTCAAATTAAAGAAAGCTCTTTATGGTTTGAAACAAGCTCCAAGAGCTTGGTATGATAGGTTGAGTAAATTTTTATGTGAACGTGGATTTGAAAAAGGTAAAGTTGATAAGACATTATTCATTAAAACGACTAATGATCATACTTTACTTGTTCAAATCTATGTGAACGATATCATATTTGGATCAACCAAAAATGAAATATGTAAAGAATTATCATTAACGATACAAGGAGAATTTGAAATGTCCATGATGGGAAAGTTAAATTATTTCATAGGACTTCAAATGAAGCAACTCAAGAATGGTATTTTCATTCATCAAGCTAAGTATTGTAAAGAATTATTGAAAATATTTGAGATGGACAGCAGCAAAGAAAGTGTTACTCCTATAGGATCCAGAACTTATGTTGATAAAGATGAATCTGGTAAATTAATTGATATATCAAAGTATCGAGGTATGATTGGGTCTCTTTTATATCTAACGGTCAGTCGGCTAGATATTATGTTTAGTTTTCAATTATGTACAAGGTTTCAAGTACATCCTAAGGAATCACATCTTGTAGCAGTGAAGAGAATAATGAAATATCTAAAGGGAACAACCAATGTTGGCCTATGGTATCCAAAAGGTAGCATATGCAATCTTATTGGTTATTCTGACTCTGACTATGCAGGATGTAAAACAAATTGAAAAAGCACAAGCGGCACTTGTCATATCTTAGGAAATGCATTAGTATCATGGTCCTGTAAGAAGCAAGCATGTGTGGCTCTAAGTACTAGTGAAGCAGAATACATAGTAGCAAGCAGTTGATGTGCTCAAATTCTATGGCTCAAGCAACAGCTATGTCATTATGGGCTTGATCTCGGGTGCATCCCTCTGAAATGTGATAATACTAGTGCTATCAATATCACTAAAAACCCACTCATACATTCTCAGACCTAACATATCGATACACCATCACTTTCTGAGAGATCATGTGCTCAAAGGCAATGTTGAAGTTATGTTTGTCGATACACGTAATAAACTAGCGGATATTTTCACAAAGCCCTTACCTAGATAGACATTCTATAAAATACGAAGAGAACTGGGCATTCTAGATGAAAGTGATCTCTGTAACACCCCGAGTTTAAAACACAGCGCGGGTGCATTTTTTTTTTTAAATAATAATTAAAATAAGTTTTTCCAAAATTTATTTCAAAAGAATTAAAATAAAGTTTTTCGTAATATAGTACGTTATTGATTAATCGATGAACGTAAACCAAATACTTCATCAGGATTATCACTAAGTACTTATCTTGGAAATTCACTTTTAAATATTAATACATCCCAAAATATGACTGTCATAATACATCAACAGTACATATCAGAGAACATGGTTCAGCGGAAAATAGTACAGGATTTCCAAAATAAGACAAATTACAATTTCAACCCAAAACCTAATACAATAAGTCTAACTGATCATGCGCTGAAGCTGCAGTAGCACGGATTCCCTCCGCATCCCACACAAGTCTCCTCTGACTCTGCAGCTCGCTTCGACGTAACCTCCTCCTCTTCCTTGTCATACATAGAAGGGTCGGTCTCCTCCGAAGTCAAGTCAATACACACTCGAGGCTGTTTTGGCGGTGCTAGAATCTCGTAGCAGTCATCGAAAATCCTAGATGGACTCGGAATCTCAGTCGCTACTGGTCTCAGCTCCTCACGCTTCTCCACCGCATCAGACTCATGTATCTCTCTTCAAATCTCAGGATTGGGAGTCACCACTGCTACAGTGGCCTCCACCTCAACCCTCTCAGCAGACTCCTCCGCGTCATCAAAAACTCCGTGCGCCTCTAGCACCAGGCGAGAAGGCACGGGAAACTCTATGCTCGCGTGTGTGCGCTCTACGAAGTCATCAACACCATCCGTCCTACTAGTCCGCTCTAGCCACCCCGTATAGGTCGCTCTGCTTGAGAGGGGGTCAAAAGCCCAAGCAGTGCGCGAGTAGCGGTCAAGGAAATTCAACGACGTTTCCGTCGTTCGGGTTCCCACGGGCGGCGCGGGTTTGGGAGGCATCTGAGGGCAAAGCCCAAAGTCCACAATATAAAGCAAGGGGTCACCGACCGAAAATAACAGATAATCACATAGCATATATTGCACAACATGTATAATCATGTTATAACATACGATGATGAGGAAATGATCATGTTCATTTTGAAAATTTATGACTTTCATGTCTTTTCAAAACAGCAGTTCATGATTATGAAGTATACGGTAAACACAACACACATCATCAAAACACAAACCTTAATTCAGAATTTCAGATTTTGGACAGCACCCACATACATTACTTTCCATCATTCATCATATAAACAATCATGACACAACGGTCAAATCCCACAATGTAATGCATATATGCTCATGCATAATTTTCTTGGAATCACCAAGGTGCAGTCGCTCGACAGACCAGCACATCTCAACAGCCCTCATGACCAGGGTGCAATCGCTCAACAGATCAGCACCAGTGCAGACGCTCAACAGTCCAGCACATCGTGCAGTCGCTCAACAGACCAGCACGTTTGACATCACCCCAGGTACAATCGCTCAACAGATCAGTACCTAGTGCAGACGCTCAACAGTCCAGCACTCGTGCAATCGCTCAACAGATCAGCACGAGGTTGCGCATTTCAGGGTACAGACGCTCAACAGTCCAGCACTCGTGCAATCGCTCAACAGATCAGCACGTGGTTGCGCATTACTCTTTGGCCCATCGCGGGTACCACTTGACTATGCAATGCATGAATATGCAGTGTTTCATTTCTCTAGAAACAGAATGCAAAACAGAATTCATGCCTCTCAATCATATTTAAATATTTCAGCACAGTCATACATAACAACATCACAATCATGAATTAACAGTGAATTAATCATTCACACTTTGAAATGTTTTTCCCAACCTCTCAAAATTCAGACACAGAATTAAAACTGGAATTTTTCTGGGATTTACGAATCTGTATTCGAATACAACTCTTCTGAATTCGAATACAGAAGCCAAAAACAGTGCAGATTCACACTCTGTATTCGAATACAGAGGCAGATTTCAGTGCATATTCAGCCTCTTTCATTACCACAGCAATGTTTTCAAAACTTCATCACCACTACTTCAAAATCTTATCAAGAGTTCCACTTTAACTCACCACAACATTTCCAGTATTCCCCAGACACTCAGGTTTTCAAAACATTCTTAAAACTTGAAATTTTCTGAAAACACGAATCTGTATTCGAATACAAACTCCCTGTATTCGAATACAGAAGAAGGAATTTAAATTTAACATTCTGTATTCGAATACAGCATGGCTGTAGTCGAATACAGGAGTTCAACCTTTGAAAAATTCAGCCTTTTCTCCCATGTCACTTAAAGATTTTCAAACTTCTTTCTCTCCTATTTAAAACCATTTCACAGACTTCTTTTCAAATCATTTACAACTTCTCAGGGTTTCTCAACACTTCAAAACCCACATGACAGTGATTAAAACTTGTTTTTTTTGGAAAACACGAATCTGTATTCGAATACAGCTTCCTTGTATTCGAATACAGAAGCTAAAAACTGAGTTTCTGGAAAAACTCGAATCTGTATTCGACTACAGCATGTCTGTAGTCGACTACAGATGCGAACACACTGTTAAAATTTTACTTCTGTATTCGAATACGACTTGGTCGTAGTCGAATACAGATGCGAATACAGAAGCAAAACTCTTTCATCTGTATTCGAATACAGGAGTTCATATTCGAATACAGGTTTGAAAACTTTAAATAAAACAGAAACCTGGAGGGTTGTATTCGAATACACACATGCTGTAGTCGAATACACCTTCAAAAACCAGTGAAAATTTAACCCTTTTCAAAACTGATTCTTTTAAAACAACATCCAACATTAAACAGATTCTGCACTTTTTCAAGAAAAACCTTTCCTCATTTAAATCCCATTTTCTTTAAAAACCATCAACACCACCAGAATCACACAAAACAACCAGAAGCAGAATCATCATTATCATCAGAGTCACACAAGACATCCAGAAGCAGAATCATTCATATTATCAGAATCATCCAGAACAAAATAGAATCAGAATTGTCCAGCTTTTTAAACCATCAACACATCATGTAACACTTCAGTTTTCACATTCAACAGAAACAAAGATGCAACATCTCAGAGTTCTCAAACACTAGAGCAAACATGCATGCATTTAGTTTTCCCAAAACACCAGAGTAAACATGCATGTGTTTAGTTTTCTCAAAACACAACAGAATGACAAACAAACATCACATAACACCAAGCACCAACAAAATGCATTTTGCATTTTAATGCTATTATCAAACCAGTTTTAAGACATGCATTTTAATCATAACTAAAATGGCATGCAAACATTTTCCAGCATTCACACAGAATGTAAAACCACCTATTTTACCAGTAAAAACAGCCAACAACAACTTATCAAAATAATCATTTCTCAAAAAATGCATTTTCTCTCAAAATGTCATTTTCGAAAACAGCTTTTCAGTTAAAAACAGAACTGCAAACAGCACACATTATGGCCCTAATGCAGCTAAAAGATGGAAGGTGCCCTTACCCTTGTAGCGTGCTTTGCTATCTCTCTTGTTCCTGCTGCGTTCCCTTTTCTGCGTCCAGAAACGGTGAAACTGTTCCCTGAGTTTGCTGCTGCAAAACTGGGTTGTTTCTCTTCGTATTGAGGTGGGGATTAACTTTACTACTGGGGGTTTTCAAGTTTGAGGCTTGGATTCTTAGTTAATGGGGTTTGAAGGATTTCCCTATCTAAAATGTCAGTTCGGGAAAGGCAGAAAGCAGAAACAGAGATAGAATGGGAGGAGTGATGGAGTTGGTACGTGCAATATGGGCAGTATGGTGGAAGGAATGGTGTTCTGATTTCACCATCCTTCTCACTCCCATTTATAGGCTCTCAATGTGCCACCTCACTTGCCACTTGTCTGATTTTCCAGCTTTTTAATTATCTTGCAATTAGCCACTTAATCCTTACTTAATTGTCCAATTAATTTAATTACTTGAAATTAAATTAATTTAATTCTTCACCCAATAATTTTAATTCATACTTCAAAATAAATATTTATATATATATATTCACTCAAAACATACATATATTAAATATTTACAAAAATTCCCAAAATGCCCTTGACCTTAATTCCAATATTAATATTTAAAATTAAGGGTCTTACAATCTCTAAATAAAAAGGTACTTATGCTTTGTAAGTCATTTCATTTATATTCTCAAAATATTGCATCATCACTTGATAAGTTGTTAAAATATGATTATTTGATGTATATGTGCTTTCTTAATGTCAATGTATGCTTTAAAAATATTTTTCAATTAAAAATTCAATTTAAAAACAAAATTTTTGCTGTCGTATCCGAATACACAAAGTCTGTATTCGAATACACATTTCCAGAAATAATCCTGTATTCGAGTACAACCAGTATGTAGTTGAATACAGATTCAAATTTCTATCTATATAAAAGCTTTTTTCGCATTTTTAGGTTCTTTTTCACAGCTTTAGTAGCCGAATACAGATTATCCTTCACCTTCATTTCTCCAAAAAAATCTCACCCAATCTTACATGCAACCTTTACCCCATCTATATACTATCGTACATTGCATCTAAGATCACTCTAAACTAATAAGTGTCACTTCAAACTCAACTTTCCCAAACCTAAATCCCAAATTTTTCCCCAAATCCGTGAAACTCCATCTTCTTCATTTCTTCAACATAGATGCACGGAAAACAGGTTCAAGAACGAAGGTTGCTACAGTGGGTCCTTCAAAGAGGAGGGCAAGAAATCATAATGTGGCAAACCTCTCCCGGTTACTTCACTCACCAGAAGAAATCGACAGGTTCCGAACCTACTTCTCGGACAAAAAATTGATAACTCCTAAATTTGGTACTCTTGATTCCTTCTCTACTTTTAAATTTCCTGAGTTGCTTAAAGCCCAAAACTTATAAGCTTTCATTGGTTATAATGGTCCTATCTATCCCGATTTAGTTAGGGTATTTTACTGCAACCTTGAGAAAGAAGGTTCCAAACTGATGACTAAGTTTAAGGGTAAATATATTGAATTAGACACTCAAGCTATTGGAGAAATTCTGCAAATTCCATATGAGGGTCAAAAACATTGTCTAGGAATTTTATGTGAATGGGAAAATATTACCAAGTATGATGCTTATGTTTCACTATGTCGGTTTAGTAAAAACACTTTGGAACGAAAAACGGCACAAGCTGGTTTAGAGTTTGCTAGGCAGAGATATGGTGTTGGAAACCTTACCATTGACAACAAATTGTTGCATTATTTCCTAAGCTATATTCTAGTACCAAAGGCAGGCAATTATTCCCAAATCTCTAAATTTGAGCTTTAAATCATAGTCTTCATGCTAGGAGGGGCTGATCTAAACTGTGCTTACTTTATTCGCTCTGTTCTATTTGCCTCCAAATATGCTATCGAATTGCCTTATGCAAAAGAAGTCATAATAATTTTGGACCACTTTAAGGTAGATTTTTCAGGTGAAGTTCTTTATAAACCTTCCAAGGATAATCTGTTGGACTTAAATGTACTACCGAGCATGAAAATTGTGTGCAGTAGAAGCAGAAACAGAAGAAATAGTATTGGATGATGATATTATTTCAAATCGCATGGTTATGGACAAACTCAACTCTATTCAAACATTTGTCATTGAACAATTTTAGAATATGAATACTTCCTTCAACAACCAATTTCAATCCATGAGCACATCTATCAACACTAGATTTCAAAACATTGAGACCACCATTACTCAAAATCATGAATCTCTGTTACAAGAACTACATGGCCTATCCATCAAAATTGACCACCTTCACCTCCCACCGGATTTTGATATCTAGTTGGCTATTGTAGTTTCTATTATTTTTTTAAGCTTTATTAGACATTTCTTTTTATTTCTTACTTTTGTTGATGTAGTAATTAGACATGTTTATCACTTTACAAAAACTACTTTTGTTGATCTTGTGTGATGATTATTATTTATTCTCTATATATTGTGCATGCTTGGATTTTTGTTTGTTGTTTTCCTTCCTTTTTGATAATGTCAAAAGGGTGAGAAAATTTGTATGTTGTTGTTGATATTTATAGGTCTCCAAAAAAATATGATGGCATAAATTCAAATTCAAAGGGGGAGTAAGTATAAATCAAGGGGGAGAAATCAAAACTCTTTGTATTTAAACAGCAAAAGCTTTGTCATCATCAAAAAGGGGGAGAATGAAAATGTATAAGATCTATGTTTTTGATGAAGACAAAAGACTATGAATAAAGATCAAGTTGCAAGATCAAAGTGAAATCAACAATCAAAGTCAACTATTAGGAAACTTAGAATTTAAGGTACTTGATAAAATCCAATTACATTTCAAATACAATAATGTGAGAACCTTCTTATTTTAGCATATGCATCAATCTGTATTCGACTACAAGATGTTGTAGCCTACAGGATGTTGTAGCTGAATACAGATATCAAGTCAGTAGCTAAAACTGAAGTTTTGTATTCGAATACAGAGTGTCGTAGCCATATATAAATAACAAGTCAATAGCTAAAACTGGACTTTTGTATTCGCCAACATCATCTCGTATTCGAATACAACTCAAGTCAGTGGAAAAATTCACACACTTGTATTTAACTACGAGGTATCATATTCGAATACGAAGTTAAAATTTTGAATAAAAACTGAACGTTATAGAAGTATATTCGAATACGTTTAGCCTATATTCGAATACAAATGCGAATCAATGCAATTTTTTAGTTCAGATCTCATTTGGATCATTGCATAAGTTCATCAAAACTTTTGGGAACAATTGCCACTGATCTGAAGTGTTGTCTATGGAGTATAAATACCTCATAGCTTCAGTTCTAACTCATTAATCGTACTACCAAACTTAAGATAACTTTATGAAATATTTGTGAACTTTTTCAAAGTTAAATTTTCATATTTCAAGTACTTACACTACATTTTCACATCATTGAGAGAGGTTCTCTGTTGTACTTGGAATCATTTTGGATTGTTATTATTATACAAACTATTATACCTTCTTGTTCTTAGTGAAGAACATTCTTGTAAAATCATTTAAAGTCATTGTACTATTTGAAGAAAGTAGTATATTTTCTTCATGTTTTGTAAACTAAGATAGTGGTGTACTATCTTAGGTAAAGTGTTAGGAATTTGTAATAGAAGTCTTAGTGTTAGACTTGTACTGATTCTAACAATAGTTGAAAAATCTCTTTTGGTGTACAAGAGGACTGGATGTACCATTGGTTGTAATGGGAACTAGGATAAATTTCTGCGTGTTTTACTTTCTGTCACTTACAAGTTTTCATACTCAATCACAATTAGAAAAATAATTCACAAAAACTCTAAAAACCAGAAAAGTTTTTAAACACCTAATTCACCCCCCTCTTAGGTGCGCCTCTGTACTTACAATTTAAAGAAAAAGAAAGACAATGTGAAGATTATGATGAGGTATGAAAGAAGAAATAAAGAAAAAGAAAGATTGTATAGAGGTTACGGTGAGGAGTAAATGATGTATGAAAGGAGAAATAAAGAAAAAGTAAGGAGGCTTAGAGATTTTGAGAGGATGATAGGAAGTATACAAAAGAGAAAAGACATGTAGAATATAACAATGAGGATCAAGAAAAAAAGAAAAGTATATCATATCATGAATATATTAAAGATTTTGTATTGGATCTGGAGTATGTGGAATATCTTTATGAAAATGGATATGCAAAATAGGCAAGAAAAGTATATAAGCTAGCCTTGAAAGAGAAAGATAAAATTAAAGAAAAGAAAGAAGAAGAGGAGACATATTTTAGAGACAAAGAGAAAGAAATTGACTCCAACTATTTGTCTAACTTTGATAATTCTCTTGTGAAAATGCTTGAAGAAGTGTCTCTAAAGGAGGAATGTCATCAATACATTGACTTTGACAGCAAAGAGAAAGATGATGGTAAAATTGAAAGTCTCTTTAAACAAGAAAGTGAGGTGAATGAAGTAATGTTAGTGTTTGAAAGTGATTGGTCAAAGGTTCCTCAAAATGATGCTTGCAAGTTATTGAGTCGCCATTTGTTTGTGTTGAAGAAAATGTCCATGAGACTCAACTTGCTTTGAAGCCTTTGCATCTGTAAATATGCATCAGTAACTGTTGGAACCAAGTTGGTTCTTTCAATTAAAGTTTTGATGTTAACAAAAGTATTTTATGAAAATCATATTTTGACTTAGAAGAAGAATGAAAAATCAGAGGATATGAAAAATCAGAGGATGACGTCACCAAAGGATGATGTCACCAGAGGATGTCATTAAAGGATAATGTCAGCAGAAGATACCTCCAGAAGATACAACTAGAAGATACCTCCAGAAGATATAAATCAGAAGCAGAAGATGTCATCAGAGGATAACGTCACCAGAAGATAAAAATGTCACCAGAAGATACGGCTAGAAGATATCACTAGAGGATGTCATCAGAGGATACCAAAGGATACTAGAGGATGTCACCAGAGGATACTAGAGGATACCAGAAGATACCTCCAGAGGATATCACTAGAGGATCCCATGAAAAGCAAGAATCAGAGGATGTCATCAAAGGCAAACATTAGAGGATATCATCAGAGGCAAGAAACAATGACATTATTAGAGGATGTTATTCACGGCCCAGATCAGAAGGAAGCATAGTCTAGAAGGAGACTTGGTCCAAACCAGAAGGAAACATGGTCTAGAAAGAGACTTGGTCCATACCCGAAGGAAGCATGTCCAGAAGGAGACTTGGTCAAGACCAGAAGGAAACATTGTCCAGAAGAAGACTTGGTAAGACCAGAAGCTAATCTTGCCCAGAAGGAGACTTGGTCAGACCAGAAGGAAATAGAGTTCAGAAGATAACTTTGTCAAGAACAGAAGACATGTTCAAGACTTGGTCCAGAACAGAAGACATGTTCTAGACTTGGTCTAGAACAGAAGACATATTCCAGACTTCGTCCAGAACAGAAGACTTTGTCTAGACTTGGTCCAGACCAGAAGATAGCATGGTCCAGAGCATATCACATGGTTCAGATCAGAAGAACACAGGTCCAGATCAGAATATCACATAGTCCATATCAGAAGGTTACACTGTCCAAATTAGGAAACAAAATGGTATACATCAGATCACATGGTCTAGACTTGGTCCAGATCAGCAGATCATATGGTCCAGATTTAAATCATGATGCAAATAAGTGAAGACTTAATTAAAATTCGAAGAAGACTTGATTGATTTTTGATAGAAATTTGATCAAAGTATTAAGGTGATTTGATTGAAAAATCACTGAAGACTTGACGGAAATTCTAATGAAATCTGAAGCAAGAAAATACGGTTCAAAATTAAAGTAAAGCAGGATTGGCCAACAGAATTTTCAAAGGAAACCTGAGCAAGATTTATCTCGAATTTAAGCTTGGACAAAGTCCATATTGCAACTATAAAATGAGGCTTCAGGCTGCAACAATATGTACTGAAAAACACAAGAACTCAAGCTTATAATTAAAAGTTATCTGAGAGTTCAAAAGAGAGAAATGCTTGTGCGAAAAATAAATATTCTCTAAGTGTTTTCAGAAAGTGAGAGTCAATGTTATAATTAGCTTTTCAGAAGCAACTAATCAAGAGAAACAGTGCAACAATCATCTTTCCAGAAGCAACATTGCAGAGTTCCAAACCATTGTAATCTAACCCGTTAGTGGTGTAGATTCCTTTTTTAATTTGTGGTTGTCAGATTGGTAGGAGAAGACTTGACTTGTAAGGTCAAGGTGATGTTATCGTTCCTCAAAAGTTTGGGGTTGTCAGGCTGTTTAAGATGACTTGGCTTGTAGGGTCAAGGTGTTGTTATTCCTCAAAAGTATGGGGTTGTCAAGCTGTTTGAGAAGACTGGCTTGGAGGGTCAGGTGCTGTAATTCAGTTTTGAATTAGTGGATTAAAGCCTTCGGAATGAAGGGACTGGATGTAGCCAAGTTAATGGTGAACCAGGATAAATCATCGTGTTCTTATGCTATTATTATCTGCTGTTGAAGTTGATTATTTATTCATCAAGTAATTTACATCAACACTCAATAAAACATCAAAAAGAATTCAAGTTTGGCAAACACAATTCAACCCCCATTCTCGTGTTTGCACCTTCAGTAACTCCATTGAGACAAATTGAAATGAATTAGAATTTTTCTAATAAGAATGGTGAGTGGGACCTGTTTGAGTTCTAGTATTAGAACTTGCTTGAATCTTATCAATGCATTCTTTACCATTGTGGCAATTCCACATTGGCTTATTGATCACCATTGATTGTGGTGCCTTCTCTATCCTCTCCATCTAACCCATGTTTCTTTCCTTCTTTTCCCTTTTATTTTGTCACTTTATTTGAAGAAATCACTTGGTTAGATCTTTAATATCATGTGGAAGCACTTAAATCCACATCAAAGAAGCATGTTAAAATGGACCAAAGAAGCATAAGCATATAAACCCTTGTAGATATGCACGGTTAGTTTAAATTAGTTTTATCACAACAAATAAGAATAATGTGTTTTACAGTTATTTCAAAATGTAATTACAATATATATAAATTTATGTGGCAAATTATACATTGATATTATATGTGAGTGTAAAATAGTTTAATATCAATAATACATGTGGCGTCTAAAATTTAAGTATGAATCTTAAAAAAATTGTAAACAATACAGATGAAACTGAAATTTTCCATTAAAATTTTTTTTAAGTGCTTGCAAATAAATAAAAATTCTTTTATAAATTTTTTAAATAACTTAGAATGCTAAAATACTTACAAACTTTAAAACAACTTTCAAGTGAGACTTAATTAAACTATAACTCTAATCTAGTGACATTGAAGGACTGGTGAGAAATTCGGATACTCCTCAGACTTTCAACGTTTACATGTTACCTGAAAAATATTATCCCATCATAGTGAGCATAAAACTCAGTAACATATACTTAATAAAAACAATTATAGATGTTTCCCAATCATGTCGGTGTATTAAGCATGAAAAATCCTCTCGACAAACTATACCTCAATTTAATAAAATATTATTTCTTCATAAACTATACTCAAATACCTTTTCTACCTCTAGCCTCAAATCTTTCAAACAATTTAAGCCACTAGACATGAGTAGTCTATTGACTTAAACTCTATATAACAAATAAGTCATAAAGAATATATTGGTTTTATCCAATGTCCTCTAACTGAATAACATCTTTTGGTAAGATTGGACATAATTATATCCGTAAGTGGTGTCCCACTTACCTCCCGTCGTATATAGACGGAGAGTTCATCTAGCTAGAATAAACCATATAAATCATATATATATATATATATATATATATATAGTATGTATCTAATCATAACATAAGAATAATCATTTACTCCATTCACACAATAGAACATGAGCTTAATATAAAAATCATATGAATATATATATACATAGACATATGTATCAGCATCAAACTTCCAGGAAAAGAGTTTTATATTTAAGCTTTTAAACACAATTGGTTATACTCGAAATTGATCTATATAACTCGAGTTATGGTATTCCAAAGTCAACAACATTACATAATAATCTTACGACACAGCAGTTTTGTTGACAATACATCTGAGTCATTTCTATACTTAGTAAATTTATAAATTTTAACATGATAAAACTAATATATGTCTTCTTTCATACCCAACTAGTTTCACTCAAAAACGAGTTTCGTAGCTCAAAATATAGATATTTGAAGATAACTAATGCAGAAGAACTTATAAAACAGAACAATTCACTTCATAAAATCACAAAATTTTGTAAATTTAATATAAACTTATAAAATTTACACTAACAAATTAATATGAATAAACTTTAAAGTCCAATTAATTTAATATTCTTATAGATGTTCATAGACAACATCATATTATTTTCATTTCACAATTTATATTCTCAAGTTCATATGCTTAACTAAGTAAAATACATTCAATACTTAGCATAAAACCAATTAATTATCAATAATAAACAATTATCATCTCATCACCAACTCAACCACAACCCTCAACAATCATAATAAAACAACAACTCTTCAGAATAATTAATACAAACATCTAATATGCATTATTAATAATCAATGATACTAAATCAAATAGGATTATGTCAATACCCAAACATGCAAATCATGAACAAATATTAACATACAATTAAGATCTCTAAGCACACCTAAAAGAGGTTTTAAGAGGGTTTTCTATGTTATCTCTAAGAATGAAAATCAAAGGAGATGAAATTCACCATTGTTGAGCTTTATATTTCCTTTTCAAACCAAGAACTACCCTAAAATTGACCCATTCTTTCTTTATTCTCCTTCCATGGTTGAACCCTTGTTAGATAACATTTACACATTATATAATAAGTTAAACAATCCTTGAATATTAATTATATCTATTAAAATAAATTAGAATACTTGATAATTTTAAAGCATTTTTAATATTTACATTCGCAATTATTACTCAAGTAAAACAAAATGACTAACATCATATAGTAATAAATTTTTACCATAGCATATTCACCTCAACTGTTGCTAGAGTGCACTTGAGGTCTTAGGCAGGATGGATTACTCACATCAACTAAGGCCTAGGAGGCAATCTGGGGCTTAGCCTTGCTAGAGTAGGACTAGTCAATATCTTTGGCATTATAGAGTTGTTCTCTTGGATTTTATTCTTTCACGATTAGGTTAATCTCAAATAAGGCATCATAAAACATACTTATCATTATCATACATGACAAACACTTTTAACAATCAACAAATTAATTTAATCTAACAAGTTACTGTGTTAAACTTACACAATCTTGTTACTATATTACATAATCGTATTTAAATTAGGTTTAAATATGTGTTTTGTCCTTGCAATTATAACTTTTTTTATTTTGGTTCTCGTAAGTTTTTTTGTTTGATTTACATGCTTGTAAATATAGTTTCATTTTAAAATAGTCATTCCATCTAAATTCAATTACAAAAACTGTAACACCATTAAACATAAATATAATTAAAACATTACTTTTTTAACCAAAACATAAACCTGCAATATAATTAAATTATAACCTCTTTTAACTTGAAATTAACCTCAAACGTTTTATTTTTCTTCCCTAAAAAACTACACTCCTACGTAAATTAGGGTTAGGGTTCCAAATACAATATTAGTACAATGCGAATGTTTGTTTCTTCTGTTGATTGATTGGCTTCAATTTTCTCCGCGTGGATGAATGGAAAAAGTGAAATTGAAGCTAGCATTTGAGAATTGGTTCAAAACGGTGAACCAATTGTTTGCGTTATCAACGAATTGAATTTGAAAAATCTGGTCAACCAATAAATCTCAAAGCAGGATTGACCATGAAATGATTATTATAGAAGGCAAATACTAAAAAAAATGTTGAACCAACAATTTTAAAAGAAACTCAACGATATTATATTAATATTGTCGCTACCTTTCATAATACAATACATATTGCTATCTTGTAATTAACCTGTCAGTAATAATGCTCTAAACTTGAACCAACAATTTCAAAAGATCCATTTTAAGTTAATAATTTTATGTTTTTTTACGGAAGAAGAATGAAACATTTGGGATTAACTTTAGGTTAAAAAAGGTTATAATTTTATTATATTGGGGTTTATGTTTATGTTAAACAAATTTATGTTTTAATTGTATTTAGGTTTAACGGTGTTACAGTTTTTGTAACGGAAGTTGGATGAAATGACTATTTTAAAATGAAACTATATTTGCAAGGATGTAAACCAAACAAAAAAATTTACGAGGACTAAAATAAAAAAAGGTTATAATTGCAAGGAGCAAAGACATGTTTAAACCTTTAAATTATTACTGCAATTGACCAACAAATTGCTCATTCAATAAATATATCGTACAAGAAAAAGATCTCCTAAACATCAATTTTTTCTAATCAACAAGGAACAAAAAACTAGTGTGTATATATAAGTGTGTTGTGAAATCTATGTAGTATGTGCTTATGTATAACATGTACAACTCAATAGATAGCACACCATAAGTTAAACATACTTAATAGATCACATAGGCACAAATGTATTTAAAGAAAAAGATCACGAGTGCATAATTTCCACTAATTAAAATTCTAAGCGAGTTTTGCAAAAAATTTACTTAAAAATTGTTCTAATATGGTTGTGCACTCTAATCATATGACGTCTAGAAGGTCTTAAAGATGCACGAGTTCACTCGTTAGTATTTTGGATTTCATCTAAATCTTAGAACTAAATTCTAAGGGTAAGGATGAGGTTTTGTAGGTCACTAATTTTCGACTAGTCCACTCAAATTCCTCCACGTTACAAACTCTGACACTTACTTTGTTTCACTACTCGGTTACTATCAAAGAAGAAACTTGTTAGGGTGTCCTAATATTAAATAAAAACCCTTTAAGCTAAAAATTTTCAGACTAAACATCTTTAGTATTTGTCCACAAGCAAGATTACCTACTAATATTAAGGAAACGTTTTTGAGGAATGACCTATTTTGGTAGGCTTGCATCAGAAGTTTCTAAGTTCGCATTACGTGGCATTTCATAGAATGGGAAGGTATATGTGTTCTAATTAAATTAAGTCCTTACTTCTATGGCTTCCTATTACCCTTACATACACAACAACTCACAAGGTTTAGGTGGTTGGCACGAGGGAAAGGATGAATTCAATCGAGGTTACCTCAATGGGAGACACCAAGTAACGGAGTACCCATATGCATACAAGTCGAAATTGCATCCAACTCTATTGATCATCCATTTCATCCACATTTTAGTTATCACACTTGGCCATGTGGAAAAACATATTTGAGTTAATTTCAAAACCCAATAGTATAAGCTTTCATAAAAATAAGTTTCACCTCAACTAGCACAATGTTGAAACCATACTATTATTTACCATCCATGCCCTACAATACCTGACATGCATAAACATCATGGATACACGAAATAATTTGTACCGAAGCATATATCAAAAATCACAATTTGGCTTGTAGTTTACTCTATACAACTCCTATAAGTACGTTTCAAGGCAAATTTCAAATCACATAGTAAAACAAAATGAAACCGAAAATTAAGTTAGAAAGTTGCTTTATCAAAACCTCGAAGCAAATCTGACAATTCTCTAATGGTTCTCATTTTAATATCACCAATATTTATGAAATTTTTATAAATTTTCAAATTCAAAATAACCATTCTAAATCACATTTAGCACACAACCACCGTCATTATCTAATTCGTTAACACAACTTCACACATATTAAAGATTATTGAAACAAACTTCAATCAATCAAAGAAAGAAACTTACTAAAATATGTAAGTATAATACTATTTTCACTTTCATGAGTACGACTCATTCTTTTCTATGTAACATACTCTTCAATTAATTTTCTTTAAGTGATTACCTCCAGTTTATATCTCAATTATAAAATATCTAAACAATATTCTTAGTAACCAATAGTACCATGAAATCATGATTCAAGGTTTTGAAAGTTGCTTTATCAAAACCACGAAGCAAATATGACAATTCTAATGGTTCTCATTTTAATATCACCAATATTTATGAAATTTTTATAAATTTTCAAATTCAAAATAACCATTCTAAATCACATTTAGCACACAACCACCGTCATTATCTAATTCGTTAACACAACATCACACATATCATAGATTATTAAAACAAACTTCAATCAATCAAAGAAAGAAATTTACTAAAATAGGTAAGTATAATACTATTTTTACTTTCATGAGTACGACCCATTCTTTTCTATGTAACGTATTCTTCAATTAATTTTCTTTAAGTGATTACCTCCAGTTTATATCTCAATTATAAAATATCTAAACAATATTCTTAATAACCAATAGTACCATGAAATCATCATTCAAGGAATGCACACATATATACATATGTTGTGCAAAATAAATACTTAGTGACAATTCATTGCCCATCCAAAAATAATAATATTTTTTTAAAACATAAATTCAAGAAAGTAATGGAAACATACAGGGCAAGAAGAAAATTAGAAAGATCAAGTAGAAAACAAACAAGCTATATACTTCAGACATTGAATCCATACAAGCAAAGAGAAAAAAAATATTTTTAATGATTAATTAAAAGAAAATTATTTTAAAAGTTATGGAGGTTGCAAATAGCTAGGTTGCAAGGTGATTTTTTAAAATTGGAATTGACATTGTCACAATACTTATCTCTGAATTTTACAAGACATGTATAAAGTTTTGAAAAAAAAACTATTTCATCTCTTATGTTACAATATCTCATGTAATATAGACTCAAGTTAATATACTCATATCAAATGAGAGATATCCGTATAGAAGGTACTTAAGGATTGTTATTATTAAACATTTTAATCTTCATTACAATTGTGTAAATTCTAGTTATCACAAGTTCTAAGTATTGATAAGTCAAAGGTTAACTATCATTATGTCATTAGTCATAATAGAGCATGAATACAAGGTGTAAATAATCCATAATATGGTTATTTTAGATTAAAAAAAATCTTACTTTTAATTCACGAAGCATCGCATGTTAAATGAAATAGATAAAAAAATGGACCAATCCAAAACAGAAATGCAACTCAAACCTCATATCATCTTACCATGACAATAAAGCCCACAACTCATAACATTATATTCAACCATGATTAATATTCTCAACAACAATAAAATAATAGAAATAAAAATGTCATATATTATTCTTACTCTAACAAAATCACCATAAAGGAAAATTATGAAACCCTCAATTTGTTATATCATATTTGTCTACTATTTTATTCTATACACAAATTTTATTTTTAACATAATATAGCACTACAAGAAAACTGACTTCTAGTGACAGACAAAGTTTACCACTAAAAGTCAAAAACTATAGTTAAAGGTCAATAATGCTTTGAGTGACACTCAAATCTACCGTCAACTTTAAGGGGGCGTCTTGCTACACTTTGAGGACTGTCCTTACATGTTTTGAGGACTGTCACTACAGGTTTTTGATTTCTACCTACAACAATGACTGTCACTAAAACCTAGATAAATATAAATAAAGAATTGATCTATTTCTACTGTTTGTCTGTCACTAAAAACTAGATATATATAAATAAAGAGTTGATCTATTCCTACGGTATTGTCTGTCACTAAAACTTATTATTATTTATTGATTTTATTTTATTTTATTTCTAATTGTAATTCTAAATTATTAATACGAGTAAATTAAATTTAAATTTCTAATTTATTTTTATTAACTAACTCCATTGAAACTTACAATAAAATATAATTTAATTTTACTAATTCCATTAAATGCATGTTATTTGCATTCCTAGCATTTTAATTATAGCACTAACTTGAATATCATATCTTTGTGGCAATATTAAAATGAAATGATGAGCATTAGAAGCTTATGAATAGAAATTCCATCTACAAATATTTCTCCACTAATTAGATCATAAAATATTTGCAAAACGGATACAATAGTTGATTTTCCATAACCACTTTCTCTAACTAATGTCAATATTTTATTTGATGGATATAAAAATTCAACATTCTTAAATTCAACTTATCCTCACACTTTCTCTAAAATCTTTCCTTTCATTTTTTCAGAATCTATATTTAGAATCCTCCAATGGAGCATTTTTGTTCTTGAATCGGTTGAAACCACTTACACCTCCACAAATAAAATCAGCATCACCTTGAACAAGTGTAAAGTAATACAAAATCAGTTGATACCCAGTAGAAGTGAAACAAAGTTGTGTGCAAGCCTACAATGAGGAATGGAGTTACTCACTTGAAGAGGCAATAACTTATTTTTATATCCTTTTGTAACAAAATCTTTCAAAACTTCCTTACAGTCACTGTTACAAGTAAAATTACATCGCACGTGAATGATGACATCAAAATAATCAATATTGACTGAAAAAGTTTCATTACACAATTTTAAGGAGATATAAATCTAGCACTGGAAATAGCTATGCATATGTTAAGTAATAATAAGCTAGGATCAAAGATATAGTAGCCATTCCTAATGTAAATCAATCAAGTTATTGTGCAAGTTCGAAGCTAACATACTTTAAAATATAGTCCTGGTTTTTTTTACTTCATTGGGTTCACCGTAACAAACATCAAGTAACTTTTCCTATGTATATTTTACTTTATTGCTGCCTGCTTTTGTTACTTTGGATGTATGGAGCAGTTCCTGGGTATCTATCATTGCTCTAGATCTTTTTAAAAAATGAGATTTTAGAAAGAAATTTAGACAACACATTTTACCTAGTTTTGTAATAATCTATATGCATAAAAGTTCATACCTAGTAGGAATTCAGAATTGTTAATGTTCTTCTAGTTGATTTCGAGTTAATAGAGATTCTAAGTTGGAGGAATTACAACATTTGAAGGTTGAAGGGTCATTTTGTTGAAGTACTTTCAAATATTTATTCCATGAAGAAATTTAGTTGCAGTTCACTTAATTCCAAATGAAGCCTTCCTGACACATTTTACCTGATTTTGTAATATTTATATGCATAAGTTTTCTACCTAGTAGGAATTGAGAATGGTTAATGTCCTTATAATAAGATTTTGACATAATACAACATTTGCAAGGTCATCTTTCTGACTTGTAAAATCTATCCTAACCAGATCAGTGGGCAAAAATTAATATCCTGTAAGAGGAATTAAAAATCAAACAAAGAATAAGTCATCCCTAATTAAGAATCAAAACAATAATAAGCACTTTATAAGATAAGAGGTGATACCTAGGTCCTAATCTAAATATCAAAAATCAAGTATCTATGGAAATACATTTTTAGGAAAACTATACTTAGTTATTGTTATTGTTATTAAATTCATTTTCAAGAAAATAATGAGAAACGTATATTTTTCGTTCAAAACTAAAAAGGATACAGATATGTGATTAAAAGAAAAAAATCAATATGTATATGCTTTATCCAGAACATCAGAATTACCAAGTGGAGCCATAAGAACCAGGGGGAGGAACCCACGCTCAAAAGTGTGGCTGAAGGGGCCATGACCAACATCCTGCAGTAATCCTAGACATAGATGATTAATGATAAAGTAATGGAATTAGAACAGTTAAAACATATAACTAATTTGTTAGAAGATTGCAATTACCAGCAAGCTTCACTGCAAATACATCAAATTGTTCAATACCGAGCTCTGGGCCCTAAAAGGATGGCATCACTGCAAATTGTTCAATACTAGCAAGCTTCACTACAAATACATCAAATTGTTCAACTGATAAGTATTTAGTTAGATAAAACCATTTAAAAGTATGTACCTGGTATTTTTTAATGATATCTATAGCTTTGCCAACCATCCAATAAACACCAAGTGAATGCTCAAAACAAGAGTGGACAGCCCCAGGGTAAACCATAAGACTTAGGCCTAAACATAAGTGAGAAGGTTAAATCCATTTAAAAAGAGTTTGATTATATCATTTCAAAAACTGTAACCAATATCTCTACTTATATCTTATCTTAGTTGCATTTCCTTTTTATAACCTTTGTGTAAATTACATGATAATAATACTAACAAATATATTTGATTGTGTAATCACAGATACTATAATTTTTGTTCAAGTTGCATTATTTGGAATCAACTATGGACAAGTAGCTAACAATTTTCCACCACCAAACAAAGTTTTTGAACTCCTCAGCACCTTAAAGATAACAAAAGCAAGAATATATGTCACGAATTCGCAGATTCTTCACTCTTTTTCGAACTCAAACGTTGAAATCATCGTAAAGATAAAAAACCAAATACTAAACCAATTAAATGATCCACAACAAGCTTTTGACTGGGAAAGCCGCCATATAAAACCATATCTTCCAGAAACAAAGATCACAAGAATTTCAAGTAGGAATTCCAGAAAATATTTGAATGTATAACTGCAAATTTAAAGACCTCTAAATCAGCGAAGTCCATCCAAAAACTTACAACAAAATCAATAGCAAAATCAGCAAAATCCATAGCAAAATCAAACTGGTAAACTTGATAAGAAACAAGAATTTTTAGAAAATTACAATAAAAAGGAACAAACTTGTTTGGGAGAAACAAGAAATCTGATTTCTTACATTTCTCGACGGCAACGCTTCTCGACAGATGGAAGGGGAAGATAAAGAAACTTGTCGTCCAAAGCAGAAAAACATAGCCTTGTTTGTAAGACCCTTAAATTTAAAATTAAATTATGGATTTAATATTAAGTGTATTTTGGGAATATTTGTAAAATATTTAATATAGGTATATTTTTATTTTGGAGGTTGGATTAAAAAATTATTGGATGAAGGATAAATTAATTTAACTACGAGTAATTAAATTCCGGGCAGTTAATTAAGTGTTATCGGTAAATTACGACGAGAATGGTTAAGTACTTGATGGTTAAGCAATATTATAATATTAATGTGTTGGGTGAGGTGGCACATATATGCCTATATATATAAGGGAGTAGCAAGAACAAAGGCAGAAAACACATTTCCCTCCTTCCTCACTGCATGCACCAGTTTTTCTTTCTCTGCTCGTTCTGTTTTTGTGTGGTGGTAACTAAAAGAGCATCCTCAAAAGTCAAGTTACTTGGAAATCAAAACACCGAACCAGAAAGTGTCAAGAACAAAAGTTGTTCCTCTCCTCGTTACGGAGCTAGAGAACTAACTTTTGTAGCGGCAACGCAAACGGGAGTTTCGCCGACTTTTGCCGCAGTATCGTAAACGAGCGCAGAAAACGTAACAGAGGTAAGGGGCACCTTCTACTTTCAAGATTGCATTTAGGGCTGTAAATGCATGTTGTGTGATTATATCTGATTTTTCTGGTCTGAAAATGAACTGTTATGCATGTTGTTATAAAATGATGAAAATGCATGTTGTTGATGTTTTGATCATCTGTGATGTTTGCTGTTTTGGTTGATACATCAATGTTGTTTTGGTTGTGTGGGGATACTGGAAAATGCTTTGCATGTCGTTTTGGGGATGATCAAAATACATGTGGTTGGAAAGAGTTGTACTGTTGCAACTGCTTTAGAGGAAAAGATGTTTTTCTGCTGTGTTTTGTTAACAATCTGGTGTTGATAGTGGTTTTTAAAAGAAAAAGGATTTTAAAATGGGTGGAGATGTTCTGGAAAATTTGTTGTTGTTGTGTTGATGAGAAATGTTCTGAGTTTTGCGGTTTCAAAATAATGGGGATTATGTTTTTCTGTTGTGTCGTTGACAATCTAGTGTTGATAGTGGTTTTTCAAAAGGAAAAAGGATTTTAAAATGGTTGGAGGTGTTCTGGAAAATCTGTTGTTGTTGTGTTGGTGAGAAATGTTCTGAGTCTTGTGGTTTCAAAAGAATGGTGATTATGTTTTGGTGTTGTGTTGGTTTTTCAAAGAAAAGAGTTTGAAAATGTGTTGAAGTTTCTGGAAAATATCACTGCATTCGAAGGTGTTTTCGAATACAGCATTGGTGTATTCGAATACATGCCTGCAAAGTTTCTGTTTTTATTCAAATTTTGAACTTGTATTCGAATACAAGGGTTGCATACGACCCTCATCTGTATTCTCATCTTACTTAACATCTGTATTCGGCTACGACCCTGTCTAATTCGAATACAGGATTGCAATTTTTTTGCCACTGTATTCGCATCTGTATTTGAATACGACCCTGTTGTAATCGAATACAGATTTGTTGTTTTTGCCACTGACTTCACATCTGTATTCGGCTACGACAACCTCGTATTCGAATACAGAATGCTGATTTTTTACTGTTTTAGCTTCTGTATTCGAATACAAGGGAGTTGTATTCGAATACAGATTGTTTTTTTTTTTAAATTCCAGTTTTAAACATTGGTTTATGAACTTAAAGAGTTGGGGAAACATTGGGAAGGCTTGTAATGAATTAAAATGGAGTTTTTGAGAAGGTTTGAGGTGGTGGTGATGCAGTTCTTGAATTCATTGTTGATGTGTTCAAAATGAAATTGTTGAGATAGTTTGAGATGGTTTGAGATGGTCTGATGTGGTGATGAAGTGGCTGGATTTTTAGCTGGTATTTGTATATTATTTTCAGTGAAGAGAAAACATTGCATGTCCATGCATTGCATAGTTAGGGCCATAGAGTTGATGCAGTGACCGTGATGGGCCGTGAAGTTAAGTAGTAACCATGGGTTATAGAATAGTTCCGCGTGTATTAGACGGTCTGTTCTATCCGGGGTCAGAGTAGTTCCGCGTGTATTAGAAGGTCTATTCTACTCGGGCTACAGAGTGGTTTCGCGTGTATTAGACAGTCCATTCTATCCGTGCGAGGATTTAACTTCTGTGTATTTGGCATGTGAGTGGCTAATACATTGTAGTAACCATGAAGGATTGTACAATAGTGGTTTTGGGTTAAAGCTCTGGTTAGATTATTGGTTTTGAGTCGTTATCTGATCATGCATATGAGCAAGTAGTTAGAGTGTCAAGTCTTGTATAAGTTGTGGTGTGCTGAAGTAATGATGCTGTTAAAGTTATATTTTAGGATTATTCTAAGTGGTGTGAGATTTCTACTTGATGATGGTTTTGTAAGAAACAATGCCTCCAAGGAGAGACGACACTGCAAGAGCCAACGTCAGCCGGGAGGATGGATTGGCTGAAGCGATGAATAACATGGTTGCGTCTGTTGCTGCACAGACGGTTGCGAAGACTCAACGGGATCTAGAGAAAAGAGAAAGAAAGATTCGTGCTGCTGAATCAAGAGGACTAGAGGATTTTCGTCGTCATAATCCTCCAAAGTTCAAGGGTGATGAGGGTCCAGAAAGAGCGGACCAATGGATTCAGGAAATGGAGAAAATTTTTGAAATGATTAATTGTCAGGCAGAGGTAAAGGTCAACTATGCTACATATCTGCTGCTAGGGGATGCAGAGTATTGGTGGAGGAGTACAAGGCTACTGATGGGATCAGCTCATGAGGAGGTGAACTGGGAGTCATTCAAAAAGAAGTTTTTGGACAAGTACTTTCCGATGAGCACTAGAACTAAGTTGGGTGATGATTTTCTGAAATTACACCAAGGAAACATGACGGTGGGTGAATATGCAGCTAAGTTTGAATCTTTGTCAAGGCATTTCAGATTTTTCCGTGAAGAAGTGGATGAACAGTTTATGTGTCATCATTTCCAAAGTGGGCTGAAGTATGAAATTCAAGACTCGGTATTACCATTGGGAATTCAACGTTTCCAAGTCTTAGTGGAGAAGTGTAGAGAGGTTGAGGACATGAAAAATAGGATGAATTATCAGAATAATAAAGGGAAGCAAGTTGCTAAGCCATATAACCGACCACAGAACAACAATAAAGGCCAGAATCGGCGGGGAAATCAAAATTTTGAAAGACAATTAGGACAAGGGGTTCGATGTTTCCGATGTGAAAAAGAGGGACATTATGTTATTGCTTGTACCAATATGAGTCCTTCATGCTACAATTGCCAGAAGCCAGGACATTTTGCAAAGGATTGCAAGGCTCCGAAGGTGGAACCAAATGTGAACGCGACTAGGGCTACTCGTCCTACTGCTAGGGGCCGCGTCTATCACATGGGTGCTGAAGCTGGGAGTCAAGCTCATAATTTATTCCAGCGAGATTGTGAGATTGCAGGTAACACACTAACTGCACTTTTTGATTCAGGGGCAACCCATTCTTTCATTGCTATGGACTGTGTGAATTGTTTGAAGCTATCTATGTCTTCTTACGGTCAAAGTCTTAGCAGGTGTGGAAACAACTAAATCAAAAGGCAAAGCAGACATAGATAGCTTCAAACGATTCACACAGTCCATAGCAATGAAAGAATGGGTTGCCCCCGAATCAAAAAGTGCAGTTAGTGTGTTACCTTCAATCTCGCAATCTCGCTGGATCAAATTATGAGCTTGACCCCCGGCCTCCGCACCCATGTGATAAACACAACCCCTAGCAATAGGACGAGTAGCCCTAGTCGCGTTCACCGTTGGTACCACCTTTGGAGCCTTGCAATCCTTTGCAATGTGTCCTGGTTTCTGGCAATTGAAACATGTAGGATCCTTTGTGGTACAAGCAGTAGCACAATGTCCCTCTCTTCCACATCGGAAACACCGAACCCTTTGTCCTAATTGTCTTCCAAAATTTTGATTTCCCGGCCAATTCTGGCCTCTGTTGTTATTCTGTGGCCGATTATATGGCTTAGAAACTTGTTTCCCTTTATTATTCTGATAGTTCATTCGGCTGGGCCCTCCTGAATTAAAGTTCCCTCCTTGGTTGGCCCTCCTATTCTTCATATCCTCAACCTCTCTGCATTTCTCCACTAGTGCTTGGAAACATTGAATTCCCAAGGGTAAATCTGAGTCTTGAATCTCATACTTCAGTCCACTTTGGAAACGATGACACATAAACTGTTCATCCACCTCTTCACGGAAAAATCTGAAATGCCTTGACAAAGATTCAAACTTAGCTGCATATTCACCCACACTCTAACTACATCCCCTAGCAGTAGATATGTAGCATAGTTGACCTTCACTTCAGCACACCACAACTTATACAAGACTTGACACTCTAACTACTTGCTCCTATGCATGATCAGATAACGACTCAAAACCAATAATCTAACCAGAGCTTTAACCCAAAACTTTAACTAAAAGCTCTGATACCACAATTATAACACCCCGAGTTTTTAAATAGCGCGAGTGTATTTTTTTTAACTGAAATAAATAAATAAAAGGATTTTCGAATTAATTCAAGATAATTTATAATAAAATTTAAAATTTAATTGTTTCATAAAATAATACGTCGTAATTCAAATGACGTCCTCCTCCTCATCATATAGGGAAGGGTCAGTCTCCTCCGAAGTCAGATCTATCCACGATCTGGGTCTCTTCGGCGGTGCCGGAATCTCAAAACACTCATCTGATGTCCTGGATGGACCCGGAATATCAATTGTTGCTCGCGTCTGTCCTTTATTCTTCTCTCCTGCCTCAGGTTCACGCACAGTCCCTCCAATTACCGGGTTAGGAGTTGTAACACCACGAGTTTAAAACACAGCGCGGGTGCATTTTTTTTTTTTAAATAATTAAGTAAAAGGATTTTTTCCAAAATTAATATCAAGGGAATTAAAATAAAATCAATTCATTTCAAAGGTTATCACCAGGCCTGTGGCCACTAATCAGTGTCAGAGTGCAGAATAATACAGCGGAAAAAGTAATACATTAATTCCCAAAATAAAATTACATTTCCCAAAACTCAAGACCCTATACAAAAGTCTAGACTGATCATGCACTAAGCTATAGTAGTACGGACTCCACCGTATCCTCTATAAGTCTCGTCATTCAACCAACCGTCCGTCCCTCTACGTTATCCATGTAGACTCTGTACGTAAAGATCAGGGACAACTAACAACGTTTCCGTCGTTAGTGTATCCGTCGGTAGGACGGGTTCGGGTAACATCTGACGGCAAATCCCAAAGTCCACAATATAATAGCAAGGGTCACCGACCGAAATTAACAGATAATCACATAGCATATATTGCACAACAACAATTATAATCATGGTATAACATATGATGATGCGGAAAATAATAATGCTCATTTGAAATTTAATGACATATATGCCTTTTCAAAAACAGCAACCAATTATTATGAAATATGTGGTAAGTACAAACAACATCTCAGCAAAACACAATCATTAAATCAGAATTTCAGATTCTGGACAGTACTCACACACATTCAATTTTCCACTCATTCATTATATAATCAAACGTGACCCACCGGTCAATACCTCAATGCAATATGTATATGCTCATGTATACAAGTTTCTTGGAATCACCAAGGTGCAGTCGCTCAACAGACCAGCACAAAGTGTTTGACTTTAACGGCCCTCTAGACCAAGGTGCAATCGCTCAACAGATCAGCACCCAGTGCAGACGCTTAACAGTCCAGCACTCGTGCAGTCGCTCAACAGACCAGCACGTTTGACATATACCAAGGTACAATCGCTCAACAGATCAGTACTTAGTGCAGACGCTCAACAGTCCAGCACTCGTGCAATCGCTCAACAGATCAACACGTGGCTGCGCATTTCAATGTACAGACGCTCAACAGTCCAGTACCAGTGCAGACGCTCAACAGTCCAGTACCAGTGCAGACGTTCAACAGTCCAGCATTTATATACCAAAGTACAATCGCTCAACATATCAGTACCTAGTGCAGACGCTCAACAGTCCAACACTCGTGCAATCGCTCAACAGATCAGCACGTGGTTGCGCATTACTCTGTGGCCCATCGCGGGTACCACTTGACTATGCAATGCATGAATATGCAGTGTTTCACTTCTCTAGAAACAGAATGCAAAAACAGAAAATTCATGCTTCTCATCATGTTTAAAATATTTCAGCACAGTCAGAATTAACATCGTCACAATCATGATTAAACAATCCATTAATCATTAACACTTTGAAAGGTTTTCCCAGACTCTTAAAAATTCAATCACAGAGTTTAAAACTGAGGATTTCTGGAATTTTACGAATCTGTATTTGAATACAGCTCATCTGTATTCGAATACAGAAGCTAAAAATAGTGCAGAATGACACTCTGTATTCGAATACAGCCCTCTGGTATTCGAATACAAAGGCAGTCTTTGTGCACACAACCTCATCTTTCATTACATTAGTAAAGTCTCAAAACTTCATCTTTACAACTTCAAAACATCACCAAAAATTCCTTTTTAATTCACCACAACAATCCCAACATTCCCCAAACACTCAGGGTTTACAAACACTCTTGAAAACATGGAATTTCTGGAAACTCGAATTTGTATTCGAATACAGACCCCTTGTATTCGAATACAGAAACATGAAATTGTAATTTTAACATTCTGTATTCGAATACAGCATGCCTGTAGTTGAATACAGAAGACAAAACCTTGAAAAATTCAATCTTTTCTTCCAGTTCCTTAAAGGTTTTCAATACTTCATCCTCTCCTCTTCAAAATATTTCAAGACCTCCTTTTAAAATCACTTTAACCCTTCTCAAAGTTTCCCAACACTTTAAAATGTATATCACAGTGTTTAAAACTTGATTTTCTGGAAAACACGAATCTGTATTCGAATATAGCTTCGTTGTATTCGAATACAGAAGCTAAAAACAGTGCTTCTGGAAAAATACGAATCTGTATTCGAATACAGACCCACTGTATTCGAATATAGAAACTGAAACAAGTGAAAATTTGCATTCTGCATTCGAATAGAGCATGCCTGTAGTCGAATACAGATGCGAATACAGTGTTAAAATCCCACTTCTGTATTCAAATACGACATGGTCGTAGTCGAATACAGATGCTAAGTCAGAAGCAAAAATCCTTTCTCTGTATTCGAATACAAGGGCTTGTATTCGAATACAGGTTTGAAAACTTCAGTAAAACAGAATCTTTACAGGTTGTAGTCGAATACACACATGTTGTATTCGAATACACCTTCGAAAACTAGTGAAATTCAACACCTTTCAAAACTGTTTCCTTTTAAAAAGACAACCAAAAACAGATTCAGCACTTTTCCAGACAATACCATCCTGATTCAAAATCCCTTTTCTTCTTAAATCATCAACATTACCAGAATCACTCAAAAAGAAACATAATCAGAATCATCAACACCAAATCATCCAGAAACAGAAACAGAATGATCAATCATCATAATCATCCAGATCTTCTAGCCAACAGAATAACACACAGCATTTCAGCTTTCACACATATCAGAAGTACATGGAAGCATTTCAATTTTCACAACACATCAGAAGAACATGCAAGCATTTCAACTTTCACAACACATCAGAAGATCATGCAAGCATTTCAACTTTCACAACACATCAGAATAACATGCAAGCATTTCAACTTTCACAACACATCAGAATAACATGCAGCATCATAGCAGCAACACAAAACAAAATGCATTTTTGCATTTCAAAACCATTTTCAAAACATTTTTATGAACATGCATTTTTAAATCAGGTTTGAAATAATATTCAAGACATTTTCCACTTTCCCACATAAACAGCACAACCTCAGTGCATTCAGCTCAAAACATAAATCATCACAGAGCTTTTAAAACGTCAAAAATGCATTTTTTTTTCCATTTCTTTCAAGCACAGGCAAACCAGTTTCAGAACAGTCATGAAAACACTAGTAATGCCATGAAAATTATGCACTTACAGCCCTAATGCAACTAGAAAGTGGAAGGTGCCCTTACCCTTGTTGCGTGTTCTGCTTCTGCTCAAGTGTGTGCGTCAAAACGTTGAAACTGCAATTGGCGTTTACTGCTGCGAAACTGGGTTCTTTAACTCCGTAATGGTGTGGGAATAACTTTTGTACTGGGGTTTTGGTGTTTCAGTGTTTGGATGTTCCAGTAATGATACTTTGAAGAGTTCCCTCTCTTCTTCTTTTATAATCGTGACTGGAAATGGGAAGGCAGAAAACAGAGACAGAATGGGAGGGAAAAATGGGTTACTATTACATGCAGTATGGGCAGTGAGGAAGGAGGGATGGTGTTCTGATTTCACCATCATGCTCACTCCTATTTATAGGCTTTTGTGGTGCCACCTCACCCCAGAATAATATTAAAATAAGGCTGGTTCCTTCAGCACTTAATTATCTTGTAATTAGCCACTAATCCTCAATTAATTGTCCAATTAATTTAATTACTCATAATTAAATTAATTTAATCTTCACCCAATAATTTTTATTCATCCTCCAAAATAAATATTTATATATATATATATATATATATATATTCACTCAAACATACATATATTAAATATTTTACAAATATCCCCAAAAATACAATTAAAATTAATTTCATAATTTTAATTTAAAATTAAGGGTCTTACAAGAGTCACCACACCCACTGTGGCCTCCGTCTCAACCCCTTCAGTCGAATCCTTCACGTCCGCAAAAACTCCGTATTCCTCCAATATCAATTTGGAAGGTACCGGAAAATCAATCCTCGCGTGAGTGTGCTCTACGTAATCCACTATCCCGTCGGTCCTGCAAGTCCTCGCCAATCTCTCCGTGTAGGTCGCCCTGCTTGAGACGGGGTCGTATACCCAAGCAGTAGGCAGATGACAGTCAAGGAAATCTAGCGACGTTTCCGTCATCTGGGTACTCACCGGTAGTACTTGTTTGGGGGGCATATGAGGGCAAAGCCCAATTTTCCACAATAATAGTAAAGGGTCACCGACTGAAATTAACAATTACCACAAAGCAATTATTTCTAATAAAACAGATATACTCATGGCATGTTATATAACAATGATGATAAATAAGGATGCTCATTTTTTTGAAATACATGACATTTGTACCTTTGCAAAACAGCAACCAAATTAATATAAAAATCATGTTGTAAGTACAAATATCAATTCAACAATCACAACAATTCATTAGAAATTCATATCTCATAAGGTACTTACACACATCGATTCTCACTCATCAACTCATATTAAAATATGACTCATAGTCAACCATCCCATGCAATATGTATATGCCCATGTACACAATTTCTTGGAATAACCAAGGTGCAGTCGCTTACAGACCAGCACACGTGCAGTCTCTCACGGACCAGCACGATTTACATATGTTAGGCTCTAACCGGCCAACATGACCATGGTGCAGTCTCTCACAGACCAGCACACGTGCAGTCGCTCATAAACCAGCACGTTTTACGCATACCAGGGTGCAGTCGCTCACAGACCAGCACCAGTGCAGTCGCTCACAGACCAACACACGTGCAGTCGCTCACAGACCAGCACGTTTTACGTATGTTAGCCTCTCACAGGCCAGAACATATAGAAGTTAAATCCTCGCACGGATAGAATGGACCACCACAAACACGCGGCCATTCTGTAGCCCATCACGGTGGTTACTACATAACTTCGCGGACGATCACGGTTACCGCATCAACTCTGTGGCCCATCACAGTCACCACCTGACTATGCAATGCATGGACATGCAATGTTTTCTCTTCACTGAAAACAGTATGCAAATACCAGCTAAAATTCAGCCACTCTATCACCTCCTCAAAACCATCTCAACCCATCTCAATAATTTCATTATCATCACATCAACAAAGAATTCAAGAACCTCATCATTACCACCTCAAACCATCTCAAAACTCCATTTTAATTCATCAAAAGCCTTCCCAATATTTCCCCAACTCTTAAAGTTCATAAACCAATGTTTAAAACTGGAATTTTTTAAAAGAAGCAATCTGTATTCGAATACAGCTCCTTTGTATTTGAATACATAAGCTAAAACAGTGAAAAATCAGTATTCTATATTTGAATACGAGGTTGTCGTAGCCGAATACAGATGCGAAGTCAGTGGCAAAAACAGCAAATTTGTATTCGAATACAACAGGGTCGTATTCGAATACAGATGCGAATATAGTGGCAAAAATTGCAATCCTGTATTCGAATACGACAGGGTCGTAGCCGAATATAGATGCTAAGTCAGAAGCAAAAATCACTCATCTGTATTCGAATACAGAAGGTCGTATTCGAATACAAGTTCAAAACTTTGAATAAAAACAGAAACTTTACAGGCATGTATTCGAATACACCAATGTTGTATTCGAATACACCTTTGAATGCAGTGATATTTTCCAGAAACTTCAACACGTTTTCAAATTCTTTTCTTTGAAAAACCAACACAACACCAAAACATAATCACCATTTCTTTGAAACCACAAACTTAGAATGTTTTTCATCAATAACAGATTTTCCAGAAAAACACCTCCACCCATTTTAAATCCTTTTCTTTTGAAATCACCATCAACACAACAAGAACAGATTTCCAGAACAGAATCATAGTTTTTCTTTAACCACCAAAACAGAAAGTCAACCACACAATAAAAACGATTTCATTACCCAGAATGACACCATAGAAACATCCTCCACTCAGAAACGAGTCAACAACACCAGTAAAAACCTTACCCTAAAAAATAACCACAAAACAGTGCAGCACAAACCAACTCATGCATTTGGATCATCCCCAAAACAACATGCAAAGCATTTTCCAGTATTCCCACACAAACAAAACAACATTGATGTATTCAGCCAAAATAGCAAACATCACAGATCATCAAAACATCAACAGCATGTATTTTAATCAATTATAACGACATGCAAAACAGTTTCACTTTAAAAACAACAACGAAAACATCATCAATGCCACAATAGCATGCATTTACAGCCCTAAATGCAATCTAGAAAGTGGAAGGTGCCCCTTACCTCTGTTACGCTTTCTGCTCTTGTTCACTTTATTGCAACAACAGTCGGAGAAATTCTCGTTCGCATTCGCCGCTACAAAAGTTAGTTCTCTAGCTCCGTAACGATGAGAGGAACAACTTTTGTTCTGGACACTTGCTGGTTCGGTGCTTGGATTTCCAAGTAATTTTACTTTTGAGCAACTATTTGGTTACCACTAACACAGAAAACAGAAAGAGAAGAGAAAGAAGGGTTTTGTCGCATGTAGTAAGGAAGGAGGGCAAATGTTTTCTGCTTTCCTTTTCTGGATTCTCATTCATATATATATATGCATATATGTGCCACCTCACCCAACACATTAATATTATAATATTGCTTAACCATCAAGTATTTAACCACTCTCGTCGTAATTTACCGATAACATCTTAATTAACTGCCCGGAATTTAATTACTCGTAATTAAATTAATTTATCCTTCATCCCATAATTTTTTAATCCAACCTCCAAAATAAATATTTATATATACATATAAAATATACATATATTAAATATTTTACAGATATTTCCAAAATACTCTTAATATTAAATCCATAATTTAATTTTAAATTTAAGGGTCTTACAGATGGAGACTCTCAAGGATTTTGATTTTTCATTGCAGTACCACCCTGGGAAAGCCAATGTGATGGCTGATGCATTGAGTAGGAAAAGTGTGTCAGTATCTTCAATGATAATGGCCAGACAACAAGAGTTGTGGGAAGCATTTAGAGATCTACACTTGGACGTAGAGTTTGCACCAGGAATTTTAAAGTGTGGAATGATAAAAATTTCGAGTGGTCTACTTGAAGAGATTGCGAACTTGCAAAATGATGCATTAATCCAAGAAAAGAGAAACCTAATAGTGCAAGGAAAGACAACTGAGTTTAGGATTGGACCACATAATATTCTGAGATGTAATGGAAGAGTTTGTGTACCTGTAGTTGCAGATATGATAAGAACAATTTTGGAAGAGGCTCATAAGAGCAAATTGAGTATTCATCCTGGATCGACCAAGATGTATCAGGACTTAAGACAGAATTACAGGTGGCCAGGAATGAAGAGGGACGTAGCGGAGTATGTATAGACTTGTTTAACTTGTCAGAAAGCGAAAGTGGAACATCAACGACCTGTTGGAATGTTGCAACCTTTGGATATACCGGAATGAAAGTGCGATATCATTTCCATGGATTTTATAACCGGATTGCCCAAAACAAGGAAAAAGAATGATTCGATTTGGGTAATAGTGGATCGATTGAAAAAATCCGTACATTTCTTGCCGGTAAGGACCACTTATAAAGTAGATAAGCTGACGGAAATCTACATTACTGAGATTGTCAGATTACACGGAGTTCCTTCGAGTATTGTATCAGACCGTGATCCAAAGTTAGCATCTCACTTTTGGGGAGCGTTGCATGAAGCGTTGGGAATGAAACTGAAATTGAGTTCAGCTTACCATCCGCAAACAGACGGACAGACTGAGAGAACAAATCAGTCCTTGGAAGATCTATTGAGAGCATATGTGTTGGATGACAGAGAAAACTGGGATGAGGTATTGCCATTGATTGAGTTTACTTACAACAATAGTTTTCACGCAAGTATTGCAATGGCACCCTATGAGGCTTTATATGGACGCAAGTGTCAGACGCCTTTATGCTGGTATAAGGACGGAGAAAGTATGATTGTTGGACCTGAGATGGTGCAACAGACTACAGAGAAGGTCAAGAGGAAACAAGAGAAAATGAAGATTTCACAGGATCGTCAGAAGAGTTATGCGGACAAGCGTCGCAGACCTTTAGAATTCGAACAGGTGATCATGTATTTCTAAGGATCACGCCTACAACTAGAGTTGGTAGAGCTATCAAATCAAGAAAGTTGACTCCGAAATTTAATAGACCATACCAGATTACTGCACGAATTGGACCAGTGGCTTATCGGATTGCTTTACCTCCAATAGTGTCCAATATTCACGACGTATTTCACGTGTCGTAGTTAAGGAAATACATTTCGGATCCGTCACATGTAATCGAACCAGACACAATTCAACTGAAGGATAACCTGTCATTTGAAGTATTACCTGTAAGAATTGAGGACAGGAAGATTAAACAGATGAGGAACAAGGAAGTCTCACTAGTCAAACTGATTTGGAATCCGACTACTGGAGACGCAACTTGGGAATTATAGAGTAAGATGAGGGAACAGCATGAAGGTGCAAACACGAGAAGGGGGGGTTGAATTGTGTTTGTCAAACTTTATTTCTTTTGCTGTTTTGTTGAATGTTAATGTGAATTATTCGATATATAACTAATCAGATTCAGCAGCAGATAATAATAACATAATAACACAGCAATTTATACTGGTTCACCGTTAACTAGGCTACGTCCAGTCCCTTCCTCCAGAAGGCCTTTTCACTAATTCAAACTCCTTTGAATTACAAAACCACTAACCCTACAAGCCAGTGTTCCCAAACAGCCTGACAACCCCAGACTTTTGAGGAACAACAACACCTTGACTATACCAGCCAAGTCTTCTCAAACAGTCTGACAACCCCAGACTTTTGAGGAACAACAACACTTTAACTAAACCAGCTAAGTCTTCTCAAATAGCCTGACAACCCCAGACTTTTGAGTAACGATAACAACACCTTGACTCTACAAGTCAAGTCTTCTCCTACCAATCTGACAACCCCAGATTGAAGAAGGAATCTACACCACTATCGGGTTATATAATAAAGGTTTGAAACTTTGCAAAGTTGCTTCTGGAAAGCTGTTTGCTGCACTTATTTTTGCACTCTTTTATTGCTACTAGAAAGCTGATTGTTGCACTGTATTTCTCTCTCGAAAACACTTAGAAAATATTGCTCTTGCTCATTTGTGTTCCTCTCTTTTGAACTCTCAAATAACTTTGAATTGAAGCTTGAGTTCTTGTGTTTTTCGATTCTTTATTCTTCAACATTAAGCCTCTATTTATAGTTGAACTTTAGGGCTTCACTCATGCTTTACTTTAGGAGTGTATTTCGATTAATCTGTTTTGAGAATATTCTAGAGTAGTTTGCTCATATTCTATTTTGAGTCTTTTGCTCAGATTCTGTTTTGAGCATTTTGCTCTGCTTCTATTTTGAGCATTTTTCTCATATTCTGTTTTGAGCTTTTTTCTCCAATTCTGTTTTGAGCATTTTTCTCAGATTCTGTTTTGAGCATTTTTCTCAGATTCTATTTTGAGCATTTTTTTTCTGATAGATTCATCTGAAGATATCCTCTGGTAACGTCATCCTCTGATTTATGCTTCTGGTGACGTCATCTTCTGGTGACATCATCCTCTGATTTTTGCTTCTGGTGACGTCATCTTCTGATGACATTTTTCATTCTTCTTCTAAGTCAAATATGTTATTTTCATAAAATACATTTGTTAACATCAAAACTTTAATTGCACGAACCAACTTGGTTCCAACAATCTCCCCCTTTTTGATGATGACAAACAATGTATTTTTTATAATACTTTTTTTTCTTTTGACATTGACTCCCCCTAAGACTAAGCTTCATTTTATATTTTCTCCCCCTAAGTCTAATGCCCAGATATCAAATGCATCATACATCATCTTCTCCTTCTTTCAAATACATCATCTTCTCCCTCAGATATTTTATCAAATTTTACATCTTCTCCCCCTTTGTCATCAGACAAAAAGGATTGAATGAAGAAAAGAGATCCTCTGTTGTTTTTTTTTCTCTTTTTTTTCGACTCTTTTTTCTTTTTCTTTTTCATTTTTTTTTTATAAAAGTACATGAAAAATAAAATAACATAAAAATTAAACGAAGCTATTAGGTTAGGGATGAAGATAAGATTAAGGTTTTTCTTGATGAATTCAAACCTATCTTCAGGTAGTGATTTAGTGAATATGTCAGCCCATTGATGATCAGTGTCTACAAATTGAATGTTAAGTACCTCTTTTTGAACATAATCTCTGATGAAGTGGTGTTTGATCTCTATGTGTTTGGCTCGAGAATGTAGGATAGGGTTTTTGGTTAGGCAAATTGCAGAGGTGTTATCACAATAGATGGTTATGTTGGATTCTAATATTTTGTAGTCTTCAAGTTGATGCTTCATCCAGAGTAGTTGAGAGCTGCAGCCAGCTGCTGAAATGTATTCAGCCTCTGCTGTTGACATGGCAATGGTGTGTTATCTCTTAGTGGACCACGAAATTTAATTATCACCTAAAAAGGTATAATAGCCACTGGTGCTTTTTCTTTCAAGTTTATCTCTAGCATAGTCAGAATCACAGTATCCATTCAGTTTGTATGTAAGAGTTTTCTTGTAAAACAAGGTGAGGTTGGTAGTGCATTTTAGGTATCTAAGGATTCTCTTAACAGCAGTTAGATGAGATTCTCTAGGATCAGATTGAAATCGAGCACATACACACACACTAAATATGATATCAGGTCTAGAAGCAATAAGGTAGAGTAATGATCCTATCATTCCTCTATAGATTTTCTGGTCAACTTTTGTTCTTGATTCATCTTTATCAAGTGAACAAGTAGGATGCATTGCTGTAGCCATAGGTTTGCAATCATTCATCTTAAACTTCTTGAGAAGTTCCTTTGTATATTTAGTTTGGTGAATGTAAATACCTTCTGAACTTTGTAGAATTTGTATTCCTAGAGAGAACTTAAGTTCTCCCATCATACTCATTTGAAATTCATGCTGCATTAATTCAGAAAATTCTTGACAAAGAATGCCATTAGTTGATCCAAAAATAATATCATCAACATAAATTTGAATGATCAAAATATCATTTTCTATTGATCTGCTAAACAAAGTATTGTCTATTTTTCATCTTTCATAGTTATTTTTAAGTAAGAAATTACTGAGTCTATCATACCATGCTCTAGGTGCTTGTTTTAACCCATACAAGGATTTTCTAAGTTTATAGACATGGTTTGGAAATTAAGAATTTTCAAAACCTGGAGGTTGTTTAACATATACCTCTTCACTCAAATAACCATTGAGAAAAGCACTTTTAACATCCATTTGAAATAATTTGATATTATTATTTGCAGCAAAGGACAATAAGATACGAATAGCTTCTAACCTGGCCACTGGAGCAAATGTCTCAGTGTAATCAATATCCTCTTGTTGACTGTAACCTTGTGCCATAAGCCTTGCCTTGTTTCTAACTACTTCACCCTTTTCGTTTAGCTTATTTCTGAAGACCCACTTGGTTCCCATAATGTTCTTCTCTGGTCTTGGAACTAGATCCCACACATCATTCCTCTTAAATTCATTTCACTCTTCCTGCATTGCAATAATCCATCCATCATCTGCCAATGCTTCACTAACAGATGTAGGCTCAATCGATAAGATTAAACCAAACAGACTTTTATCTTTTAATGATGATCTGGTTCTTAAAGAATCACTTCCACTTCCAATGATCAGATTTTCAGGATGAGATGACTGGTATTTCCATCCAGATTTCTCTTCTGACTTCTCATGACTGGTTCTGATTTGATCAGGTTCATCCTTTGAAGATGTGTCACATGCTTCTGATTTATTTGTATCCTTCACTTCTCCAAATTCTGCTGGTTTATCTGCTTCTACTGGTTTGTCTGTTTCTGCTTCCTCTGGTGTTGTTAAATCTGTAATATCAACATCTTGCTTTGACTTTGCAGTGTCAAGTTGTTTGTCATTAAATTTAACATGTATAGATTCCTCTACAATATGAGTTTCAGTATTAAACACCTTATAAGCTTTAGATCTTTCAGAGTATCCAATGAAGATACACTTTTGAGATCGAGAATCAAACTTACCAAAAATATCTTTAGTATTTAGCATATAACAGATACAGCCAAATTGTTTAAAGTAAGAAATGTTAGGTTTTTTACCTTTCCATAATTCATATGGTGTTTTATTCAACATAGACCTAATAAAGACTCTATTCTGAATATAACATGCAGTGTTGATTGCTTCAGCCCAAAAATGTTTTGCAACATTTAAATCATTTAACATAGTTCTGGCCATGTCTTGGAGTGATCTATTCTTCCTTTCTACAACTCCATTCTGTTGAGGTGTTCTAGGAGAAGAAAAGTTGTGAGAAATTCCATTCTCATCACAGAAACTTTCAAAGAATTTGTTTTCAAATTCTCCTCCATGATCACTTCTAATTGACACTATCTTAAAACCTTTTTCATTCATGACTTGTTTACAGAATCTCATAAATACAGTATGGGATTCATCTTTACTTCTTAGAAATTTTACCCATGTCCACCTAGAGTAATCGTCTACTATAACAAAGCGATATTTCTTTCCATTTAGAGATGCTACTTTCACTAGTCCAAACAGATCCATATGCAGAAGTTCAAGAGGCTTTGATGTAGTTACTGATTTCTTAGGAGTAAAGAAACTTTTGGTTGTTTTCCCTTTTGACAGCCTTCACACAAGATTTTAGTTTTGAAACTAAGATTAGATAGACCTCTTACTAACTTAAGTTTGTTCAATTCTGAAATTGATCTAAAATTAGCATGACCTAATCTTTTGTGCCACATTAAATTCTCTTCATTCACTGACATAAGACATTTAACCTCTTGCTTTCCTAGACTAAACAGATTTATTTTATAAATATTATTTTGCCTCTGACCTGTGAAAAGCACAGATCCATCCTTCTGACTGATTGCCTTGCATGTCTTTCGATTGAATATAATATCATAATTGTTATCACTTAACTGACTTATACTCAACAAGTTATGTTTAAGACCTTTAACAAACAAGACATCTTTAATAGAAGGAGAGTTACCATTACCAATTGTTCCTTGACCAATGATCTGGCCTTTTTGCTTTCCTCCAAAAGTTACAGTGCCTCCTTTGTTTAATGTCAATTCTTGGAACATAAACCTTTTTCCCGTCATATGTCGCGAGCATCCACTGTCCAGGTACCATGACTGGTGTTTTAACTTGTTTGCTAAGGACATCTGCAACAAAAACAATTTTTCTTTTAGGTACCCAAATCTGGTTGGGTCCAGGTTTGTTAGTTTTGAAACATTTCTTGTTTTTTCTTGTATTTAGCATAGGACAAGACACTTTGGAATGATCTTTCTTGTAACAACCAGTACACACTATATCAGAGGAAATAGATTTAAATATAGGTTTCGTTTAATTATTGTTTCTTCAAATCCTATACCTCTATTTCCGTTTCTACTGACTCCATAAATCATATAAGCATATTTGCTTCTTTTCATACCACTATCAAGAAATTCTTGAAGAAATTGTTCATGCATATCAGAATTACTTGTGGTATTTTCAATTGCTGTTGAATTATGATTATTTTTCAGATGTAAACTTTCATCTTTAAGTTCAGCAAAACTATTTTTCAAGCATACATTCTCTGTTTTCAATTTTGCAATATCAGTTTCAAGAATGACACTTTCTGTTTTAAATTTTGCAATCTGATTCTTTAAAACATTAACTTCTTCTGTTAGATTTGTATTTTCTTTCTTAAGAGTTTTCAATTTTAAAGATAATTTGTAATTACTCACTACAAGAAAATTTATGTTTTGCGACACTTGGATTGCGACGGTTCTTAAATAACTACCCTAATCACGAAATTGCGACGGTTCCTACGGCGGTTTTTGTCAACCGCCGCCACCCCAAAACCCTTATTCCTCCAAATCGAAAATAAAGATAAAAGAAAAGAGGAAATTGCAAAAAGGAAACCAGGCAAAGTGAGAAGAAGTGAAGAGAGCCTAACATTACCAATCACATTTCTCATCGCCGTCAGATTCGACTCATCACGATAGCCTCACATCTCTGCAAATCCGCTTCTAGAGCCGCGAGGTCTCTTCTCTTCGCTTCTTTTCACTCTCGTAAGTTCCATTCTCTCTTTTCAGATTCAATTTTAAATTATCATAATGTCTTTTGTTTCATTTTCTGAATCCCTTCAAAATCTATCAATTCCTCCAAATTGCTTCCTCCTTCAGAATATCTCAAGTCCCCCAAATCTCAATCTCTCACATCCCCCATATCTCAATCTCTCAAATCCCTCAAATCTCAAGCTCTCAATCTCTGCGAACAGTTCAAGAACACAATCGTCATCTACCCACAATTTTCATTGCAAACAGTGATCCTGGTCACGCATTCGCCAAGCACAAGTCATCTTCTTCGCACAAGGTTATTTCATACCATTTCCCCTTTCTACTCCCAACTCCTTTTCATTTTATTTTTGTATTGAATATATCAGTTTTTCCATTAAATATTGTGTGTTGTTGGAATTGAAATTGGTATGCTTTTAAGGGGTCCTTTTGTTTAGTGAGTTTTGAAATTGGTTTTGTTTTGAAGGGCAACAATGCAACATGCTCGTTAGAGAAGGGCGTTGAAACACTGGTTTTGATTTCTCGTGGAGCTTGACTTGTGCATCTACTTTGTTGTCTTTTATAACAGAAAATATAGGCTTAGTATGCAACAGAAATCACCGTCATCGTGATTCTGATACTGAAGAAAATGCACATGTTTGTTTGACTTGAAACTTGCAGTTTTTTAATTTATTTTTTACTTGTTTGTTGAGAGAAGTTAAATCCATATAATGGTTGCATGTTTTGTGTATGCTTGTTGCAGTGAATATGGGAAACCAAAGACTGCATTTGTGACATTCAAAGATCCTATAGCGCTTGAAATTGCATTATTGTTATCGGTAATGTCTCTTCTCTTTCTATAATTTTTTCAGTGGTGCTGTGTCTATTGTCAAGTTTGATTTTTAGAGTCACATTGGATAAATTTTTCAATAAAAGCTTGTTTGGAAGTGAAGTTGAAATAATCCTATCATATGATTATGTGTCTTCTAACTAATTGCTTTTTGCATAAGTTGAAATTATTATCTATATCTCAACGTTTTCAGAAGCTCTATTATCCGACTTCTTCATAACCTAAACTTAAAAGGGCATTTACTGTTTCTTAAGAGTTAAATACTTATCTCAATTGAGAAGCTCCCATTAGGCAGAAGCTAATCTAAACTGGGTTTTAGTCATTATGAAAATGACTATGTTAACAAAGGGTACAGGTTTTCATTTGGTGTATAGTTTATTTTTGTTCTTCATGTTGAAAAAATGTTTCATTGCATATTTTTTAAGGATAATTGAACTGAAGTGAATCCTTTTTACTTTTTTTGAGATTGAAATCCTCAAGAATCTAGATGTCATTTTACAGCTACTTTTCTGTAGCTTGCGAGTACAAAGAAGTTCTTTTGTGTTTTAGTAAATTATTAGGACAGATTTCTTGCGCTTAAAATTACATATTAGAGTCTAACTTTTTTTTCACAGTAGAACAAGAGCAATAATTCCTTATTTGTGTTTTTTATTTTTTGGATATCTTTAAGTAGTATTATTCAGTCCATAACTTTTTATTTCTCACCTATTATATTTTGACATGATCAAGTATTGATATTGAATTTGAAACTTATTTGTGTTATATAAGCCTCTACACTTTGTGGCTTGTGAGAGTGAAACTTTTATTGTCTTTATACCAGGGAGCAACAATAGTTGATCAAATTGTGAGTATAAGTCCAGCTGAGAACTATGTTGTAAATCGTGCAATGCAGGTAAGGGTACCAAATACCAATAGCTCCTTTAAGTTATGTTAGTCATCCTTTAAGTTAGATTCAAATTCTGCAAAAAGCCTTTTAAATTATTATTTTTTCAATTAGTTTCTTTAAATTTTAATTTGTATTTATCTTTATGCATAGTTAGTCCAAAACAGACATGTTAGTCCAAAATTGTTGATGTAACTACCGGATGAATAAACTAAAACTGTAAAGCTATTTCCAAAAATTTGTTTAACCATGTGCTGTTTATTGAGAATTATACATGCTAGCTATTTACAACTGCTATCTGATTTTCTCTAATTGTTGGAGATTTTGTCTACATGTTCATTAAATACCTGCATGTAATGTAACTGGTTTCAGGGGAAAGAATTGGTAAAAGGGATAAAAAGCGCAACGTATGTATCTGTTTTTTATTTTATTTCTACATGCTTTTAAACCATTGCCAATGCCCATTACTTTTTTATCTTGGAAATTTTATCTGTAAAGGCATGGTTAGGATTAAGATGATTTTGTTGTCTTAAAAATTAGTGTGATATATTTGTTTTGATGTTGTTCCTATGACATTAACAAGAATAATTGAGTTCTTGTACTTTTATAATAATCTCCTTTGTTCCCATCGATCTTTTCGAATTAAAGGTGTTGTTTACAGGAAACATTACAAGAATTATCTATGTAACTGCTAAAAGAGACTTTGAAAATGTAAGAGGCAAGAAAAATTGTCCACATGCTACTTAAAAACAGCTTTAAAGAAGTTTGCAACTTTCTAATTGCACTAATTGGAATACCAGAATTGGAATAGTTGGTGCTGGTCCAAGTGGAATATCAGCTGCTTATGCATTGGCAAGGCTTGGTTATAATAATATCACTGTCTTGGAGAAACATCATGTAGTTGGTGGCATGTGTGAATCTGTAGAAATTGAAGGTACACTAGCTATATCATAACAACACTCTCTACTCTCTAGCTATATCAATCAAAAATTGGACCGAAAAGGTGGAATGATGTTAATTTTTATTGGTGGTATTGACAGGAAAAGGTGAAGAATTCTGGTCGATTTGGGGTCCATGCTGTCAGCGAAATTGCTGCAGACTTAACTCTGGAATATCTTGAGCATCATGGACTCAAATCAGTTCCTAAATCTGTTGCTTATGGTTACATTGCTTCAGGATATGGATTCATACAAGACATGCCTTATGCCTATGTTCATGAATTTACCAGAACGTCCATGGCTGGAAAAATTCGACGATTTAAAGGTGGATATACGAGTCTTTGGCAGAAGATTGCTGAATCACTTCCTATAAAACTTCACTGTAACACCGAAGTCTTGGCAATAAGGCGGAATTCTGATATTGTCGTTGTTAATGTCAAAAGCTCAAATGAATTTGAAACTATGGAATTTGATAAGATCATAGTCTCTGGTAACTTTCCATTAAAATATGGAAGAACTTATAGATCATCGCCTTCAACTTGCATAGGTATGCAAACTTCTAACTGCTCCATATTTACATATTATGTTTGTTGATTTTTTCAGCCATATATATAGATACCTAATGAGGTTAAGTCTTGTGGCAGATTGTGAAGCATAAGTGATGGATTCTAGTGATATTGAAAAGGAGCTATTCAGCAAAGTAGAAGTAAATGACTACTACACCACTGCTTTCAAGATCAAAGGGCTGGATCATATGCCAGTTGGATTTTATTATTTTAATAAATGTATGGAAGATCCAAGTACGATTGGATTTTATTATTTTAATGAATATATGGAAGATCCAAGTACGATTGGATTTTATTATTTTAGTTAATTTCAATGTATGAATTGGTGTTATTTATTTTGAATTTAGCTACAATAGTTATTTAATTGTGTATTTAAATTATGTGGATGATATTAATTTATAAATATTTTTTATTTTAATTAATAAAAAATCGGAAAAAATTTTATAATAATTTTTTAATTTAAATTATTAGGATTGCGACGGTTCAAATTGTCTCAAAATGAATATAGCGACGGTTGATAACTGTCGCAATGTTTTGGATCAAATTGTTCAAAATGAATATAGCAACGGTTGATAACTGTCGCGAAACTTCAAAAAAAAAATTTTTTAACGTGTTTTGCGACGGTTGGAACCGTCGCAAAAAAAGGAAAATTGAAAAACGACGGTTTTCAGAACCGTCACAAAAACGCCTCGCGACGCACGAATCTGCGACAGTTGACGAACCGTCGCAATCTAACATTGGAGGCGGTTGTAACTGCCGCAAAGGACCTCCAAAACCGCCGCAATTTGTTTTTTTTTCTTGTAGTGACTGTTTAAAAAATCATTCAAAGCTGTAATCAAATCAAATCGAGTGAATTCAGAATATACCTCAGTTTCATCATCTTCTGATTCTCTTCCAGAATCAGATTTTGTGTTGGATCCAGAGTTGGTGTGAGCCATCATAGCCAAATTTGCATGTTCATCTTCAGAAGATTCATCAGAATCATCCCATGTAGCCATCATGCTTTTCTTCTTAGTTCTAAAATCTTTCCTCTGGTACTTCCCTTTCTCCATATTTGGACATTCTGACTTGATATGTCCAGATTCATTGCATCTGTAGCAGATGATACCTTTCTTGTCATTTGTATCATCACTTCCTTTGTTGGACTGATTGGAATATCTATGGGGAAATTTATTCCTTCTGTTATGCCACATCTTTCTGAACTTCCTGGATAAGAAAGCAATTTCTTCTTCCTCTGAGTTTAGACTTTGATCGTCTGAATCACTATTTTCTGATGTTGCTTTCAGAGCCTTTTTCTGCTTGGATTTCAGGGCTAGAGTTTTGTTCTTCTTCTTGGGTTCATCTTCTTCCAATTCAATTTCATGTGATCTGAGAGAGCTGATTAATTCTTCCAGCTTTAGAGTATTCAGATCTTTAGCTTCCTGAATAGCAGTGATTTTTGGTCTCCACTTGATTATCAGACTTCTAAGTATTTTCCTTACATGATCAGCAGTAGTGTAGCTCTTTTCTAATACCCTTAACCCTGATACTAGAGTCTGGAATCTGGAAAACATAGTTTCAATGTCTTCATCTTCTTCCATCTTGAATAACTCATACTTCTTGACTAGAATGTTAGCCTTTGCTTCTTGGACTTGCTTACTGCCTTCGTAAGTCAGTATCAGACTATCATAGATGCTCTTCGCTATTTCTCTGTTAGTGCATTTGTCAAACTCCTTGAACGTGATTGCATTGATCATGAATGTTCTGGATTTGTGATGCAACTTGAACATCTTCTTCTGATCAGCATCCATATCTCTTCTGGAAATTTTAACACCATCAACATCTTCTGGAGCAGTATAACCATCTTCAACCAAGTCACAAATTTCAGGATCTTGTGAAATAAAAAAACTTCTGAGCCTGTCCTTCCAGTATTCAAATCATTCTCCATCAAACAGAGGTGGTCTGTTGATGTTTCCTCCAATAGCTTCTTCATTGAATCCGGACATATTGATCCCTTGGATCTTTCCTCAAACACTGTAAAGTGCTCAGCCTTGAGACCGAGCATTTTTTTTTCTGACAGATTCATCTGAAGATATCCTCTGGTGACGTCATCCTCTGATTTATGCTTCTGGTGACGTCATCTTCTAGTGACATCATCCTCTGATTTCTGATGACATTTTTCATTCTTCTTCTAAGTCAAATATGTTATTTTCATAAAATACATTTGTTAACATCAAAACTTTAATTGCAAGAACCAACTTGGTTCCAACAATCTCCCCCTTTTTGATGATGACAAACAATGTATTTTTGATAATACTTTTTCTTTCTGTTGACTTTGACTCCCCCTAAGACTAAGCTTCATTTTATATTTTCTCCCCCTAAGTCTAATGCCCAGATATCAAATGCATCATACGTCATCTTCTCCTTCTTTCAAATACATCATCTTCTCCCTCAGATATTTTATCAAATTTTACATCTTCTCCCCCTTTATCATCAGACAAAAAGGATTGAATGAAGAAAAAAGATCCTCTGTTTTTTTTTTTCACTTTTTTTTTCGACTCTTTTTTTTCGACTTTTTTTTCTTTTTCATTTTTTTTTATAAAAGTACATGAAAAATAAAATAACATAAAAGTTAAACTAAGCTATTAGGTTAGGGACGAAGATAAGATTATGGTTTTTCTTGATGAATTCAAACCTATCTTCAGGTAGTGATTTAGTGAATATGTCAGCTCATTAATAATCAGTGTCTACAAATTGAATGTTAAGTACCCCTTTTTGAACATAATCTCTGATGAAGTGGTGTTTGATCTCAATGTGTTTGGCTCGAGAATGTAGGATAGGGTTTTTGGTTAGGCAAATTGCAGAGGTGTTATCATAATAGATGGGTATGTTGGATTCTAATATTTTGTAGTCTTCAAGTTGATGCTTCATCAGAGTAGTTGAGAGTTGCAGCCAGCTGCTGAAATGTATTCAGCCTCTGCTGTTGACATGGCAATGGTGTGTTGTCTCTTACTGGACCACGAAATTAAATTGTCTCCTAAAAATGTACAATAGCCACTGGTGCTTTTTCTTTCAAGTTTATCTCCAGCCTAGTCAGAATCACAGTATCCACTCAGTTTGTATGTAGGAGTTTTCTTGTAAAACAAGGTGAGGTTGGTAGTGCCTTTTAGGTATCTAAGGATTCTCTTAACAGCAGTTAGATGAGATTCTCTAGGATCAGATTGAAATCGATCACATACACACACACTAAATATGATATCAGGTCTAGAAGTAGTAAGGTAGAGTAATGATCCTATCATTCCTTTGTAGATTTTCTGGTCAACTTTTGTTCCTGGTCAACTTTAGAAAGTGTCAAGAACAAAAGTTGTTCCTCTCCTCGTTACGGAGCTAGAGAACTAACTTTTGTAGCGGCAACGCAAACGGGAGTTTCACCGACTTTTGTCACAGTAGCGTAAACGAGCGCAGAAAACGTAACAGAGGTAAGGGGCACCTTCCACTTTCTAGATTGCATGTAAGGCTGTAAATGCATGTTATTGTGTGATTATATCTTATTTGTCTGCTCTGAAAATGAACTGTTATGCATGTTGTTATAAAATGATGAAAATGCATGTTGTTGATGTTTTGATCATCTGTGATGTTTGTTGTTTTGGTTGATACATCAATGTTGTTTTGGTTGTGTGGGGATACTAGAAAATGCTTTGCATGTCGTTTTGGGATGATCAAAATACATGTGGTTGGAAAGAGCTGTACTCTTGCGACTGTTTTAGAGGAAAAGATGTTTTTTTGTTGTGTTTTGTTAACAATCTGGTGTTGATAGTGGTTTTTAAAAGAAAAAGGATTTTAAAATGGGTGGAGGTGTTATGGAAAATTTGTTGTTGTTGTGTTGATGAGAAATGTTAAGTGTTTTGTGGTTTCAAAAAGAATGGGGATTATGTTTTTCTGTTGTGTCGTTGACAATCTAGTGTTGATAGTGGTTTTTCAAAAGGAAAAAGGATTTTAAAATGGTTGGAGGTGTTCTGGGAAATTTTTTGTTGTTGTGTTGATGAGAAATGTTCTGAGTCTTGTGGTGGTTTCAAAAGAATGGTGATTATGTTTTGGTGTTGTGTTGGTTTTTCAAAGAAAAGAGTTTGAAAACGTGTTGAAGTTTTTGGAAAATATTACTGCATTTGAAGGTGTATTCGAATACATCATTGGTGTATTCGAATACATGTCTGCAAAGTTTCTGTTTTTATTCAAATATTGAACTTGTATTCGAATACGACCCTCTATATTCGAATACATATAAGTGATTTTTGCTTCTGACTTAACATCTGTATTCGGCTACGACCCTGTCGTATTCGAATATAGGATTGCAATTTTTGCCACTGTATTCGCATCTGTATTCGAATATGACCCTATTGTATTCGAATACAGATTTGCTGTTTTTGCCACTGACTTCGCATCTGTATTCGGCTACGACAACCTCGTATTCGAATACAGAATGCTGATTTTTCACTGTTTTAGCTTTTGTATTCGAATACAAGGGAGCTATATTCGAATACAGATTGTTTTTTTTTTAAATTCCAATTTTAAACATTGGTTTATGAACTTGAAGAGTTGGGGAAACATTGGGAAGGCTTGTGATGAATTAAAATGGAGTTTTTGAGAAGGTTTGAGGTGGTGATGATGCAGTTCTTGAATTCTTTGTTGATGTGTTGAAAATGAAATTGTTGAGATAGTTTGAGATGGTTTGAGATGGTCATATGTGGTGATGGAGTGGCTGGATTTTTAGCTGGTATTTGTATATTGTTTTCAGTGAAGAGAAAACATTGCATGTCCATGCATTGCATAGTCAGGTGGTGACCGCGATGGGCCACAGAGTTGATGCGGTGACCGTGATGGACCGCGAAGTTAAGTATTAACCATGGGTTATAGAATAGTTCCGTGTGTATTAGATGGTCTGTTCTATCTGGGGTCAGAGTAGTTCCGCGTGTATTAGACGGTCTATTCTACTCGGGCTACGGAGTGGTTCCGTGTGTACTAGACGGTCCATTCTATTCGTGCGAGGATTTAACTTCTGTGTATTTGGCCTGTGAGAGGCTAATACACTGTAGTAACCGTGAAGGGTTGTAGAATAGTTCCGCGTGTATTAGACGGTCTATTCTATTCGGGTTCAGAGTAGTTTGGCGTGTATTAGACGGTCTATTCTATCCGGGCTACGAAATGGTTCCGCATGTATTAGACAGTCCATTTCATTTGTAAAATCGTGCTGGTCCGTGAGAGACTGCGCGTGTGCTGGTCTGTGAGAGACTGCACCTTGGAAAATTCCAAGAGTTGTGTACATTGGCATTTACATATTGCATCGGGGTAGTTGACTATGAGTCACATTTTGATATGAGTTGATGAGTGGAAATCGATGTGTGTAAGTACCTTATGAAATATGAGTTCCTAGTGAATTGTTGTGATTGTTGAATTGATATTTGTACTTGCAACATGATTTTTATATTAATTTGGTTGCTGTTTTGCAAAGGTACAATGTCATGTATTTTCAAAAATGAGCATCCTTATTTATCACCGTTGTTATATAATATGCCATGAGTGTAGCTGTTTTATCATAAATAATTGCTTTGTGGTAAATGTTAATTTCGGTCGGTGACCCTTTACTATTATTGTGGAAAATTGGGCTTTGCCCTCATATGATACCCGAACCCGTCCTACCGACGGTTACACTAACGACGGAGACGTCGTTAGTTTTCCTTGATCTTCACGTACGGCGTATTCGAGGACAACGCATAGGGACAGACAGCTGGGTGAAGACGAGACTTGTAAAGGATGCGGTGGAAACCGTGCTACTGTAGCTTTAGTGCATGATCAGTTTAGACTTGTTGTATAGGGTCTTGAACTCTGGGGATGTAATGATGTATTTTGGGAATTATTGTATATCTTTTCCGCACTTTGATAATATTTTAGTGGGTCCAGGATACAGCTTTTGAACGTATTTTATTATGGTATATTTTGAAGATTAAATTCCCAAAAATATCTTAATTGATTAATCGTGATGTAATTATTTAATTACTTTTCTATTTTGGATTATGATGTCGAACGATTTTTAAATTGAATTGATTTTAATCATTTTGAAATAAATAAATAAAAAATTTCTTTTATTTATTTTGGTTGAAAAAAAAGAAAGATACACTCGCGCTGTTTAAAACTCGGGGTGTTATATCGTCTGCAGCACATAGGGATGGGAATAGGCTAGGCTGTCCGACAGGGGCCTATGACCTGGCCTACTTATGGCCTGACCTGTTTAATAAGAAGGTCAGGTTCAGGCTATTTTTAAAGCCTATTTTTTTAAATAGGCTAGGTTCAGACTTATATAAAAGCCTATTAGGCCTGACAGGCCGGCCTATATATATATATTATTTATTAATGTTATTTTTTATTATTATTTATTAATATTATAGTTTCCTATTTTAAAGTATATGTATATATATATCTTATTATTTATTAATGTTATTTATTAATATTATTGTTTCCTATTTTAAAGCCTATCAATTAGGCTATTTTAATATTATTTTATTATATTAGATTTGATTATAATTTTATTAGTTTTCCTTATATAAAAAACTTTCTAATTTAGCCTATTTAAAAAAATGTAAAATATAACATTTAAATATTTTAATGTGAATAAGGCTTTTAAATAGGCTTTCAGGCCAGACCAGATTTTTAAAAAGGTCAGGCCAGGCCGAAAAAAAAGCCTATGATAGGTCGTAGGCCTAAAAAATTAATCGTAGGCCAGGCTCAGGCCTTTCAAAGCCTGGCCTATTCCCACCCCTAGCAGCACAGAAGTGGAAAAACGTACTCCTCACCAGCGCTGAAGAATTCGCACGTGAGGGAGTGAAAAACGTACTTGGAGCAGCGTCTACTAGTTATATCAAATGATTCAACCAATACAAACTGAATGTAGCATGTGTCGGTGTTGGTGACGCGCGTTGACCACATGATACATATTTAATATAAAGTGTCAGTAATACACATGCTTTAATTGCTCCCTAAAATTTAGAAAGTAACTACTAGAAATAACAAAAGAGATGCAAATAGAATAACAGCTAAGCTAATATCATTAATTCTTGTTCGGTTACATCCTAACAATAGGCCCTTTCATAGACTCTAAACTGTATTTTCATACGGTAATATTCACAAAAGAGATACGGGGATAATATATTGCCATTGAACATAACAACATGCATAGAAAGAGTAAACAACAAAGTAAGAAAAAATGTACATAGAGAGAAAGGGGAAAAACAGGTGGTGGTAAGCTTGTATACCTTTCGATTTAATTGGGGATGCAGTCATCCCAAAAATTCAAGGAAGCTCAGAGACACCAAATCTTAACAGGTGGTGGTAAAACTCCTGCATGCAATATACAATAAATTATATACTATGGTAATAAGTTCAAATACATGCGTATCACAGAATAAAATAAGAAACCGTTCAAGGTCGATGATTCAGACAGAATTTTACAACATTTTAATTTTAATGAAGAACATATCACAACTAAAATATACTATGGTAATAAGTTCAAAATACACATATATCAGTCTGAAGAAAAGCAAGTAAATGGTATAACACTTACAGTCATGATACAAGCACAAGGGTGTTTACCCCCAGCATGATGACATTCATTCATAGTTAAAACCTTTATCATATTCAGTTCGATAAAGCTATGCCTAAAGAAAAAGAGTAATATTGCAGGAGCCATGACAAGCACTACATATCAATCCTCAAATACCTTATTGACAAACATATGACAAAACAAAATAGAACCAACCTCAGTCGCATAACATCAAACACCTAACACTCACTCTTTCACCTAACCAAACTCCGATTCTCAAAACGGTGCCGGTTATGAAAACCCCGTTTAATGGTTACTCTGAATGTCACGATTCCATCGTAGTCACCGACAGCTCCGTTAAACTCAACGACCTCGTTCTTCCAACCACTTCAAACCCTAGCCTCTCATGAACACACTCGCGAAGTTCACTCAGCCGATGGTAGAATGAGAAGAGGGAGAAGAGATTTTGATGATGTTAGGGATTCAAAAGAAATGAAAAACAAATGTAACATTGGATTTGGGTAAAAATAAAAGGCAAAGAGATTTTGATTTAGGGGAAATCAACAATCAAATAAAAAGAAATGAGGAGTTCCGTGTGCTTAAATTTGGGCGTAGTCAATTGTTCTCTCAAGTCTTTTAGCTACAATTTTTTTCACAGTTTTGTAGGTAAATGATACCTATACCTACGACATCAACTGCCGTAGCTAAAAGTGACTGTAGCTATATTGTAATTTTTTTGTAGTGTAGGTAATAAAAATAATGAGAAGCGACTTACTTCTATAAATTCAAATAGCATGCTATACAATTTAGTTGGAACCAAGTTGGTTCTTTCAATTAAAGTTTTGATGTTAACAAAAGTATTTTATGAAAGTATTGTATGAAAAATCAGAGGATATGAAAAATCAGAGGATGTGAAAAATCAGAGGATGACGTCACCAGAGGATGACATCAGCAGAAGATACAACCAAAGATACCTCCAGAAGATACAAATCAGAAGCAGAAGATGTCATCAGAGGATGACATCACCAGAAGATACGACTAGAAGATATCACCAGAGGATCCCATCAGAAGCAAGAATCAGAGAATGTCATCAAAGGCAAACATTAGAGGATATCATCAATCAGAGGATATCATCAGAGGGAATAAACAATGACATTATTAGAGGATATTATTCATGGCCCAGATCAAAAGGAAGCATAGTCCAGAAGGAGACTTGGTCCAGACCAGAAGAAGACTTGGTCCAGAAGGAGACTTGGTCTAGACCAGAAAGAAGCATGTCCAGAAGAAGAATTGGTAAGACTAGAAGGTAATCTTCTCTAGAAAGAGACTTGGTCAGACTAGAAGGAAACAGAGTTCAGAAGATAACTCAGTACAGAACAGAAGACATGTTCCAGACTTGGTCCAGAACAGAAGACATGTTCCATACTTGGTCCAGAACAGAAGACTTGGTCCAGACCAGAAGATAGCATGGTCCAGAATAGATCACATGGTTCAGATCAGAAGATCACAGGTCTAGATAAGAATATCACGTTGTAAGACCCTTAATTTTACATATTAATTTTGGAATTATTGTCAAGGGCATTTTGGGAATTTTTGTAAAATATTTAATATATGTATGTTTTAAGTGAATATATATATATATATATATATAAATATTTATTTTGGAAGAGGAATTAAATTATTGGATGAAGAATTAAATTAATTTAATTTCGAGTAATTAAATTAATTGGACCACTAATTAAGGATTAGTGATTAATTAAAGGATTAAGTGCTGAAATGATACAACATTATTTTATTAGTATTTTCAAGAAGGAAGGCACTCAAGTAATTCCATGAGTACACGGCAGAGGAACTGAGCAAAGACCAAAACACACACTCTCCTATTTTGCATGTAATGAGTGATTGCATGCAACAGTAATTTTCCTCCCATTTCTGCCCCTGATTTCTGAAAAACAGCTTCACGGGTTCTTTAAATTCAGAAGAGGGAATTCCTCCAACACCATAAACTGGAAATCCAAACCTCAAACCAGAAAACCCACAATAGTAAAGTTAATCCCCACTCCTTTACGAAGCCAAAGAACCCAGTTTTGCAGCAACAAACTCCGGGAACAGTTTCACCGTCTCTGGACGCAGAGAAGGGAACGCAGCAGACAAAAGAGGAAATAGCAAAGCACGCTACAAGGGTAAGGGCACCTTCCATCTTTTAGCTGCATTAGGGCCATAAAGTGTGCTGTTTCAGTTCTGTTTTTAAAAGAAAAACTGTTTTCGAAAAATGACATTTTAAAGGAAAATGCACTTTGTTGATATGTGATTATCCTGATGGTTGTTGCTTGCTATTTTTCTAATAAAACATGCTATTTTACTTATGAATGAAAGCTGGAAAATGTTGCATTGTCATTTTAATGATGAATAAAATGCATATCTTAAAACTGTTTTGAAAATAGCATTAAAATGCAAAATGCATCCTGTTGGTGCTAGTGTTCCGTGATCTTTCTTGTCATTCTGTTGTGTTTTGAGAAAACTGAATACATGCATGTTTGCTCTAGTGTTTTTGGGAAAAACTGAAATGTTGCATGTTTGTTCTGATGAGTACTGAAATGTTGCATGCTTGTTCTGATAAGTGTGAACACTGAAATGTTGCATGTTTGTTCTGATGAATGAGAACACTGAAATGTTGTGTGATGTTCTGATGATTGATCATCTGTCTCTGTTTTGGATAAACTGGTGTTAATGGTTCTGATTCTGTTTTATGTTGTGTGATTCGGGTGATCTTGATGATATTGTTGATTCTGATTCTGGTTGTTTTGTGTGGATCATTTCGTTTCTGTTTCTGATTCTGATGATCCTTGAGTGGATCATTCTGTTTCTGTTTCTGGTTCTGATGATCATTGTGTGGATCATATTGTTTCTGTTTCTGATTCTGATGATCCTTGAGTGGATCATTCTGTTTGTTTCTGGTTTTGATGATCATTGTGTGGATCATTTCGTTTCTGTTTCTGATTCTGATGATCCTTGAGTGGATCATTCTGTTTCTGTTTCTGGTTCTGATGATCCTTGTGTGGATCATTCTATTTCTGCTTCTGATGGTTCTGATCTGAAACATTCTATTTCTGCTTCTAATGGTTCTGATGTGAACCATTCTATTTCTGCTTCTGATGATTCTGATGTGAATCAGTCTGTTTCTGCTTCTGATGGTTCTGATGTGAACCATTCTATTTCTGCTTCTGATGATTCTGATGTGAATCAGTCTGTTTCTGCTTCTGATGGTTCTGATGTTAACCATCTTCTGATGATTCTGATGTGAATCAGTCTGTTTCTGCTTCTGATGGTTCTGATGTGAACCATTCTATTTCTGCTTCTGATGGTTCTGATGTGAACCATTCTATTTCTGCTTCTGATGGTTCTGATGTGAACCATTCTATTTCTGCTTCTGATGGTTCTGATTTGAAACATTCTGTTTCTGCTTCTGATGGTGCTGATGTTAACCATCTTCTGATGGTTCTGATGTGAATAATTCTGTTGTTTCTGCTTCTGGTGATTCTGGCATGAACCATTCTGTGCTTCTTCTGATCAATTCTGGATGAAGTTTGGGCGAAGTCTGGGTTATTCAAAATTCGACTGTCATGCCATCTTCTAGTCAAATTATCTTCTGGATTACTTCTTGCTTTTGACAACTTATGGCCTAGAACAACTCTCCACGTGGCAGGCTTCACAATGGTATGGTCCAAAGAATCTTCTGATATTTAATCCCCCTGATATAATCCATCAAAGATATCTTCTGGTCATTTCTTGACAAGTATGGACTGTGTTGAAATTACATTGCCAGGCTATGTTCTGATCAATATAACTTCTTGATTGCCTCTGATATTTGAATCATTCTTGTTTGGAGCAATTCATATTATGGCAGGCTTCCCTCTGGTATTTTCCAGATGTTCTTCTGATTTTGTTTCTGTTTGATATAGGCCTCCAAAGTTATCTTCTGGTCGGTTTTGGACATTCTGGTTTATCTTCTGATAATTCCAGAAATGCATCTTCTGTAAATTCAGAATGTATCCTCTGATACATTCATCTTCTGATGATTCTGGTGTGAATCATTATGTGTTGCTTCTGATGGTTCTGGGTGAATCATTCTGTGTTGCTTCTGATGATTCTGGTGTGAATCATTCTGTGTTGCTTCTGATGATTCTGGTGTGAATCATTCTGTGTTGCTTCTGATGGTTCTGGGTGAATCATTCTGTTGTTTCTGCTTCTGATGATTCTGGTGTGAATCATTCTGTGATGCTTCTGATGATTCTGGGTGAATCGTTCTGTTATTTTGTTTCCAATGGTTCTGGAGTGCATCATTCTGGTTCTGTTCTGATGTTAATCATTCATTCTGGGTCTGTTCTGATGTTAATCATCATTCTGGGTCTGTTCTAATGTTAATCATCATTTTGGGTCTGTTCTGATGTTAAACATCATTCTGGTTCTGTTCTGATGTTAATCATTCATTCTGGTTCTGTTTCTGATGTTCTAGTGTTGATGATTCTGATTCTAATTCTGTTTCTAATGTTCTGATTCTGGTTCTATTTTCTGATGTTCTGGTGTTGACGATTCTGGTTCTGTTTCTGATGTTGATCATTCTGGTTCTGTTTCTGATGTTGATCCTTCTGGTTCTGTTTCTGATGTTGATTATTCCGGTTCTGTTTTCTGATATTCTGGTGTTGATGATTCTGATTCTAATTCTGTTTCTAATGTTCTGATGTTAATCATTCTGATTCTGGTTCTGTTTTCTGATGATCTGATGTTGATCATTCTGGTTTTGTCTTCTGTATTCGACTATAGGCATACTGTATTCGAATACAGAATGTTAAAATTGCAGATTTTCACTAGTTTCAGCTTCTGTATTCGAATACAATGGAAGCTGTATTCGAATACAGATTCGTGTTTTCCAGAAAATTAAGTTTTAAACTTTGCCTTGTGAATTTTTTAAAGTATTGGGAAACTTTGAGAAGGATTAAAATGATTTAAAATGGAGTCTTTGATATAGTTTTGAAGAGGAGAGGATGATGTTTTGAAAACCTTTAATGATGTAATGAAAGAGGTTGATTTCTGCACTGAAATCTACCTCTGTATTCGAATACTAGAAGGCTGTATTCGAATACAGAGTGTGAATCTGCACTGTTTTTGGCTTATGTATTCGAATACAGAAGAGCTGTATTCGAATACAGACTCGTAAATCCCAGAAAAAAAATCCCAGTTTTAATTCTATGTCTGAATTTTTGAGAGGTTGGGAAAACATTTCAAAGTGTGAATGATTAACTCACTGTTAATTCATGATTGTGATGTTGTTATTTATGATTGTGCTGAAATATTTAAATATGATTGAGAGGCATGAATTTCTGTTTTGCATTCTGTTTCTAGAGAAATGAAACACTGCATATTCATGCATTGCATAGTCAAGTGGTACCCGCGATGGGCCACAGAGTAATGCGCAACCACGTGCTGATCTGTTGAGCGATTGCACGAGTGCTGGACTGTTGAGCGTCTGCACTAAGTACTGATCTGTTGAGCGATTGTACTTTGGTATATAAGTGCTGGACTGTTGAGCGTCTGCACTAGTACTGGACTGTTGAGCGTTTGTACCCTAAAATGCGCAACCCCGTGCTGATCTGTTGAGCGATTGCACGAGTGCTGGACTGTTGAGCGTCTGCACTGGGTACTGATCTGTTGAGCGATTGTACCTTGGGTGATGTCAAACGTGCTGGTCTGTTGAGCGACTGCACAATGTGCTGGACTGTTGAGCGTCTGCACTGGTGCTGATCTGTTGAGCGATTGCACCCTGGTCATGAGGGCCGTTGAGATGTGCTGGTCTGTCGAGCGACTGCACCTTGGTGATTCCAAGAAAATTGTATACATGAGCATATGCATATTGCATCTGGGTGTTTGACCGGTGGGTCACGTTTTGGATATTGTTGATGATTGGAAAAGTAATGGGTGTAAGTACTTGTTGAAATATGAGTTTTCTGATGAATGTTTGTGATTGCTGAAGTGGTGATTGTACTTACAACATGTTTTTCCATATTAATTCATTGCTGTTTTGAAAAGGCATACATGTCATGAAATTTCAAAATGAGCATCTTTTCATCATTATTATACAATATGCCATGAATATATGTGTTGTTGTGAGATATATGCTATGTGCTTATTTGTTAATTTCGGTCGGTGACCCTTGCTATTATATTGTGGACTTTGGGCTTTGCCCTCAGATGTTACCCGAACCCGTCCTACCGACGGATACACTAACGATGGGAGCGTCGTTAGTTTCCCCTGATCTTTACGTACGGAGTCTACGTGGACAATGCAAAGGGACGGACGGTTGGCTGAAGACGAGACTTATAGAGGATACGGTGGAGACGGTGCTACTGTAGCTTAGTGCATGATCAGTCTAGACTTTTGTATAGGGTCTTGAGTTTTGGGAAATGTAATTTTATTTTGGGAATTAATTACTTTTCCGTTGTATTTTTCCGCACTCTGATACTGTTTAGTGGCCACAGGCCAGGTGTCCTCTTTTGAAATGAACTAATGAAAATCTTATTTTAATTCCCTTGAGTTAATTTGGAAAATTCTTTTATTGATTTATTTTATGTGAAAAAAAAAATACACCCGCGCTGTATTTTAAACTCGGGGTGTTACAATTGTGGTATCAGAGCATTTGGTTAAAGTTTTGGGTTAAAAGCTCTGATTAAAGTATTTGTTTTGAGTCATTAGCTGATCATGCATAGGAGCAAGTAGTTAATGTGTCAAGTCTTGTGGAAGTTGTGGTGTGACTGAAATGATGATGTGTTAAGTTTTAGAATTATTCCGAGTAGTGCGAGATTTCTACTTGATGATGATTTTGTAAGGAACAATGCCTCCACGAAGAGACGACACTACAAGAGCCAACGTCAGCCGGGATGATCGGATGGCTGAAGCAATGAATAACATGGCCATGTCTGTTGCTGCACAGACGGCTGCAAAGATTCAACGAGATCTGGAGAAGAGGGAAAGAGAGATTCGCGCGGCTGAATCTAGAGGACTAGAGGATTTTCGTCGCCATAATCCTCCCAAGATCAAAGGTGATGAGGATCCAGAAAGAGCGGACCAGTGAATTCAAGAGATGGAGAAAATCTTCGAGATGATTAATTGCCGAGCAGCGGTGAAGATTAACTATGCCACGTATTTGCTGATCGTGGAGAAGTACAAGGCTACTGATGGGGTCAGCTCACGAGGAGGTGAACTGGGAGTCGTTCAAGAAGAAGTTTCTAGACAAATACTTCCCGATGAGCACTAGGACCAAGTTGGGTGACGATTTTCTGAAATTGCACTAGGGAAACATGACGGTAGGAGATTATGCTGCTAAGTTTGAATCGCTGTCCAGGCATTTCAGATTCTTCCGGAAAGAAGTTGATGAACAATTTATGTGTCATCGCTTTCAAAATGGACTGAAGTATGAGATTCAAGACTCGGTCTTGCCTTTGGGGATTCAACGTTTCCAAGTGTTAGTGGAAAAGTGTAGAGAGGTTGAAGAGATGAAGAACAAGAGGGCCAACAGAGGAGGGAACTTTAATTCAGGAGGACCTAGTCGGATGCACAGGCAGGACAATAGAGGTAAACAAGTGGCTAAGTCGTATAACCGGCCACAAAACAGCAAGAGAGGCCAAAATCGGTCGGGAAACCAGAATTTTGGACGGCAATTAGGACAAGGGGTTCGTTGTTTCCGATGTGGGAAAGAAGGACACTACGCCACTGCTTGTACCGTAAAGGATTCTCCCTGTTTCAATTGCCATAAGCCAGGACACTTTGCAAGGGATTGCCAGGTTCCGAAGGTGGAACCAACAGTGAACGCAACTAGGGCTACTCGTCCTGTTGCTAGAGGACGCGGCTTGGGAACTGGAGAGTAAGATAAGGGAACAATATCCTCAGTTGTTTATGGACATGTAGTTTCGAGGACGAAACTAATTTAAGGGGGGTGGTAATGTAAGACCCTTAATTTTAAATATTAATTTTGGAATTATTGTCAAGGGCATTTTGGGAATTTTTGTAAAATATTTAAACTATCAGAACATCATGCAAGCATTTCAGTTTTCTTTAACATCAGAATAACACGCAAGCATTTCAACTCTCTCAAACATCAGAATAACATGCAAGCATTTCAGCTTTCTCAAACATCAGAATAACATGCAAGCATTTCAGCTATCTCAACATAAGCAAAACAGCATGTTATATCAGCAAAAACAACCAACATCACAAAATCATCAACATCAACAGAATGCATTTCTCATTCTTCAAAATGACATGCAAAACAGTTTTTCTTCAAAAACAGAAATGGAACAACGTGCATGTCATAACAATATGCATTTACAGCCCTATTGCAACTAGAAAGTGGAAGGTGCCCTTACCCTTGTTGCGTGTTTGCTACTTCTCACGTTTCTGTTTTCGTTCCCGTTTGCGCGTCAAAAATCGGCGAAACTCCCACCTGCTTTTGCTGCTACGAAACTGAGTTCTTTAGCTTCGTAATGATGCGGGGAATAACTTTTGTACTGGGGATTTTCTGGTTTGGTGTTTGTATTTCCAATTGATGGCACTTTTGAGGAACTCCCTCTCTTGTATTTTTGAAATCGTGAACTGGAAAACAGATTTCAGAATGGAAGGGAAGGTACTATTACATGCAGTATGGAGGAGAGAATGGTTTCTGCCTTTGCTCTGTCCTTTGTAGTCCATATATAGGCACCTCCATGTGCCACCTCATCACAATTAATGTTAAAATATTGCTGGATCCTCCAGCACTTAAACGTTTTGCAATTAGCCGCTAATCCTTAATTAACTGTCCAATTAATTTAATTACTCATAATTAAATTAATTTATTCTTCATCCAATAATTTTAATTCATCTTCCAAAATAAATATTTATATATATATATTCACTCAAAACATACATATATTAAATATTTTACAAATATCCCCAAAATACCCTTAATATTAATTCCAAAATTAATATTAAATTTAAGGGTCTTACATTACCACCCCCCTTAAATTAGTTTCGTCCTCGAAACTACATGTCGATGAACAACTGAGGATATTGTTCCCTCATCTTACTCTCCAGTTCCCAAGTCGCGTCTCCAGTAATCGGATTCTAAATCACTTTGACTAGTGGGACTTCCTTATTCCTCAATTGTTTAATCTTCCTGTCTTCAATCCTTACAGGGAATACTTCAAATGACAGGTTGTCCTTCAGCTGAATCGTATCTAGTTCGATTACATGTGACGGGTCTGCAATGTATTTCCTTAACTGCGACACATGAAATACGTCATGAATATTGGACAGTATTGGAGGTAAAGCAATCTGATAGGCCAATGGTCCAATACGTGCAATAATCTGGTATGGTCCAATAAATTTCAGAGTCAACTTTCTCGACTTAATAGCTCTGCCAACACTAGTTGTAGGTGTGACCCTAAGAAATACATGATCACCCTGCTCGAATTCCAAAGGTCTGTGACCCTCGTCCGCATAACTCTTCTGACGATCTTGAAACCTTCATTTTCTCTTTGTATCCTCTTGATTTTCTCTGTAGTCTGTTCCACCATCTCAGGTCCAACAATCATACTCTCTCCGTCCTTATACCAGCATAAAGGCGTCTGACACTTGCGTCCATACAAAGCCTCGTAGGGTGCCATTCCAATACTTGCGTGAAAACTGTTGTTGTAAGTGAACTCGATCAATGGCAACACCTCATCCCAATTTCCTCTATCATCCAACACACATGCTCTTAATAGATCTTCCAAGGACTGATTTGTTCTCTCAGTCTGTCTGTCTGTTTATGGATGATAAGCGGAACTCAATTTACTCTTATGAGCCTCTTCCAAAATCATTCTCCTCAAATCTACAACTTCCGGTACACAAACTCTTCCATTACATCTCAGAATGTTATCTGGTCCGGCCCTTAAGCTCGCTTAATTCCAATGGCGACATCTGGTACGGCGCAATTGAAATAGGTCTAGTTCCTGGGTGCAAATCAATGAAGAACTCCACCTCTCTCACCGAGGGTAATCATGGAATTTCTGATGGAAATACGTCCGGATATTCTTTGACTAACACCACATCTTCTATGCTCACATCCACCTTGGTCTCCACGTTAGCTAATGATAAAAATTCCTGAGTTCCTTCTCTCAGAGATACTTCGAGTTTGTTAGCAGCCAAATACCGAAAGACTCCCAATTCACCTCCTTGTGAGCTGATCCCATTAGAAGCCTTGTACTTCTTCACCAATATTCTGCATCCCATAACAGCAGATATGTGACATAGTTGATCTTTACCGCTGCTCAGCAATTAATCATCTCGAAGATTTTCTCCATCTCTTGAATCCACTGGTCCGCTCTTTCTGGACCCTCATCACCCTTGAACTTGGGAGGATTATGACGACGAAAATCCTCTAGTCCCCTTGATTCAGCAGCGCGAATCTCTCTTTCTCTCTTTTCCAGATCTTATTGAGTCCTCGCAGCCGTCTGTGCAGCAACAAACGCAGCCAAGTTATTCATCGCTTCAGCCATCCGATCATCCCGGCTGACGTTGGCTCTTGTAGTGTCGTCTCTTCTTTGGAGGCATTGTTCCTTACAAGGCCATCATCAAGTAGAAATCTCGTACTACTTGGAATAATTCCAAAATATAGCTTAACAACATCATCACCTCCGCACACCACAACTAAACCAGACTTGACACTTTAACTACTTGCTCTTATGCATGATCAGCTAATAACTCAAAACAAATACTTTAAATCAGAGCTTTATCCCAAAACTTTAACCAAATGCTCTGATACCACAATTGTAACACCCCGAGTTTAAAACACAGCGCGAGTGTACTTTTTGTTTTTTCAATAAATAATTAAAATGAGTTTTCCAAAATTAATGTCAAGGGAATTAAAATAAAATTTTCATCAGTTCATTTCAAAAGAGAACACCCAGAATATTAGAATATAAGGACTCGTAGATATTTGTTTCTAGTAAAAAATAATATTACCAAACTTTCTGCATCTCTCTCGTCACCGTTGAATTCAACTCTAAACTAGAACCTTCCACTCGTTTGTTCACAAAATTAGGGTTTTGCGAAAGGGGTTTTAGACCCATTGCTCGCGCAACCACAACAGAACCCTAATCATCATTCCCAAATGGTTCGTTCCAATGGCGTCAAGCTTTTTCGTTCCCTTTCCCCTAAACTCCTCCGTAACGCCGATAAATCCGTACACAATCTCTCTCTCTTACGCTTATTGATTTGCCATAATTTTTGTGTGTAATCCAATTGAACAATTTTAATGGATATATTCGTTTTATATTTTTATTGAGTTTTTTTTTTGTTGGTGAAAATTTCAGAAATATGAAGGAGTGTTACAAAGGGGGTACAGGACATTGAATTCAGGATTTCGCAATCCTTCCAAAGTTTTTGGAAATTATTTTCCCAATGGTATGTGTTAAAGAGGGGAATGAAAATCTGTTGCGAATAATGTCAGTTTTATTTTTCTACTGCTAGAATTGACTTGAGTGTATTTTTGTAATTATAGTTTGCATTTGAATGTTGATTTGAGACTTTTCTTTCACTTTATAAAAAAAATTTACATTGAGGTTGTGCTTTTTTGCTACTATTTTAACAACTTATACAATTGCAGTTGGAGATGGTGTTAATTTCAAGAACCGGGTGCTACTGGGGGCAATAAATACTTATTTTGGGAATCTAGATCCATTCACGGCTCAGGTTTAAATTCATCTAAATTATGTGTTCTGTTTCGTTATTCCTTGAGTTGCATGGAGAAGCTTTTTTAAATTTGGTTTTGTTATGTAGGGCTTGCATTTTATCTGTTATTATTATTTTTTGCTTTGGTGACATAATAAACGGCTTCTTCATTTTTCATTCTTGATCTTTATAATCTATGAATATATATGCATATTTGTTTATTGTCTGTTACTTGTCAATTACTATTTTTTATCCCCTTCACTCTTTTTCAGCATCATTGACAAGAGACTATTATGAAGTTCTTGGTGTCAGTAAGAATGCAAGTTCTTCTGAAATAAAGAAAGCATACTATGGGGTAGGTTTTACTTAACCAGTGTATACATGTAATATTATGTTGAACATTTTTCAGGGTAAACAGCAGACTTATTTCCTGGTAAAACTATGCAATTTCTTATTTTTTATACATTTCCTTGTTAAAATCGATCACCTTGCATATTTCTTTTTTAATTTAATTCTTTTCCATATGCTATATTCTAGAGAAACTGTTAGTTTTTCGTTTTAGTTTGTGATACTTTTATCATTTCACAAGTGGATGCCTACAAATAATAGTTTGAATTTCCTGAGGAAGAGTTTTTATATCACGTTCCTGTCATAATATTGAAACATGTTTTTAATTTGCATTCAAATTCTGCACGTGATACCATTTGTACGATTCTCTTAGTCAGAATATATGTCCTCTTGTATTATTTTAACGTGTGCAGTTTGTTCCCATATTATATGCCTAATAATTGTGAATAAACCGCAGTTACCCTATTTTTCCTTCTTTAGTTCTTTCTTTCTTTACATATGGTCTTCAATCATGATTGACAAGCATATGACTTATTTGCACGAATTGATTCTGTATTTTTTATTTTTCTAACTATCATTTTTTTTATGTTCTTCAGCTTGCAAAAAAGCTTCATCCTGACACAAACAAAGATGATCCTGAAGCTGAAAAGAAATTTCAAGAAGTTTCAATGGCTTATGAGGTGACCCTTATTGCTGTTGTTGTTCTTGACACTATTTAGTGGTTTACTTTAAATCATTGTATGATTTGCTAACCAACTTTTGATCTCTTGACCTTTCTTTCCCATTCTTTATGTAATTGCATTGTAGACTTTGAAGGATGAGGAAAAGCGTCAACAGTATGATCAGGTCTCATATCTTTCCAGATATTTTCTATTTGGTTCCTTTTATGAACATTTTATTTTTGTTACGATATTGAGATGAGTATGCACATGAGACTGTAAATTGTAGATTAATAGTATTGAAGAGGAATATAGTTACATAATAATGAAATATAACATACATAGTGGACAATTGTTTCATAGAGATTGGCTGTGTTGTCGATCCTGGAATCCTAGTGCGGCAGACGGCCTTACTATAATGCCTCTGGGCATGGAAACGCCATCAACGGGTGCGGCACTGGCGGCCGCGAATCGCGCGTCACCGTCGTGGCCCGACTCGCTTTCGGACCCGCGTTATATGTTTTTCAAAAAACACAGGTTTTTTGAATTTTTTTATTTCATTAAGGGTATTTGGGTCTTTTTGCACCCAGTGAAGCCCTAATTATTTTATTAATATAAACCTACTAACCCTTTTTCACACCTCAGCCTGCATCGGACATCTCTGTTTTTCAAAAAAGAAACCGTTTGCCCTCTTCTTCCTCAGTCAGCAATAGTTTCGCTTCTTCTTCATCTGTTTTGTTTCCCTCCATCGTTTTCTTCCTCTGTTACATTTTCGTTTTCTTCCTCTGTTTCAGTTTTGTTTTCTTCCTCGATTCCAGTTTCGTTTTCTTCCTCTGTTCAAGTAGAACTTGATTACTTTTGTAACTTAATTTTGATTACTATTAGAACTTGATTACTATTACGATTACTATTAGAACTTATTGATTACTACTATGTAGTCAGAAGTGGCCGTCATGGCCGCAATTGCGGCGGTGCGTCACATCGCGGTGGTCCGGCTTTATGCAAAACGGCGTCGCGTCGCTTATTAGGGTTGCGGCCGTCCCAACCTTGATTTTGGCTGATTTGCAGAGAAGACGAAGCACTTTTTCTGAGAAAAACGCGCAACAGAAAATCCAAAGGAAAATGTCTTAAATGCCCTCAACCATGGTTGTTAGGGGCATGCAACAGATCGTGAGATCGCACGCGACATCCGTCGTTCATCGCGGTGGTGCGGTGCTAAAATATTGGAAGTGGCGGCGCAGTCAGAGCGACGAGGAAGATCGTGAAGTCGTAGTAGCGGCGCTCTTCTCACGCCGCCGCCGGCTGGTTATTTTCGTTACAGTCATGGTGTTAGGCCTCTTATAACTAAATATTAAAAGAGGAGGGTGAAGAGTTAGAATTTTAAATGGGAACTGAACTTGTATGGCAATTATCTTTTTATGTAAATAGTTTCTTGTGTTAGTTTATGTCAAAATATGTTTCTGTTTTATATCCCTCAAGTATAGGGATTCAGTTAAATAGGAGTACTAGTAGGGATTTAGTTATATATGAGTAATAATAGGATTTGGTTGTTTAGTAATCTAGTATATATATATTTGATGTATTGCCAAAATAATTGAATTCAATAAAGTCTATTTGCTGCTTTCATTGCCGTCTGTTTGTGATCCATAAAGTCTATTTGCTGCCTTCATTGCAGTCTGTTGTCGAGTTCCCAACAGTTTGGGAATATGATCATAGTTTTTCTTTTATAACGTGATCATTCCTTTTTTTCAAACCACTGTCGTCACCCATTCCGACACCAGTTTCACTCGTTTTCCGTTTACTGCCGCCGTCACTGTTTCCGGTGACTTTTCCTGAAAACGTCCACTCCATCAGCTTTGCCTCGTCCAGATCGGCAAGTGACCTCGTTCATTGAACTTGCCTCGGCCTCCTGGTTTTGATTCTGCCTTCGTATTCTATTCACACTACAGTTACACCTACTACCTCCAAGATCCGTAGATCTATTAACCACAAGGTTGGAGGTTGAACCCTTTTAGTTTTTGGAGCTCCAAACCCCATTGGGTTGTGGAAAGCTTTACAAAACCCTAACCAAGAGCTCTTGCTACTGTCTGCCATCGCTGCTGGAAAAGTTTTACCGCAAGTTTAATATAAAAAAATAAAAGTTTCAGTTTCTCCGCCGTATCCCTTATCCGTTCCGATCACTGGCGGGTTTGTCCTTAGTCTATTTACTCCGTCACCACCACTTTGAATCACAGTGTTGGTGCACGCAAAACCAGAAATCCAGATACCTTGTGCTTCAAGTGGATGTGAGGCTGATATCAGATTTGGTGGTCATCATAGTTTCTGCAGCCATTGGTGGAATTGTCCTTTCCTGTTTGGGGCAACCTGTTATTGTGGGATATCTTCTTGCAGGCTCCCTTATTGGACCAGGGTGTTTATAATTCATAAGTGAAATGGTGCAGGTTGAGATTGTTGCACAAATTGGGGTAGTGTTTCTTCTCTTTGCTTTGGTGCTGGAGTTTTCCTTGGCAAAGTTAAAAGCAGTGGGTCCTGTTGCTGTTCTTGGAGGGCTGCTTCAAATTGTAATATTCATGTTCCTTTGCGGAATTCTTGCGATGTTATGTGGAGGAAAATTGTCTGAGGGTGTTTTTGTTGGTTCCTTTCTGTCAATGTCATCAACAGCAGTGGTGGTAAAGTTTTTGGTGGAGCGGAATAGTAATAATGCTCTTCATGTTCAAGTTACAATTGGCACTCTTATTTTTCAGGATTGTGCAGTGGGTTTACTATTTGCTTTACTCCCAGTCTTGGGTGGTAACAGTGGTCTTTTACAAGGGATTATTTCAATGGGAAAACTGTTGCTAGTACTGTCCTTGTAACTCACTGCTACATCTATACTGTCTTGGTTGTTTGTTCCCCGCTTTCTCAAACTGATGATGTGGCTCTCGTCTCAGACAAATGAACTTTATCAGCTCGCTGCTGTTGCTTTCTGCTTGTTATCTGCACGGTGCAGTAATAAGCTTGGTCTTAGTCTTGAGCTGGGTTCATTCATGGCTGGTGTTATGCTTTCTACAACAGACTTTGCTCAACATACTCTGGATCAGGTGGAACCAATTCGTAACCTATTTGCAGCTTTGTTCCTCTCAAGTATTGGAATGCTTATACATGTGCAGTTTCTTTGGAACCATGTGGACATCTTGCTTGAATCTGTTATTTTAGTTGTTGTTGTTAAGACTGTTGTTGCTTTTATAGTTACAAAGGCCTTTGGGTATAGTCTTAAGACATCATTTATAGTTGGTATCTCACTTGCTCAAATTGGAGAATTTGAGCAATGCCCATTCAGGCTTTGGCTACAACACTCGCAAATGCACCCTCTGAACAGTAGAGGACTATGTTTGGGGAGGCTTTGTATCCGCTTATAGATCAGCTGAAACATGATGCAGCAGCTAAGGTTACTGACATGCTTTTGGACTTTCTTTTTACTTTCTTGGTGCACGATTATCCCTCTTCGACCGTTCCAGATCTGCCCTTACTCTTCAATTTTGATAGACGAAAATATGTGCTTTTGTAGAAACAGCCGTTATCTCTCGTGTTTTGGATGCATTTTCTTATTTCGTTGATCGATCATGGCTTCGTTTCGTTAGAGTTGCGCTGCTTCTTCTTCGGTGTTTGTCATGCAATTTAGTTATTACTAATAGAATATAATAGTGGCTTATATTTCCACCGACGATCATTCTGGTGGTGTCCCTTTTTCCACATATGAATTATATTAGTGATGACTTCTTCCGTTGGTGGTTATTCTAACGGTGTCTTTTATTTTCATGACTCACTTTATCTTGGCAATTTGTCCCAGATGCACTGGCATTGCCTCTCTCCCCTTGAAGCACGCCTCTCTCTCCTTGAAGCAGATTCAAATTTAAATATTGAGTCTCTGATATTATTGGTTTGAAGCTTCCAAATGTAGTTTTTTAGAAGAGCAAAGCTTGCTTTGTTCAATTGCTTGCCATAAATTTCCCTCAGGCTGATGATCAATCAGGCTATCTGGCTAGGCTATGTTTATAGCAATTCTCTCCGGCTTCACATGCATCCCTGACTTGCCTTTCCGTGTTTTTTTATTTGTGAAGCAAAATATGTTTTCTTGTAGCAAGTTAAAGCTTAGTAAGCTTTAGCTTGAGGGGGAGTGTAAGAATATTAGAAAATATCTTATAATATCTTTTATATTATATTAGAGTATCTTGAGTTATTTTCCAGGGTCAATTATAGATAGAAGGTCAACCATGGGATATTGCACTTTTCTATGTGGGAATCTTGTGACTTGGAAGAGTAAGAAACATAGTGTGGTGGTATCCAGATCCAGTGCTGAAGCAGAATTTAGAGCAATGACACAAGGAATATGTGAGTTACTGTGGTTGAAGATTATTTTGGAAGACCTAAAGATAAAGTGAGATGAACCAATAAAACTCTGTTGTGATAATAAATCTGCTACTAGCATAGCACATAATCCAGTGCAACATGATAGAACCAAGCATATTGAAGTCGATAGACATTTCATCAAAGAAAAACTTGACAGTGGCCTAATTTGTACTCCATATGTCTCCTCCCAAGGCAACCTTGCAGATCTACTAACTAAAGGGCTAAACAACAACAACTTTAAAAAAATTGTATCCTAGTTGGGAATAGAGAACATCTATTCACCAGTTTGAGGGGGAGTGTCAATATATTTCTGTTTTATATCCCTCAAGTATAGGGATTCAGTTAAATAGGAGTACTAGTAAGGATTTAGTTATATGAGTACTAATAGGGATTTAGTTATATATGAGTAATAATAGGATTTGGTTGTTTAGTAATCTAATATATATATATATATATATATTTGATGTATTGCCAAAATAATTGAATTCAATAAAATATATTTTTACTCTAATTTTTCAATAGTTTAGGTTGTAAGTCATTTTAGTAACTGCTTTAGAGCAGTTATGGGGCAAATAAAAGTAGGAAATTAGGAAGAGGAAAGGCGGAAATTGAGTGGTTATTGGGAAGAGAGAGGTCAAGCTCTCAAATTCTTGAAGTGGGTATTCTTGTAACACGTTTATCAATTATGTCCTTGCAGAATTGTAAACTCGCATTCTGGTTAATTCAATAAAAAATTCAGTTTCCGCATTTCAATTATGTACTGACCAGTTCTACCACATGGGTCGGGTCTTTATTGAAAACGACGCTTTGCATAACAAAACCCTAAAAAACACACATTTATGATACCTGTCGTTTTGCTTACTCTATTCATTAACTTGCTTTCTTTTTTGGTTTTATATAATTAATTAATTATAATTGCTAATGTGATTTAAAAAAGGAAATATACTATGCTATAAATTACAATAAAAGGAAATATATAATGCTATATTATTTTTTAATCAATAATATAAAATGATTTTATTAGTAAAAAAAGTATAAAATGATTTGTTTAGTTTTTTTAAAACACAATATTTGTTTATTGCTTTTAGATGCTGGAAGCATGGAATTTCTAGTTATATATGTTTGAAAATATCAGTAGCAATGACCTTTGAAGTTATGACTTATGAATGTTTCTTTAGTTTTTGTATTTTTTTGCTTTTATATGTGTATGGTATTAATTGTTTCTAAATGTTCCCCTAGACTTCAACGTAGCGGCTACACTGCTACACCGCTATAGCGTTTTGAGGATCGGCCGCTACGCTACGCTATCTACTACTGACTACATAGGATTACCATTAGATCTTGATTTCGATGTTGGATTTTGATTATGAAGTATGATTACCCCTTTATTTTTGTATCTTGCTATTTTTTAGTATTTTTGTCTACTGTTTGTATTTTATGTTTAGCCTATATACTGTTTTTTGGCCTTCGCAATAGCAATCATCCCGTGATCCCGCTATCCCATTTTCGGGGTTCGGCGCTCCGCGCCACTATCTGAGACTGAGACTGACAACATAGGATTGGGGAACTGAACCTAAAATTTATAGAGATATTTGGAGAGAAAAGGAGTTAGGGAAGAATGGTACATTTCGTTTGAGTCTATTGGTATTATTATCTTATATCTTCTTTATCTTCATTATGTAGGTTGGCCACAATGCTTTTGTAAACCAAGAAAGCAACGGTTTTGGAGGCAGTGGTGGCTTTAATCCCTTTGAGCAGATATTCCGTGATCATGTAATGACTTGCTGGTCTTTTCATTTTTTTATTAATCATGTCTTATAGTGGGCCTCTCTTTCCTTTTTATTAGGCCGGTCTGTATTGTAGTATAAAATTTCATCAGGATTTCTGTTTCGTAGCAATAATAAATAGTCCAACTGCATCAGTTACTAGTTCAATCTAAAGGCAGAAGACAGAATGATCAATTGAGTTTTAAAAAAGTTGTGCAAATATGCATGCTTATGACTCAAGTAATGGTGCAAGCATCTTAATTTGTATAATGTGTTTGGTTATGCATCTGTTCTTTTCTATTGTTGTATAAATTTTTGTAAATTATTTCTCTCAATAAATTGATTGAGTTATATGTTCCACAATTGAAGACTAATATGTATGTTACTTCTCTGGTTATTCATCCAATGGCGATCAGGATCTATTTTTTCAACAGCTTCTTTCATCAGAACATTGGCGGACAGGATGTCAAGGTTCTTTTTTATTTGTATTTGGACATCTATTAGTATGTTAAGGATTTATTTATGACTATACATCTAAATCTATTTTTCAGACTTTTGTTGAACTTTCCTTTATGGAAGCTGTCCGAGGATGCACCAAAACCGTTACATTTCAAACAGATATGCTTTGTAACACTTGTGGTACGGTCATATCTTAATTAACATATAGATGCTGTGAATTTAGGTGCCACCACTATATTCAGTTCAATTTGTAAGGACTATGCACCTTGAAGATTACAAATTCTCTCTTTTGCTGAACTATTGCAGGTGGGAGTGGGGTTCCTCCTGGTACAAGACCTGAAACCTGTAAGCGCTGTAAAGGGTCTGGAGTGGTGAGTATTGTGTTTGTCTTGAAATTAAAATTTAACCTTCTTTCCAATATTAATGTATGTTCATTTTAATTTTTTTGATAATTTGATGGCTATGTTATATATCCAGACATCTGTACAAGCTGGCATATTTAAAATGGAGACTACATGTGGTGCATGTAAGGGAACTGGCAAAATTGTATCGGTATGGTGCAAAAATTGCTTTCTGATAAGTTCTATCATTTTTTAGTTTATTGTATTCTGATATCTGGACTTATTTGTGATTCAGTTAACTTGCTTGTTGTTGATCATTTTTTCTTCTTAATTGGAAGTAATCAATCATTGGAGCTGTTTATCCTCAAGATGTGCCAGTGTCAAGTCTTTTTTAGTTTATGAAGACAGGGATACTAAACATATCTAAGAAATGGTGTCGTAGTACAGAAGTTTTGTTGATCATATAGTCTTGGAGAGTCGATAGATGAGATCGTATAAAATTTAGAGATATGGTGGCTAGTGTGGAAACACATGTTTCATTTCATCCAATGTAGAAGTAGAATAGAGTTTGTTTTGGGAATTCAACTTGGCCAGAACAAAAAAATTATAATGTAAGGTGAAAATTGGACAGCATACAAAACCACAAATCACATGTTTTTAAGTATCTTAGTTCCATAATGCCAAATGACAGAGATAGAGGGAATTTCAACTATAGGATTCAAGTAGAGTTGATACTATGGAGGAATGTTTTGATGGTCACATGTGACAGGAAAATATCACTCAAGCTTATAAGAGAGTTGTAAGACTTGCAATGTGTTAAGCCTCTCTTATTAAAAATGTTTATAAGAGAGGAACTTCCATGGGCAGTTTATATGTATAGAGTAGTTATTTTATGTATAAAATAAGGCAAAGTCAATGGGGGTTGGTTCTCTTGGAATTTGGTAGTTATTTGGGAAAAGGAGAGAACCAAGGCTCTCGAATCCTTGTAGAATTACTTCTGCTTATGATAGGGAATCCAAGAAATGGTGTCGTAGTAGACTTTTTGTTGATATATAGTCTTGGAGAGTCAAGAAATGAGATTGATTAAAATTTAGAGATATGGTGACAAGTTTGGAAACACATTGTTTCATCCAATGCAGAAGTAGACTAGAGTTTATGGAATTCAACTTAGCAATATTAAAACCTTCTTATGTAAGGTGAAACTTGGAGAAGATACATTACTAGTCACATGTTTTGAAGTATCTTAGATCCATAATGCCGAATGACAGAGATAGAGGGGATTTCTACTAAAGGGTTCAAGTAGGATTGATGCTATGATTAACGGTAACATGTGAAGAAAATATACTCAAGCTTATAAGAAATTTTTATTGAACAATTGTAAGACTTGCAATGTTGTAAGGAACTGATTCTTGGACGGTAAAAAAACAATAAGGAAGTGATCTTAGTATCACAAGAATGAAAATGTATTGAATTTGATTAATGATAATGATTGGTGAGTGGTTATGCAAGAAGCAATAGGATTACAAATATTATATAACCATTAAAGAAAAAATTGGTTTAGCAATAGTTGTTGATAAGATAGTTAAATATCCTCTTAGGAACTATAGTAGCACTGATAAGAAGAGTAGACTAGATGGAGGGTAGTTCAATAGTTTGAGGTAGAGGGAGACCGAGGAAAGCCATAGCTAAACTCTCCATATTTGCTGATTCTAAGGTCTCTCCTTATTGAAGGGGTATGCCAGTGTTCCTAGTATAGTAATACAAAATTGGCAATATTAATCTCTACCATTCATATTCCGTTTTAAATATTAAATCAACGATCGATAAAAGGAGATCACTGATGTATCTTTTTGAATGCAATACTTCTCAGTCTGAACGACCTATTTTTGAACCTTATATATTCCATGAATGTATGACATGATTGAACCAATGTAACTGACGACTTGGTGGTTGTAGCTTTTTTTCCCTCTTCTCATTCATTTCATAGATATTGATAAATCATAATAATAGATAATGCTAGGTTCAACTTCAAGCATATTGATATGGCTATGCTTGGTCTATCATACCAATAGGTAATACTGTTTGCAAATATTATTTAATTTGATTTTTTTTTTTAGGTTGAAAACAGAGTTTCTGCAAGTCATGCAGGGGTGCAAAGGTTAACAAAGGAACAAAGTCGGTCAAATTGGATATTATGCCTGGTAATCATTATTTTTAGAATTTTGGGATGCGTTGTTATTATGCGAATCATGTTCATATGGCTTATAATGAGAGTCTCATCGACCAATTTTCCTGGCGATTTTCTGTGCATTCTGCTAATTATTACTAGCTGTACAGTCTTTCTATCTATCTACTGAAGTTCATAATTATTTATTATTTAGGTACTTCTTACCCACTAATGTAAGCCAATCTGCCTTCTATTTTCATTTTTTTAAATATTGTTTTTAAAAAATATATATGCGTGATAGTCAACTTTTTTGTTCAAACAAGAAAGAAGGATTATAATAGATACTCTACTTACTATAAGATCCTGCTTTTTAGACTAAATTTGTTTGGTATGAACTACGAAGAGAGTCCAGGCACTCCCAATTTTGCCATTATATATTAGTATCGATATGAAGAAAAGGACAAGCAGAAAGGAGCTAGAAAATTCTAGTCTATGGTTCTCGATAATTCAGAATTCTTATTTTTGAATAATTTGATGCGATGGTGACTCTATCTTTCTGATGATAAATTTGACTATCAGCTATGGTGCCAAACAAGACAATTATTAATAATTTCCTTTTCATATTCCACATGCATTGTGTTCAATAAGGAGTTACGACTTTTAGAAAAATTCACTAACTTAGATATTTATATTTTTACATTACATATTTTCATTTACATTTTCATATATTTATACATTTGAAGGGATTGACAACAATGAAACCATTAAGGTTTACAGAAGTGGTGGTGCAGATCCTGATGGAGATCATCCTGGTGATCTCTATGTTACAATCAAGGTTAAAACTTTAATCTCTTCATATCTTTGAGGTCATTTCCCTCGTTCTTTTATATCTCTATTCTCCGTGCATGCGCAATCATTTTTTCGTCCTTTTCTTTTTTGCAGGTCAGGGAAGATCCTGTCTTCCGTAGAGAAGGATCTGATATTCATGTAGATACTGTTTTAAGTATCACTCAGGTAATGTTGCTTAATGAAGAAAATCGTGATTCTTTAGCTTGTGCCTAATTTTCATAATTTTTTGTTTCAACTTTCTTTTTTCTCTTATCGGGTCCTTGAATGCTGCACCACTGAATTACCTAATGCTTTACCATTAGGGTGTTTCCCTGGGCTATGTTTGGATATTTCAGTGATAGTGGAATATCATTGGAATTGAAAGTAATGGGATAGGGCAAAGAAAAGGTCAGGATGGGATGAGAAAGGGTCACCTTCTGTGTTTGTGCTAGGAACTGGATTAGAAATCAAGATGAAGTGTGATATTATTTTCAAGAACCCTATTCCCAATCATGCTCCAATGTAAGAGCAGCACTTAGAATAGTAAGAATGTACAGAAAGAATGTATAGAAATAATGTAAATTCCCTGCATATTCGAGAGATCTAGGCCTCTCCTCCTCCATTCTCTCCTTCCTGTTAATAGGCCTATCATTCATGAGATCTTTCTTTACTACTAACTACCCAATTAACTAATTTAATAAACTCCCTCCTTAATAGACCTATCATTTTGAACTGAATATTAATGAGGGAACAAAGGGAGGAGTTACAAGTGTAAAATTATAGTAAGTTAAACTGAATGTTTTAGTCTGATATAGTAAATGAACGTTTTTGTAAGTGTAAATGAAAAGTTCAAGAAAGTAAGTTTGTGAGGAGAAAGGGAAAATTCTTCTTCTCATTACATCTTCCACCAAAAATGTTACAATTTTAGCTTTCTAATTCCCCTTTCCCATTATCCTTCTTCCAAGAAAACTGTTTATAAAGAGTACATTTTATTTATTTTATGGTGGAATGAGGGTTCCGTTTCTGCCTCTCTTCCATAGGAATGCCTATTACTTTGTTCGGTATAGAAATGCACAAAATGGGACCATTCCACTCTAAACCAATTCCCACATAAAGCAACCCAAATCCAAATTTTGTTGGAGGATTAGGATTCTTAGCTGCCAAGAATGAGATACTTTTAATGCTTGACCAATAACCCTCATTTATTTTTCATAAATGATCGAGATTAGTTCTTGATTTAATTTCTTTGAAATTATAATTGGTCTTGAATACAAAGGAAGTTCCCACCCTTCCAACACAGCACATGACACAACCCTTCTCGCAACAAGTCCCACTAGCAGGAAGCTAACGAGAACTGGTGCAGCTTATATGCTTTAAAAATTCTTTTATATTGATTTTGCTGATGTCTCAATATTGGAAAATGCTTTGCTACTGAATTCACAAACTTACCCTCTTTTTATATGCTTTAAAAACTCTATTATATTGATTTCACTGATGTTTCAATATTGTAAAATGCTTTGCTACGGAATTTACATACTTAGACCCTCTTTTTGGTGGTTGCGAAATTTTATCTTTCAAATGGAAATTTTAAAACAAAAATGTGTGGCTAAATTGTTTCTAACTGGTTTTGGAACAGTTTTACCGCAGATTTTGATTAAAAAAAAAGTTTTTATTTATTTATTTATTTAAGATAGTTTAATTTAAAAAATGATGTCAGGTCTCCATCCCCATTATTTTTGTGCATATCATATCCTCTTTCTAGTCTAATCCACTTACTCAACCATGGTGGAAGGTGCCGGTGCAGTAGTGGTGGATATGAAGGGTGGTTCGGTGACAATGGGTTGAGTGTTCTTGGCAATGGTGGTAGTGGAGGAGGGTGTCTAGTGTGATGGTGGCAATAGTGGTGGTGGAAGGTGTCTGGTGTAATGGTGGCGATAGTGTTGAGGGAGGGTGCCAGGTTGAGGCAGTGGTGACTATGGTTGTGGAGTGTGTTGGATGTTGATCTCGATGGAGGAGTGTGACACATGACATGGTGGGTGCCACATGATGGTGGTTTTAAAGGGTGCTAGGAGGTGGAGGTGACAAGCGGTTGTGACGTCACATTGGGGAAAGTGTTGGGGGGTGGAGGGTCCCACATTGTGATGACAATTGTGGTGGAGTAGGGTGCTGTGTGGTGGTGGGTGTTGAGCATCATTGGAGAAATCATAATCAAAATCGAGATCCTATGTAGAATCGTAGCACTGATTGCAAGATCCTACCAAATTTAGAAATTCATATATATTGCATATAGATTCATACATATGCATGTAAAACAACATAATTTAGTAAAAAAACTTCAAATCACTCCCAAAATACTTGAAAGAAACTCAAATTTGGGATCATTAGATTCATGAAACAATTAAAACACTCAGAACATGCGCAAATCACAACTAAATAACTTCAACATAGTAGCAAATCCATATGATGCTGATACACACAGAATCATGCAAGCTCAGTGATTCCACCGATCCCACGACCAATACCTCTGTCTCCCATCTTCTGCTCATCAATGAACAGGGAAAGGGGTATGCGATCGTAAAATCGTGGGATCCTATGTGCTGGATTAGGATTTTGACTACCATGGGCGAAATAGTGAAGTTCACAAACTTTTTGAAACTGGAATTCATAAAAAACTGAAAATGTTCTATTTCTATTTTTATTTGTCAGAACATATTTAGTTATTTTCTTGACAGGTTTTCATCTTAATTTGTTAGGCATAACGTAATTTTTAAGGAAGATATTTGACCAAATAAACTAATTGTTTTTTTGTCATATTTAAATTAAACTTGAATAAAAGAAAAATCACTTTTTACCAACTATAGCAATTTAGTGGATATTTTTTGACTAATTTTAAGTGGACCTTAATGGATTGTTTCAATCCATCCATTACCATCCAAATCCATCCAATCCATCTATTTTGATGCCTCTAGTAGTTACAACATACAGTTCTTGTTATTGGCGATTTGAGGTACCAAATAGAAGAATTGAATGACGTAATGAGTTATAATGCTACCTTCACTTCTTTTTACCTTTAACAATTCCACATATATGATTGACTATCGTGCTCATGTGGACTTCAGGATTTAAATCTAGAGACAATTGAACTGGTGGAAATCAAAGTAGCTCTGCCAGTTATAAATCTTGACGTATGACAAATAAAAATTGGTGAATTTGAGAGTTTTGTAGTTTGAAATTTCCCGATTGGCTTGGAGTCTATGGATATTTAATAGGATATTTAATAGGATTTGGGGGCAGTAATCAATTTGTCTGCTGGAGTTTCCATTTAGTAAGATTGATGTTGCAGTTTGTGTTTATTTATTTTGAATTGGCAGTGTTGGTTGTGGACTTGTGGTTGGTGCTGGATGTTCCATTTTCATACATATTTTGGATCTCAAACATGTCTTTAGTTGTCTGTGTTGCCTTATAGTTGTACTAAAAGCATCACTTAAAATTAATCAATAAACCAGATATTTTTTTATTTCCTTTTCAGGCAATTTTGGGTGGAACAATTCAGGTCCCAACTCTTACAGGAGATGTCGTTCTTAAGGTTTGTTTTGTTATTGCAGTAAAAATTTTATGATATTTTGGTTTTGTAAGTGATGAAAGTTTGGATGGTTGGTCCTGTTGGCAGGTACGTCCTGGAACCCAACATGGTCAGAAGGTGGTTCTGAAAAAGAAAGGTGAGCAGGTTGATATTGTTTATGGATAATATGGGCGAAATTTTAAAGAAAGTGTTCCATGAATTCCATGAATCTTTTGCATGAATTTTTATTAGAGTTTAGTTTGAGATCATCTTTTTACTATCATTAACTTGTTTGTCATCTCTTCACAGGGATCAAGACAAAAAATTCTTATACATTAGGCGATCAATACGTTCACTTTAACATCACCATCCCAATGTGAGTGTTAGATTTGTTATCATTCTTCAGTGTCGGTATTTAATTTTTTTAATTTATATTAAATCCTTTTTAATTATAAAATAATTTTATACAGGCTGAGGCAAGTTCTTTTATCCTTGGGTCGACCACTATGCTTTCTTTTTCTGGGTTTTCCAACCTGTTCAGCCAACTCCATCATCTTTATTCTTTGTTGAATCTCAACCTCAAACCTCAAAGTGTGGTTTCCTCAAATTGAGAGTTGATTTGAGTGGCTTTGGTTTTGCTATACCCCAGCAGGTTCTGGTGACTTGTCCGCGACCATTTCAAGATGGTCAGCAAGGCGGGTCTTGGATTGTTTAATTAGTGATGGGAAGTGAAGGATCTGGTGGTGTAGATGAATCCATGAGTTGAAAGCAGTGAAGGTTAGAGGTTGAAACACTAAGATGACTGGATTGGTGTTTTAGAGAGTTGAGAATGAGGTTGGGATGGCCGTGTGGGTGGCCAGAAGAGGGAGTGTGGATGTTTAGAGTGATAATAGTGAGAGAGAAGAGAAGAGAGAAGAAACGAAAGAAAGGAGAGGCCTTTTGGCCTAGTAATAAAAACATTTTCGACAGCCTTTTCCGTCGTTAAATAAGAATCTTGCATTTTCGACGATAGAGTACATTGGTATTTGAATTTCAAATAATATCCATTGTAATTTCCCACTGTTCTGTTCGTCGGTACAAAATGTCTTCTGTGTGCCTATTTAACGCAGCGTGTCCCGATGGACGGGCTCTTAGGAAACAACAAAAAATGCTTTTCACTTTTCTATGGTTTAGTGTGTCAAAAGTGGGTTCTTAAGTTTCATTCACAGGTTCAAAGGAAATGCCCATCGTAATGCATAAATTTTCCAGCGGGGTCAGCGGAATAGTTGTTTTTATTGTAGTGCTAACATGCAGTGTGATACTTTTGTTTGATCGATATTTAAATGCCCTTTTTTGTAATCTTCTGCAGAGACCTGACAGAGAGACAGCGTGAATTGATTGAAGAACTTCAGAAGGAAGAGCAGGATGATTCTGATAAAGAGAAGAAAACTGCTTCGGCTTCTGGTTGAAAACATTGACAGGCAATCATTTAACCATCAAATTGTCCTCAATTGGGTGGGAAGCCGCATGGTATTGAAGTTTTGTAGGAGTATTAATTATTTTTTCTTTTTCTTTTTTCCCCTCTACTATTGAGTATATGTAATATTTATCGTCATAAGAGATAAATCACAAATTCGTTTTTAAGGTTAGAATACAATCCCTTCATGCACCTGTAGACTCCTTTAGTCTGTGTTGTATATATATTTGGATATCACTTTTAACATAAAGGGGTGCATGTGACCGAGTTGTCATTCTTTTTTAACTTCTACCATACTTAGGAACCATGACAAATAATTGGGGCATGGCCAAACTTATTGATAATTTCTGCATCATTACAAAAATATATATTTATTTATATTTTCTAGATCAGTGAAATGATTGTCTTGAGTGATAATGAATATTGATTAATTGTCATTTGTATTGACTTTAACATATGGAAAAGAAAGTTGACATCTGAATTTGTACTTTACCAATTGAAATCTTTCTGTGAACAAGTAATTCGATATGTTTATTTTGACATTACCGTATGAAATCACATTTAGCCTGAATTCTGTTTACAAATTGCTGCTCAAGTAATTAAAATAGAACACTTTCATTATGTAAAATTAATTTACATTGATAGGTAGATATCTAAACACATTTATGTCTTGAGTTGTCTAAATGGGTCGAATTCAATTAACTGATCCATTAGTCCATAATTTTAGCCCCCTATTAGACCAGAAGCAATAAGTCCCAAAAAATTTTGGGGAATACATTCAGCTATTTTTCTTTTGTTTGCTTTTTATTGGATTTTAATTTTTTATTGGATCTTAATTTTTTATAGTATTTAAAAATGGTGAAGACCAAATCTAACATTTGAATGTACTTTTTGAAAAAAATAGTAAAAACTTTGACAATTATTTCTTATTTTTAAATTATAATTAAATATGTCAACTTAATAAAAAGAGAGCCGTTTAGCTAAAACTTTTTGAAATTTTAATCTTTTATATATAATAAATTATTAATTTGGTTCAATTGAACCAAATAAATAATTTTAAGAAAGTACTACTCCATCCCAAAATATAAGCAAAATTATATATATACAAAAATATGTATTGGGACCAAATTTTGAACTACATATGTCAATTTTATTTGATCAACTTTTACTTATATTTTAAAATAGATAAAGTAACATTTTTCAAGAGGTGTTAGTTCAAGGGTAAGAGTCAATCTCAAGGGACGAAGTTAAAATTTTACTCGAGATGATTGTAAAATAACCACAATTATTAATAATAATTTTTCCTTCCCTAATTTTTTTTAAAAAGAAACTAGTATGTTAAAGAGACATAAAAAATTAAAAGAGTAAATAAACAAATAAAATGAAATGGAGTAGGCCAGTCCACTAGCTTACATAGCCTATTTGAGAGTTCTAATTATGTTTGTTCGAATGAATTTAGAGTAAGGTCTTGTATGTGCGAATCGTGAGAGGAGATATTATTAAATGGTGATTTCTTCTCCCACTCTTTTATCTACTCCAATATATGCTCGGATTGAGGAATTCGGACAAAAATCGAAGGCTTTTGAGAAAACATAGGGGAGAAGAAGATCAATTATTAAAGATGACTTGTCAAATGTTTTAGAGAACACTCTCACATAATGCATGATATAAAAATTTATATGTATGTAAGTGCAACTTATATGGTTGTTGTAAATATATTTGATATATTAAACTGAGTTTGAATATAGGATATTAATGTTTCTCTACATTAGTATGTGTAAGTTTTTCTACTAGACTCTTTAGAAAGAAAAAAACTTATCTTATGTAAAATCAAATGTTAAAATATAAACATTTAAAATTTGAAATCAATATTATAAAGACATTGTTTGTTAATTTACACCAACTAATTCTTTAGTAGTGTAAATTAGTAAGTTAAACCTTTGAATTTATTTGATAAATATTTAGTTATAACTTGCTAATTTATATCTCCAAAAATTCTACTATTTCAAAATTGAACTTAAGTATTTTCATTTTTCAATAAAAACATTATGCTAATTTCTTTACTTATAATTTTTGTTTTATATTAAAGGGTTAAATATGTTTTTAGTGTAAAGTTATGATCTTTTAAGTTTAGTCTCTAATATTTTTTGTTAAATTATATTTATTATTTTGATTTTTTTTTTGCAAGAAAATGATACTTTAGTACCTCTTATAAAATTAAAATAGAGATTAAAAGTGAATATATATTTTTTTTAAATACAAAAAATATATTTAATCTTATATTTAAAGTTTAGTTTGTATGCTTTGACAGTGATAATGTAAAATAATTCTATGCAAGATATTATGATTAAGATATCATAATATCGCTTTTTAATTTTTAATTGAGCAAAAGAAAATTATCGCATCTTAAAAATTTACAAAAATTAATTGAATTATGTTTGCCTTTACTTTTACATTCCCTAACATTTAAGCATAAGTAGTTACACATATGGCTTGTCTTCCAACATTTGATGTTATACTAGAAGTCAAAGTCTAATAGTATGACATTTCTTACAAAAATTAAAGATACAAATAATCTTTTTTATTTATTTTTATTGTAACTCATAATTTAAAAACATACAAATAAGAAAAGAGATTCGTAAGTTATGTTGTAAAGAGAATAAATCAAATGAAAATGAAAATATACTATATAATTAATATAATATAACATTATAACATATGGTTATATGATGGTGTGAAAAACAAAATAGTGTGTTTTTAGTATAAAATATATTTTCTTAAATAAACACTACATTCATCCCTCTTAAATAAACACTTATTTTAAAAATGGCATTCCAGTTTCATGCTCCGACTTCACTTTTTATATGATTTCACCTGCATAGAGATATAAAGAATATTAATCCACTTTCACATGCTAATAATGCTAATAATAATTACAAAGGTAACATATATAAATTAGGAGTTTTTTTATTCACGCAAACAACATTTTTTTTATGGTCAACTCTCTTCAATATGTGTAAATTGTTATAGTATGAATTTCTTTCAACTATTAAACTTTCTTTCTTTAAGTCTAATCTATTTCTAAGGGATGGTAGATGTAACGATGCAAATATGGATAAGAGTGTTTTGAATTATTTACACGTAACCAATTAATTAATTTCTAAAATGTGATTCATATCAATAATTTTTCTTAAATAGTAATTCACATCAAATTAAAAGATCAATAATTTTTCTTAAATAGTAATTCACATCAAATTAAAAGAACCAGTTAAAAGAAAAAAGAAAGGGGAAAGGCACACACATGGTTCAAAGTTTGTGGTGCACTTTTCTGGTAGTTGTGAGGCCATGTTACGATCAACACCAGATATTGGAGGCCCATTAACAAGAACACACAAACATGGTTGGCCCAAAGCCTTAAGGGCATTGCAACATGCATCATTTGGTGGAATTGGGCTAAAAGGTGCAACTGCTGCTCTACAAGGAATAAGTTGCACAAGTGCCGAGAAAAAAGTGCTTTTGCAAGGAGTGCTTTGAACTTGTGCTGCTCTACAAGGAATAAGTTGCACAAGTGCCGAGAAAAAAGTGCTTTTGCAAGGAGTGCTTTGAACTTGTGTCACCAATGCTACCATGATTAACAAAAACCACAATAAGTACACAATCCTATAGCTAATAAAAAACTTCATCTTAATTTCAAGTGTTTAATTTATGTTTTCCAATATTTCTAATTAATTAAGTAAACACTTTAATTTACTATACTACTTAGAGTTGCTATGGTTAATTTTGTAATTTATAATAGATGCATATGCTCTTGTTATAAGGCATGCATACTATGTTTTAACCAAAAGGGTTATTCTAATTATGCTTCCTATATGTTAATATCATTTTCACAAGAGATAACAGTATCAATGCAATTGGTGTTGTATGACGACAGTTAGAAGATTCGAATGACATGATTTCTCTTAGTATTAATTTGTGAAGTTTCTTTTTCATATATTGTAATACATAGATATGTGATAGATATGATTAACTAGCAATAAAATGATTGATTAATAGGTTGATTTTAAAGTTTTTCAAAATTTGATTTATATAATGAGTTGAGTCAACTGACCCTATCTACATAGACAAAATTATTATTATTATTATTATTATTATTATTATTATTATTATTATTATTATTATTATTATTATTATTAATAACTAGAATGCGTCTCTTTGGGTTGCATATATAAAATGTTTTTGTATTTATTTTCAATTTTAAATTTAAGTATTTTGTATTATAAAAATTTCATATTATTTATTCGATTAATTATGATTGGTCTTTACTTTTATACAATTTTTTAATATAGTATTTATAAATAATAAGAACAAAAATCAAAATCAAAATATTTACAAGATATAAATCAAACAAAAAATTTACAAAAAAAAACTAAAAAAAAACGTGTATTGATGAACTAACCATATATTTAAATCTTATTTTTTTATTAGTATGACAATTGAATTAAAAATATAAATAGTAAATAAACATTTTTTAATAAAATTAAATAAAAAATCCAATTAATATAGTTTTTTTTCTTTCTGATTTCATTAAAATAAAATTGAAATTGAAATTAAAACAGTTATCCGAAACTAAATCATCCGGTAAAACTAACCTAAATTAAAATTAAATATAAAACTAAATCATATGTTAAAACTAACTTAAATTCAAATTAAAACATTATTCTGTAATGTCTTCAACCTTTTTGACGGTAAGTCAGAAAGCTTCATATTGATTTTTATTAGATATGATTTTGATTTTGAAAAATGTTAATAATATGATTTTTTTTAATATAAATAATTTTTTCTTGCAAAATCTTAATTTTTCGAAGTAGCAATTTTTCAAATTTATCAAAAGTTATGACTTTTTATTCAAATTTATTATTATTAATATTATTATAACTATTTTTTTTAACAACATCGTATTTTAACTACATATAATGCGTCTATAATTTATAGATAATATATCTGAATTACTGTCGATACAGATTACTCTCATTCTATGTATAACAACTCAAAGAAAAAATAATAAGGTAATTTGAATTATCCGTTATTATAATTATTTAAATTTAAGAAGATAATATGTACCAAAACAGTAAACACATATTTTATTTTCTAATTCAAATAAATTTGATTTGTCAAAACAAAATAATGATAAAAAAATAATTTGGGTAGGTAGTATAGTACTCATCCCCGTACCAGCATTTTAAAAAAATACCCGTGTCCGTACTCTCGTAGGTATCAACTTTAATACTCGTACCCTTGCCTTTTGGGTACTTAAGTGCCCGTACCCATACCCATTACCCGCACTTTAAAAAAAAATATCGATAAATAATCGCTATTGTTGTGATTAAATTTAAAAAATTTGTATGAGTAAAGCATCATGTAAATTGGTATGGAGAGAGCATCATGTAGCTTGATATGTGTATAGGGACTAAAATTTATTTTTCTAATTTTTTTAATTATTAAAATTTCATTTTTTTTATTAAGAGCCCAATTTTTAATATTAGAACAGGACTTCTAAAATCTATTATTAGCATATTTTCGTGATGATTTATTTATATGTTTCTCTTTTAGAAAGATCCGAAAATTATGAAATGAAAGACCTAAATTCATTGATTTGTTTGGAAGAAAAATGAGAGGTAGAAAGACATGAGATAATAGAGAGTGAAAAAGATAGTAGATAAAGATCGGAAGGGGAGATAAAGATGCATAACAGAGTAGAGTAAGAGTAACGTATGTGTATTTAAAAAAATCATGTATTTAAAAAATATTTTTTCAAACAACCATGTTTTCTTGAAAATCATTTTTATGTCATTTATGGTAATTTTGTAGTTTTAATAAAAATCATTTTTATAAAATTGTTTACAAACAAGTTAAAAATTATTTTATAAAAATCTCTAAAAAATAATCTCTAAATTATTTAAAACAAAAATTATTTTTATTTAAGCTCAAATAAATGCATCCAATAATAATAATAGTAATAATAATAATATATAAGTGCGGGGCGGGATGAGTACTATAGCACCCGTACCCGCACACCATACCCGTTCAATTTTGCGGGTAATTATCTGTCCCCGTACCCATACCCATTATGCGGGTTTTTACCCTACTTATTGCGGGTTTTTTTTGCGGGTACCCACTGAATCTGAGTATAATTGCCATCCATATGTTTACTGGAAATAAAAAAAAACACTGATTTCAAGTTTTAAATTAATTTAATCTGTCGAAACAAATTGACTCTAATTCAAATCATGTTTACGAGAGATAGCAAAAAAAAAAAAAACTGATTTCAAGTCACATTGTTCAGACCACCTTGACTTGACATAAGTGGTGATACAAATATCACCATCAATCACCTTTTAGGTGATCGAGCCAAACAGTACTTAAAACCTCCATCTAGGGGTGGGAATAGGCCAGGCCAGACTAGGCTTTGAAAGGCTTGAGTCTGGTCTACGATTAATTTTTTAGGCCTAAGCCTGACCTACGGCCTATCATAGGCTTTTTTTTCGGCCTGACCTGACCTTTTTAAAAATCTGGCCTAACCTGAAAGCCTATTTAAAATGCTTATTCACATTAAAATATTTAAATGTTATATTTTACATTTTTTTTAAATAGGCTAAATTAGAAAGTTTTTTATTTAAGGAAAACTAATAAAATTATAATCAAATCTAATATAATAAAATAATATTAAAATAGCCTAATTGATAGGCTTTAAAATAGGAAACAATAATATTAATAAAAAATAAGATATATATATACATATACTTTAAAATAGGAAGTTATAATATTAATAAATAATAATAAAAAATAACATTAATAAATAATATATATATATATATATATATATATATATATATATATATATATATATATATGCCGGTCTGTCAGACCTAATAGGCTTTTATATAAGCCTGAACCTGACCTTCTTATTAAACAGGCCAGGCTAGACTAGACCATAAGTAGGCCAGGTCATAGACCCATGTCGGACGGCCTAGCCTATTCCCATCCCTACCTCCATCTAGTAATCACTTGTTGAACACATATATGTTGTCCAATTTTCTCAAACAAACATTTCCTAAATTTCATCCTGCTGTCTCTAATAAAAGGTAAACAAAGTCATGCGCTGTCCTTACGTGATGCACTGATTTGCAATCTATATTCACGTTAAAACATACCTTCCTTCACCCTTTAATGAACGGAAGCTACCGTCATTTATTTTAATTTTAAGCGATAATTTAATCTTTTATGTTTTAAAATGTCAACAATATTATCTTTTTTTTTGACAAAAATTCATCAAAATTTTCAACCAAAATCCATAAAATTAATTATATTATTTAATATAATATAAATTTAATCAAATTCGTAACTCAAATCTTCAAATAAACTCATATTTTCATTATTTATTTGATGTTGTTAGAGATGAAAATATGAGTTTATTTGAATATTTGAGTTTCAAATTTGATGAAATTTGTATTATATTGAAGAATATAATAATTTTATGGGTTTTGGTTGAAAATTTGGATGAACTTTTTGAATTTTTGTAAAAAATAGGATAACATTGTTGACATTTTAAAATATAAATGATCAAATTGTCACTTAAAATTAAAATAAAGGATCAAATCAGGAAGAAAAAAAAAAATAAAGGACTAAAATGTTAACTGAAATTAAATTAGGGAACCACGTGTACTATTTAGCCTATTTTTTACTACAAAAATATCTCTCCACATTTTCTATATCCTAAAATGTGTCTTTCTCTTAAGTTGTTTTGTGTATTTTAAATCGCATTTCAATGACTTGCTATTGTTGTAAAATAAAAATAATAAGTGAAAAGTGTACTAATAGAGTAATTAGTTCCTTGAGAGGAGAAGGGATAAAATTCAAATATTAATACAAATAATGTGCACAACTTATATCAATCAACCATGAAATAGTTTTAATCAAAGGTTTACAAATTGAAAATTTTCAATGCATTTAAATATCTTAAAATTACAATTTTATTTGAATAAACAAAGTGGCAAATCCTATAAAAAAAGACTATAACCCACAAATCATATGGTCAAACACTAATGTCATTTGGAGAGTACTCACATGACATAATTCTCATTTGGATATTTTCCTTTTATAACTCTACCACAAAAACTAGGCTCCTAATCAATAAGATAGTTCTTCACAATAATGTCTTCCATAACGCGACTTCTCTTCTTCTAGTAAATTCCAACTGAGGTCCATTATTAACTCATATAAATGTTATCATGCATCTAACTATTGCAAGAATGAAATACTCGTACACAAGTTTATCATCGCAATGATGTCACTAGGTTACACATAATATTATTTAATCGCATGCGGTATTTTATTAGATAATATACATGTATATCATAATGATACATCTAATCAAATCATATAGTATCTAATAATCATATAAGATCAAGTAATCAGGAACACACAAATCATCACTCATAAAAAATTAGTCAAATAAAAATAATAGCACTTTGTCCAAATTATCAACAAAAGGTAGTTTTTCAATTTAATTATAAGATCTTTATTAAACCTACTCCATGGAAACTTCTATTTTAACGTGAGAGTAAGGCCGTTTCGGCAAAAATAACATGATTGTTTGCAACGAGCAGATATTCATTTTGGCTCGAGCGTTGCACCTTATTCTACATTCAGGTTTCAACGTGTCAGGTAGTATAATTTCTCTCTACCAGAGTAGCTATCCCTGACTATTAGTAGGAGTTCAAAACCCGATGATCCCTAGAAGATCTGTAGTCGACCTAGCCGAACATATGCCCAGTCTGATGTACTTCATTGTACTATAAGAAAGAACTGGTTATGCTATTTAGTAAAGTAATCAGTTTTATTAATTTTTAACTTAAATAATCCTAATCAACAACTAGATCGTAGGCTCGTGCGATGCACACGAAGTTTTTTGCTTAATACAAGGTAATTGAGAAAAACAATAAAGTATTGAAAACAAAAATTACTATACCTATCTATCATTAGAAAAACATTACTTTATTGCGCCATATAAATATTGTAATTGAATAAAATGATCCTCACGTTTATGTTCCTGTTTTGTAAAAAAAAAATTGTCTATCACTTATCGGTTGCTACTTTACTATGTAATCACAATGGAATATATTAATGCTACGTTACTGTTGAAACAAATGTGTAAATTTAAAAATTGTTCAAGCCCTACATTGGTAAACTCTCATTTTGAATAGTTTTAATCATTATATAAATATTCTCAAATTTTTGTTGAAGTCCCACATTGGTTAGAAAACATATGTGAGTTTGCTTCCATCACTATATAAAGAATGTTAATTTATTGTGAAAAGCACACCAAAGTTGGAAGCATTTCCCAATTCTCCCCTTTCTTTCTGCCCGTTCGATATTTTAGAGCGGTATTGTTACGGTAGTCTCTTCGATATTTTAGAGCGGTATTGTACCGTAATCCCTTCGATATTTTAAAGCGGTTGTTATACCGTAGTCCCTTTGATTTTTAAAGCGGTTGTTATACCGTAGTCTCTTCGATATTTTAGAGCGGTTGTTATGCCGTAGTTCCGTTGAGTTTTGAGTGGTCCTAATACCACTATCATTTTAGATCAGTTTTATACCGTTGTCCCGTTGAGTTTTGAGTGGTCACAATATCACTATCATTTTAAAGTGTTTTTATGCCACATGCTGCAGTCCTTTAGAGTGTAGTAATTTTGAGTTATGAGTGGTTATAGTACCATATTGCGAGGTGACTTTAACCGTCATATTGAGAGTGGCTTTAACAGCCATATTGAGGGTGTAATTCTAGAACGTTTTTCTACGGTGCAGTGGAACTCTGATACAGTGAATCTGGGATGTTTTATCCTGAGGACGTCGTGGTTGATAGTCTGCCTTGCACAATTTGGGCAGTGCCGCGAAACGTCTTAAAGAGAGCGACCTAGTCTGCGACTCAACCCAGTAATATCTTCGGTGACACAAATTGTGATTTTTAAACAGTTTTTGCAAACTCAAAAACAGCAATTTTAAGACGTATTTTCTGCCATGTCAACCGAAGATATTACTGTATATGTTTCTTTAAGGCAAACAAAAAAGGATAAGAAAGCTGGAGAATTAACCCATGGGAGGGTAATGATTACCTATATAATAAGAATAATTATATTCTTAATAGACTTGCTGGTGATCTGTATGAATACTACAGTTTCAGCAATAGTACTAGACAGGTATGAGATGCTATTAAAAAGATTTCCTGCCGTACTTGAAGGATACAGTGTTACTGATTGGAACACCTTATCAAATGACTCCAAAGAAACCAGTGGCTATATTTTTAATATAACTGGTGGTGTTGTATCTTGGAAATCGAAGAACAGACGATAATGGCTTAATCCACTATGGAGTCTGAAATGATAGCACTAGCTACTGCTAGTGAAGAAGCAAGCTGATTGAGATGCTTGCTAGCTGAGATCTTTTTATGGGAAAAACCTATGCCAGCTGTGTTGATCCATTGTGATAGTACCGCGGCTATTGCAAAAATTGAGAATCGTTATTACAACGGTAAGAGACGACAAATACGTCGTAAGCACAGTTAGAGAATTACTTACTAAAGGAGCTGTAATAGTGGATCATGTACGCGCTAATGATAATTTAGCAGATCCTTTGTCGAAAGGATTGGCTAGAGAGAAAGTCATAAATACATCCAAAAGGATGAGACTATTGCCTATAGATAGATGAGTCACTCATGATGGGAACCCGACCTAAAAGACTGGAGATCCCAAGAATTAGGTTTAATGGGTAATAACAAGTCATAGTGATATGAGATGAACATGTTATTATATTTAACAGAAGCATGATTCCTGAAGCGATGGAAGGTTGAGATAATAGAAACTCTTAATGAGATCTATACTCTATGTGGAGGGAGTACCTAGCTACAGGAGTACTCTTGATAGACTCACCTATGTGAATGTGGAGATGAGGCCGTTTCCTATGGAATTTCGAAGCAAAAATTCCTAGAGCGTTCACTATACTGGGTTAGACGTGCAGGGCCATAAATGCACGGGCTTTTTAGAATACACCCAATGAAAAGGTTGTGTGTGTGTTTGATGTCCGAAATAGAGTTCAAGACTACAAGTCACTCTTGTTAAATCAAAATCTTACTCGCTATGTGAAGGTTCAAGTCATAGACACCTTTGCTTATTGCACAATCTTATAGAAGCGTTTGACGCTATTTTAGAAACATTTTTTTAATTCAAGTGGGAGATTGTTGGAACAAATGTGTGAATTTAAAAATTGTTGAAGTCCCACATTGGTAAACTCTCATTTTGAATAGTTTTAATCACTATATAAATATTCTCAAATTTTTGTTGAAGTCCCACATTGGTTAGAAAACATATGTGAGTTTGCTTCCATCACTATATAAAGAGTGTTAATTTATTGTGAAAAGCACACCAACGTTGGAAGCATTTCCCAATTTTTTCTTTTCTCCCTCTTATATTCTGCTCGATTGTTACCGAGCCAATTCTCCCATTTCTTTCTGTCCCTTCGATATTTTAGAGCGGTATTGTTACCGTAGTCCCTTCGATAATTTAGAGCGGTATTGTACCATAGTCCCTTCGATATTTTAAAGCGGTTGTTATACCGTAGTCCCTTTGATTTTTAAAGCGGTTGTTATACTGTAGTCCCTTCGATATTTTAGAGCGGTTGTTATGCCGTAGTTCCGTTGAGTTTTGAGTGGTCCTAATACCACTATCCTTTTAGATCAGTTTTATACCGTTGTCCCGTTGAGTTTTGAGTGGTCACAATATCACTATCATTTTAAAGTGTTTTTATGCCGCATGTTGCAGTCCTTTAGAGTGTAGTAATTTTGAGTTATGAGTGGTTATAGTACCATATTGCGAGGTGACTTTAACCGTCATATTGAGAGTGGCTTTAACAGCCATATTGAGGGTGTAATTCTAGAACGGTTTTCTACGGTGCAGTGGAACTCCGATATAGTGAATCTGGGCTGTTTTATCCTGGGGACGTCGTGGTTGATAGTCTGTCTTGCACAATTTGGGCAATGCCGTGAAATGTCTTAAAGAGAGCGACCTAGTCAGTGACTCAACCCAGTAATATCTTCGGTGACACAAATTGTGATTTTTAAACAGTTTTTTCAAACTCAAAAACAACAGTTACCAAAACATGAATTATTAGTAGGTTTTGTGAATTTTTACTTAGAATTAATAGTGAGTATAATCGTTCATTTCCAATATACATGGTAACGTAAAAATAATGCCTTAAAAAATTTATTGTAGTTATAATGATGATAATAGAAACTTGACATAAAGTATTTAAATGTGGTTTTCGTAAGTTAGTTTAGTTTTTTTTTTGGTTGTTTAATTCTGTCTATAAAATTAGTAATAAAGATATGTTTAAAGATGTATTTGTAATTTTGATATATTAAGTGATTATAGTGACACCACACCACACATTCAACGACCAAAATAGTTGTTCACTCCATGATATTTTGCACTGTTTGTTATAGATTAAAAAACGCGACTTTAACTTTATATTTATACAAATTATTTTTATGAGAATTTACTCAAAAATAGTAAAAGCTATTTCAAGTTCATTGAAAAACTAATAATTTTGACATTCAGTAACTTAGATATTTGGTGTTAGAGATTTAAATATATTAAAAATCACCTCTAAAAAAAAAGTGTCACAAAACGGATTTGTATGAGAAATTACTTTTAAACATTTTTTGAAATTTCGCTATACAAAAATATATGTAACAAAAAGTTGAAATACTTTAAATGATTTTTTATAATAAACTATTTAAATCAATTTCACATTATAACAAAAGACAGAATACTTTAAAAATCATTTTCTTTTATAAAAAAAAAAACTATAACTAACGAACCCTTTATTTTTTTAGTCAAGCATAATTTTTATATGGTGTAGTATATATTAAGTAATGTAAATTTAAAAATTATTTTATATGAATTGATTCCTCAACAATTAGTGTTTCTTTGTTGAATACTATGTAGACTTTAGACCTTTTAGAGTATTCCAAGAAGATGAATTTTTGAGATCGTGAGTCAAATTTTCCAAGATTCTCTTTGGTGTTTAAAATATAGCATATGCAACCGAAATGATGAAAGTATGAAATGTTGAGTTTTATTCCTTTGTACAGTTCATAAGGAGTCTTATTAAGAATATGTCTAATATAAATTATATAATGAATATAACATGCAGTGTTCACTGCTTCAGCCTAAAAGTGCTTAACAACATTCATTTTGTGAATCATGGTACATGTCATTTCATAAATAGATCTATTGCTTATTTCTACAACATCGTTCTGTTGAAGTTTTTTTGGAGAGGAAAATATATGTTAAGTGTTGGAACCAAGTTGGTTCTTACACTTAAAGTTTTGATGTTAACAAAAGTATTTTATGAATATATTTGACTTCGAAGAAGTACCCCACCAGAGGATGTCAACAGAAACTGCCATCAGAGGATGTTACCTGAAGCTGCCACTAGAGGATGTCACTCGAAGCTGCCACCAGAGGATGTTAAACCGAAGCTGCCACCAGAGGATGTCACTCGAAGATGCCATCAGAAGATTCAAAGAAGTATGCCATCAGAGGATGTAACCCAAGGATACCACCAGAGGATGTAACCCAAGGATTGTTGGAACCAAGTTGGTTCTAAGTACTTAGGATTTTGATGTTTACAAAAGCACTCCATGTAATCTTATTTTGAACCTTGAATTATTAAATCAAATGCCACCAGAAGCCGAAGTAATCAGAAGCAGAAAATCAAAGGGTTCCAGAGATTGAATCCTGAAGGTACCAGAAGATACTCCAGGATGTCAAAACATCACCGGAAGATATCTTTGCTGGCCCAGATCAGAAGGAAGTAAAGTCAGAAAGAGACCTGGACCAGACCAGAAGGAAGCCTGCCAGAGGGAGACTTGATCCAGACCAGAAGGAATCATTTGTCAGATTTATTCCATAAGTTATTATGACTAGAAGATGGCCTGGCAGTGAAATAATAAACAGCCCAGACTTGATCTAGACTTAATCAGAGGATAAGTTAATGGATCCAGAACAAGAGAATCAATCTAGATTTGACCCAGACCAGAAGATAGCATGATTCAGGGTATGAAACTAAGTCCATACCAGAAGAAATGATCTCCAGATTTGATCCAGAACTGATCCAAACACAGAAGGTAAAATGTCCAGACTGAAATATTATTTGTCCAAATTTAATTTCAGTTTAATCCAGACCAAGTCCAGAATTGGTCCAAATCAGAGGGAAAATATTCAGATCAATGGTTCAGATTTAAGTATTTGGCCCAGTGTTGGCCGAGATCAGAAGATCAGACTATGGCCCAGTGTTGGCCAAAATTAGAAGGTCAGAATGTGTGGTCTAGCAGTGGCCGAGATCAGAGGATCACAGCAGATCAGACCATGACCCAGTGTTGGCCGAGATCAGAAAGTGTGGTCCAGGATTGGCCGAAATCAGAGGATCACAGCAGATCACTTAGTATGGTCCAGATGTGGACTAGCGCAAAAGATCAAATTGTCCAGATTTAATCATGAGGATTAACGGTGGAGATTTTAATTTATTTTGATCAAAGTATTAAAATGATTTGTTACAAAAATAAAGTGAAGTCGTATGCAAAGTCAGGAGCTGTTGGCGGGAAGAAACTATAGACATGATTGGCCAATTATTTTTGAAAGAAAATCTGAAGTATAAAAAAGATACGTTTTTTTATTTATATGAAGCCCGATTGGTCAAGATATTTTTGCAAGAGAATCCAGAAAGATACAGCTAGAAATTAAGCTTGGAAGAGGCCCTAATTCGCATCTATAAAAGGAGGCTCAAGGCAGAATACTTAGCATCGAAAATCACAAAAGAATCATACACTTCCAAAGCAAACACTCAAGTTTTCAGTGAGGTTAATTGTGAGTTCCAGCTTTCAAGAAGCAAGCACTCGTGTTATTTTCTTTCCCTTGTGTTAGATCTAAGTTGTTGAAGTAGAGTCTACAATCTGAGGGAGTCAGAAGGGGTAGCAGATTACTTGGCAATTAGATTCAAGGCGTTGTAATTCCTTCTACAATCTGGGGTTGTCAAATTGGCAGGAGAAGACTTGACTTAGGAAGTCAAGGTGCTGTATTCCTCAAGAGTCTACGATTGTTAGACTGTTTGAGAAGGCTGACTTGGAGGGTCAGTGGAACTGTTGTAATTCAAGGTTTGAATTAGTGAAATCCTTCAAGGTGAAGGGACTGGACGTAGCCTCGTTAACGGTGAACCAGTATAAAAATTCTGTGTTTTATTTTTACTTTATATCCGCTGCTAACTCTGTTTTTATTCATACATCAAGTTTGTTTTAAAAGTGTAAAAACAGGAAAAGTATTCAAGTTAGTCAAACACAATTCAACCCCCCTTCTCGTGTTTGCACCTTCAATTGGCATCAGAGCTCGGTCTCAAAGCTGAGGACTTAACAGTGTTTGAGGAAAGGTCCAAGGGGTTCAACATGGCAGAATCCAGAGATGAACTGGGAGGCAACATCATCAGACCACCACTGTTTGATGGAGAAAGGTTTGAGTATTGGAAGGACAGAATGAGAAGTTTCTTCATATCTCAAGATCCTGAATTATGGAAGATGGTAGTCAAAGGATACAATGCACCTACTGATCCATAAGATCCAACTAAAGAACTAGACATGGATGATATGAAACCAGATCAGAGCAGATTATACAAACTTTATCACAAGTCCAGAAACATCATGATCAGTGCCATCACATTCAAGGAATTTGACAGATGCACAGATAAAGAAACAACAAAGAGCATATTCGACAGTCTGGTTCTGACCTATGAAGGAAGCCAACAGGTTCAAGAAGCAAGGGCTAACATACTAGTCAAACAGTATGAGCTGTTCAAGAAGCAAGGGCTAACATACATCAAGTTTGTTTTAAAAGTGTAAAAACAGGAAAAGTATTCAAGTTAGTCAAACACAATTCAACCCCCCTTCTCGTGTTTGCACCTTCAAGGATGACATCAGAGGATACCTCTAGAGGATGCCACAAGAGGATGTAACTAGAGGATGTTACCAAAGGATAAAGTCACTTGAGGATACCTCCAGAAGATACAGCCCGAAAATGATACCAGAGGATAACAGAGGATATCACCAAAAGCAAAAATCAGAGGATATCATCAGAGGCAACAATCAATGACATCATCAAAGTATATCATTCATGGTCCAGATAAGAAGGGAACATGGTCTAGAAGAAGACATGGTCCAGATTAGAAGCAAACATAGTCCAGATCAGAAGCAAACATGGTCCAGATCAGAAGGACACATGGTCCAGAAGATAACATGGTCCAAATCAGAAGGAAACATGGTCCAAAAGATACCATGGTCCAGATCAGAAGAAGACATGGTCGAGATTAGAAGATAACATGGTCCAGATCAGATAAGACATGGTCTAGACTTGGTCCAGATCAGAAGAACAAACGGACCAGATTTAAAACGTGATTTAGATTCGTAGAAGACTTGATTCAAATTCGAAAAAGACTTGATTGAAAATTGAAAGAGATCTGATCAAATGTTTAAGAAGATTTGATTCAAAAATAAAAAAAAGACCCGATGGAAATTCAAAGGAGATCTGAGCAAAGAAGATTTGTTTCGAAATTAAAAAGAAACACAATCGGTCAAAAGGATTTTCAAAGGAAATTTGAGCAAGATACATCTTGAAATTAAGCACGGACAAAGCCCATATCTCATTTATAAAAGGAGGCTTCAGGCCATAGAAGAAAGCAACGAAAAACACAAGAACTCAAGCTTCAAATCCAAAGTTATTTAGAGTTCAAAAGAGAGAAACACTTGAGTGCATGAGAAATATTTTCTATGTGATTTTTCAAGAGTGAGAGTCATTGCAACAATAAGCTTTCCAGAAGAAACTATGCAAAGTTTCAAACACTTGTAATCAAAACAGATACTGGTGTGAATTCCTCCTCAAAAGTCTGGGGTTGTCAGGCTGTTTGAGAAGATTGACTTGGGGGGTCAGGTGCTGTAATTCAAAGTTTAGAATTAGTGGATTAAATCCTTATGAATGAAGGAACTGGATGTAGCCAAGTTGATGGTGAACCAGGATAAATCTTTGTGTTCTTATGCTGTTATTATCCACTGCTGAGTCTGAATATTTATTCATGAAGTAATTTACATCAGCATTCATCAAAACAGCAAAAAGAATTTAATTTTGGCAAACACAATTCAACCAAGTGGAGACCAAAGATCATTGCCATTCAGGAAGCAAAGGATCTGAATACTCTAAAGCTGGAAGAATAATTAGTTCCCTCAAATCACATGAAATTGAGCTTGAAGAAGATGAGCCCAAGAAGAAGAACAAAACCCTAGCCTTGAAATCCAAGCACAAGAAGGTCCTAAAAGCAGAAGTAGAATCAGAAGATAGTGATTGTGATGATCAGAAACCAGAGGAAGAGCAAATTGCTTTCATAACCAGAAAGGTTCTAAAGATGTGGCACAACAGAAAGAAGAAGTTTCTCCAAAGGTATTCCAAGCCTTCCAACAGAGGAAAGGTTGAACATGACAAGAAAAGTATCATCTACTATGGATGCAATGAACCTGGACATATCAAGTCAGAATGTACAAACCTGGAGAAAGGAAAACACCAGAAGAAAGACTCCAGACCTAAGAAGAAGAATCTGATGGCTACATGGGATGATTCTAATGAATCTTCTGATGATGAGGAAGTAGAATTGGATATGATGGCGCACATCAACTCTGCCTCTGGATCCGACATAGAATCTGCTCTGGAAGCGAATTAGAAGATGAAGAAGCATAATTGGGTATGATGGCTCACACTCATTATGCCTCTAGATCCAACACAGATGCTGACTCTAAAAGTGAATCAGAAGGTGAAGAAACAGAATTGGCTTTGATGGCTCACACCAACACTGCCTCTGGATCCAACACAGATTCTGATTCTAGAAGGGAATCATCAGATGAAGAAAAAGAGGTATTGTCTTTAAAAATGAAAACACTTAGGGAAGAAAATAAAATTCTAACCAAAGAAATCAATGTTTTAAAGAATCAAAATGCAGAATGTAAAACATAAAATGCAACTCTTAAAACTGATATTGCTGAACTTAAGGCTGAAAACCTAACTCTAAAAAGTAATCTTTGTTCAACATCAAGTGGAAATACTGTATGTAATTATGATATGCATGAACAAGTATTACAAGATTTTATTGCTAATGGTATGGAAAGAAGCAAATATGCTTCTATGATTTATGGAGTTAGTAACAATGGTAAAAGAGGCATAGGATTTGATGAATCTACAACTGAAACAAAACCTATTTCCTCTGATTTTTTGTGTGTTGTTTGCGCTAAGAAAGGTCACTCCAAATTGTCTTATCCCATGATAAAATCAAGGAAATACAAGAAACCTTTCAAGACCAACAAACCAGGACCCAACCAGATTTGGGTACCAAAAGATAAAATTGTTTATGTTGCAGATGTTCTAAGCAACCAAACTGAAACACCAGTCATGGTGCTTGGTCAATGGATGCTTGCAATATATGAAGGGCAAAAGGTTTATGTTCCAATGCCTACCAAATAGAAGCCAATTGACTCTGGTGGAAGAAGGAGTGGTCAACACAATACATATCAGAACTAGAATCGTATGATGAACTAGAAATATTAGAGAAGTCACACATATCAACCAAATCCAAATAGGCAGATAAGTCACACATATCAACCAAATCCAAATAGGCAAAGAAATCACACATATCAACAAAACTGGAACTACCAGAAGAATCAGAATTACCATAAGTTCCAAAACTATCAGCAGAAACAAAAGTGTCAAATTAACCATCATAATCAAGAGACTTCCTTGAACATTCCAATCAAAGTCATCAAGACTACAATCCTGGATGGGAATTGAAATCCCTTCATCCAGACTCTCTAATCACAGAATATGCAAACTCAGAATTTGAAAACCAGAAAAGAAGAAATAAGAGGGTTTTCATAGTGAAACTGAAACTGTTGACATATAGGTTATATCTCTCTTTACATATCATTATTGTTTGAATATTATGTTTACTATGATGACCAAAAGCTTGATCTTAAACATCAAAGCTAGATAAGTATTTTGCAGGGTCTCAAAAAATTTAGAGGAACCAGGCGATCCACAAAATCTGAACACTTCAGCATAAATAGCATACCAGTAGTTTCAAAAACAAGTAGAAACCACCAGAAACAAAATTGATGTTTTGGCTGTATTAATTTCATTCTTAAATGATCTTTATTATGTTCGATGACAAACAGCTTGACCTTGAAAAGTCAAAGCAAGATGATAGTGCAGGTTTACTAGAACCAGAGGTTTACTTCAAAGGAAGAATATGAAGATAAGTCAGAAGGAAGATGTGGATGGAAGTACAAGACATCTCATCCTAAAACTCTAATCATTGGAAGTGCAAGTGATCCTTTAAGGACCCGATCATCACTTAAAGGCACAAGTTTCTTTGGCTTACTCTTATCAATTGAGCCTACCCCTATTGATGAAGCACTGACAGATAATGGATGGATTCTTGCAATGCAAGAAGAGTTAATTGAATTTGAGAGGAATGATGTTTGGGATCTAGTTCCAAGACCAGAAAAGAACATTATTGGAACCAAGTGGGTTTTCATAAACAAGATAAATGAAAAAGGTGAAGTGGTCAGAAACAAGGCAATACTTGTTGCACAAGGCTACAGTCAGCAAGAAGGCATTGACTACACTGAGACATTTGCTCTAGTGGCCAGGTTAGAAGCTATTCTTATCCTACTTTCCTTTGTTGCAAATAATAACATTACATTATTTCAAATGGATGTTAAAAGCGCTTTTCTAAATGGTTATATAAGTGAAGAAGTCTATGTAAAACAATCCCCAGGTTTTGAAAGTTCTGCATTTCCAAATCATGTTTTTAAACTTAAAAATCTTTGCATGGTTAAAACAAGCACCTAGGGCATGGTATGATAGACTTAGTAACTTCTTGCTTACAAATAACTTTGAAAGAGGACAAGTAGACCATACACTTTTTAGAAAATCAATAGAAGATGACATTCTGATTATTCAAGTTTATGTTGATATTATTTTTGGATCTACTAATGGCACTCTTTGCCAAGAATTTTCTCAATTAATGCAGCATGAATTTCAAATGAGTATGATGGGAGAACTTAAGTTCTTCTTAGAGATACAAATTCAGCAAAGTCAAAAAGAGCTAAACACATAGAGATCAAACATCACTTTATCAGAGACTTTGTTCAAAAAGGGATACTCAATATTAAGTTTGTACACACTGACAACCAATGGGCTGACATATTCACCAGACCACTACCTGAAGATAGGTCTGACTTCATCAAGAAAAACTTGAACCTTACATTCCTTACCTAAAGATAGTTTAGTTTTTACATTAGTTTTTTTATATTTTCTTGTAATATGTTCATGTTATTCAAAATAAAAAAGGACCAGAAGATGAAAAAAAAAGGGGATACAAGGTGGAGCAAGATCACTTTCATTCCTTTTTGTCTGATGACAAAAGGGGGAAAAAGATATTTGATAAAGAGAAGATAAACTGGGGCTTAAACTTAGGGGGAGAAAGATATAAAGTGGAGCTTAGTCTTAGGGGGAGTCAAAGAAAAAGAAAGAAAAATGGTTATAAAAAATACAAGTTTTGTCATCATCAAAAAGGGGGAGATTGTTGGAACCAAGTTGGTTCTTACACTTAAAGTTTTGATGTTAACAAAAGTATTTTATGAATATATTTGATTTCAAAGAAGTACCCCACTAGAGGATTTCAACAGACGCTGCCACCAGAGGATGTTACCCGAAGCTACCACCAGAGGATGTCACTCGAAGCTGCCACCAGAGGATGTTATAAGAGGATACCTCCAGAGGATGCCACCAAAGGATGTCACCAGAGGATACCTCCAAAAGATACAACCAGAAAATGATACTAGAGGATACCTCTAGAGGATACTTGAGGATATCACCAGAGGATCCCATCACAAGCAAAAAATGACAGGATGTCATCAAAAGCAAAAATCAAATGATATCATCAATCAGAGGATATCATCAGAGGCAAGAATTAATGACATCATCAAAGAATATCATTCATGGTACAGAAGGAGACATGGTCCAGATCAGAAGGAAACATGGTCCAGAAGAAGACATGGTCCATATCAGAAGGAAACATGGTCCAGAAGAAGACATGATCCAGATCAGAAGCAAACACGGTCCATAAGAAGACATGGTCCAGATCGGAAGAAAACAAGGTCCAGATCAGAAGGAAACATGGTCCAGAAGATAACATGGAGCAGATCATAAGATAACATGGTCCAGATCAGAAGGAAACATGATCCATAAGATAACATGGTCCAGATAAGAAGAAGACATGGTCCAGATCAGAAGCAAACATGGTCCAGAAGATAACATGATCCAGATCAGAAGATGATTTGGTCCAGACTTGGTCCAGATTTAAAACGTGATTCAGATTCGTAGAAGACTTGATTCAAATGCGAAAAAGACTTGATTGAAATTTGAAAGAGATCTGATCAAAATTTTAAGAAGATTTGATTCAAAAATAAAAAAAAAACTAATGGAAATTCGAAGGAGATCTGAGCAAAGAAGGTTTGTTTCGAAATTCAAAAGAAACAGAATCGGTCAAAAGAATTTTCAAAGGAAATTTGAGCAAGATACATCTCGAAATTAAGCTTGGACAAATCCCATATCTCATATATAAAAGGAGGCTTCAGGCTGTAGAAGAAAGCATCGAAAAACACAAGAACTCAAGCTTCAAATCCAAAGTCTTTCAGAGTTCAAAAGAGAGAAACACTTGAGCGCAAGAGAAATATTTTCTAAATGATTTTTCGAGAATGAGAGTTATTGCAACAATCAGCTTTCCAGAAGCAACTATGCAAAGTTTCAAACACTTGTAATCAAACACGATAGTGGTGTGAATTCCTCCTTCAATCTGGGGTTGTCAGATTCGTAGGAGAAGACTTGGCTTGTAGGGTCAAGGTGTTGTTATTCCTCAAAAGTCTGGGGTTGTCTGGTTGTTTGAGAAGACTGGCTTGGAGAGTCGGATGCTATAATTCAATGTTTTGAATTAGTAGATTAAAGCCTTATGAATGAAGGGACTGGATGTAGCCAAGTTAATGGTGAACCAGGATAAATCTTTGTGTTCTTATGCTGTTATTATCCGCTGTTGAGTCTGATTTTTTATTCATCAAGTAATTCACATCAACATTCATCAAAACAGCAAAAAGAATTCAATTTTGGCAAACACAATTCAACCTCACTTCTCGTGTTTGCACCTTATAAAGTTCCATTCTATTCACATAAGTTTTCAAAATGTTTATTTTCAAATTCACCCCCATGATCACTATGAATCATTGCAATACAAAAGTTTTTTTTTTCATTTTGCACTTCTTTGCATAAGGTAGTGAAAACTTTGTGTGGCTCATCCTTGTGTTTTAGAAACTTTACTCATGTCGATTTGGAATAGTCATCAACAAACGAGTCCATAATTTTTATCACTCACATAAGCAATCTTTACAAGGATGAATAAATCAAGATGTAAAAGTTCAAGTGGTCTAGAAGTGGAGACAACATATTTAGAAGAAAAAAGAAGATTTTTTTTGTTTCCTTTTCTGACATGCCTATGAATAAATCAAGTCTTTTGAGTTGTGAGATTAACCTCAAATTAGCATGTCATACTCTTTTGTGCTAAACCAAATTTTCCTCACTTACAGACATAAGACATTTTACTTCTTGTTTATCCAAGTCAGATAAGTTTATTTTGTAAATGTTGTTTCTCCTTTGGCCAGTAAATAGTATGGATCCATCTATTTGACTTATTGCCTTACATGACTTTTGATTGAAGACAATCTTATAACCACTGTCGCTTTATTGATTCATGCTCAATAGGTTATGCATTAGTTCTTTTGATAAGTAAGACATTTTTAATAGAGGGAATGGAACCATTACCTATTGTGTCTTACCCAATTATCTTACCCTTTTGATCACCTTCAAAACATATGAATCAACCATTCTTGAGGGTCAAGTCTTGGAACATAGACTTTTCTCCCATTATGTGTCGTGAGCATCCATTGTTTAGGTACCATGATTGGTGTTTTAACTTTTTTGCTAAGGATATATGCAAGATAGGCTATTTTATTCTTAGGTACCCAAATTTGGTTGGATCCTGGTTTGTTAGTTTTGAAATGTGTCTTGTCTTTCCATGTTTTTGTATAGGACACATTCTTTTATTAAGACCTTTCTTGAGGTAGTATACGCAAGCAGTATCAGATAGGTTAACCTCATGAGTTTTCTCTGTTTCTTCAAAACCAATGCCACATTTATTGTTTATGCTAACCCACAAACTTGTTTGCTTCTGTCCATGCCATTTGCAAAAAATTATTGAAAAGCTTTTTTGTATTTAAGAAAATTGTAGATTCTATCCTCTGAAGTTTTTGGAACATTTTCTTTCAGAGTTAGATTTTCCCCTTTTTTTGCTTTTCAAACTCCTTTTCAAGGGAACTACATTTATTTGTTAAGATGTCATGAAATTTTCTAAGAGACTTAAGTTTTCATGAAACCTTATGATTTTTCTTGAGAAACTCATTTAACATATATATAAGTTCATTACGAGATAGGTCAAAAACTACCTCAATTTCTTCATAAACAGATTCATCGTTAAAGTTAGAGTGAGTATATGTAATCAGAACCATGTTTACATGCTCTTCATCTTCATCAGATGGTTCATTAGAGTCATCCCAAGTAGCTGTTGGAACCAAGTTGGTTCTAAGTACTTAGGATTTTGATGTTTACAAAAGCACCTCATGTAATCTTATTTTGTACTTAGAATTATTATATAAAATGTCACCAGAGGCAGAAGATGACGTCACCAGAAGCAAAATCAGAGGATGACGTCACTTGAGGATGTCACCAGAAGCATAAATCAGAGGATGACGTCACCAGAGGATGATTCACCAGAGGAATATGTCAGAGGAATATGTTAGAGAGATATGCTCAAAATAGAATTGGAGCAAAAGACTCGAGAAACAGAATCTAGCTAAAAATATGTTTAAAACAGAATCTGAGAAAAATGCTCAAAACAGAATTGGAGCAAAAGACTCGAGAAACAGAATCTAGCTAAAAGCATGCTCAAAATAGAAGCGGAACAAAATGCTCAAAACAGATTAATCTAAATACACTCAAGAAGTAAAGCATTAGTGAGCAAAAGACTCAAAACAGAATCTGAGCAAACTACTCCAGAATATTCTCAAAACAGATTAATCGAAATACACTCTAGAAGTAAAACATCAGTGAAGTCCTAAAGTTCATCTATAAAAGGAGGCTCAAGGAAGAAGACATTGCATCAAAAATACTTGAGAGTCAAACACTTCCAAAGCAAAGTACATGAGTTTTTAGTGAGGTCAATTGTGAGTATTCGCTTTACAGAAGCAAGTACTCTAAGTTTTTCTTTTCCTTGTGTTAGGTCTAAGATGTTGAAGTAGAGTCTACAATCTGAGGGAGTCAGAAGGAGTAGCAGATTACTTAGCAATTAGATTCAAGGTTCTTTTCATCAAAAGTCTAGGGTTGTTAAAATTTTTGAGAAGACTGACTTGGAGGGTCAGTGGTACTTTGTAATTCAAGGTTTTTGAATTATTGAAATCCTTCAAAGTGAAGGGACTAGACGTAGCCTAGTTAACAAGGAACCAGTATAAAAGTCTGAGTTTTTATTTACTTTATATCCGCTGCTAACTTTGTTTTAACTCATACATAACAAGTTTTGTTTTAAAATTAAAAAGTGTTCAAGTTAGTCAAACACAATTCAACCCCCCTTCTCGTGTTTGCACCTCTAATTGGTATCAGAGCTCGGTCTCAAGGCTGAGCACTTAACTAGTGTTTGAGGAAAGGTCCAAGGGGTCAACAACATGGCAGAATCCAAGGATGATTTTGGAGGCAACAACAACAGACCACCACTGTTTGATGGAGACAGGTTTGAGTATTGGCAAAGGATACACTGCACCTACTGTTCCATGAGATCCAACTCAAGAACTGGACATGGCAGATATGAGTCCAGACCAGAGCAGATTATACAAACTGCATCACAAGTCCAGAACCATCATGATCAATGCCACCACATTCAAAGAATTTGAGAGATGCACAGATAAAGAAACAGCAAAGAGCATATTTGATAGTCTAGTTCTGACCTATGAAGGAAGCCAGCAGGTTCAAGAAGCTAAGGCTAACATACTGGTCAAACAGTATGAGATGTTCAAGATGGAAGATGATGAAGACATTGATGGAATGTTCTGTAGATTCCAAACTATGATATCTGGACTGAAGGTTTTGAAGAAAAGCTGCACAACAGCAGATCATGTCAAGAAGATTTTAAGAAGCTTACCAACCAAGTGGAGACCAATGGTTACTGCAGTTCAGCAAGCCAGAGATCTGAATAACATAAGACTTGAAGATCTGATCACCTCACTCAAGTCTCATGAAATAGAACTAGAAGCAGATGAACCAAAGAAGAAGAAGAATCTGGCCCTGAAGTCAAAATAGAAGAAAGCTGCAAAGGCAGCACTAGAATAAGAGGATAGTGACAGTGACTGTGATGATCTGACTTACTTAACCAAACAGATGGTTAAGATCTGGGAAAACAGGAAGAGGAGAAGCTCCAAGAAGAAACGTAATAGTAAAGGAAAGGAAGAATCTGACAAGAAGAGCATCATCTGTTATGGATGCAATGGACCTAGACATATCAAGTCAGAATGTCCAAATCTGGAAAAAGGCAAACAACACAAGAAGAGTTTCAGATTCAAAAAGAAGGGTCTGATGGCAGCCTGGGATGCATCAGAATTTAGAAGAAGAATCGTTTGATGAAGCAAAGGCAGAAACAGCAATGATGGCACACATCAGGTCTGCCTCTGGACTCCATAAAGGCACAGGTTCAGGAAGGAAAGTAGGAAAAAGGAAGAATGATCAAAGCAGTCATTCAGACAAGTCTGGAAGCACATCAGAGGAAGCAATTCTGGCTCTGATGGCTCATACCATCTCAAGTTCTGAATACAGCTCAGGCTCTGGAACAGATTCAGAAGATGAAGACACTAAGGTATTATCTGATCTCACTAAATCTGAATTAATTGATGTTTTAAAATATTTTTTAAATGCAAACAATAAGATGTCTTTAAAACTGAAAACTCTTAGGGAAGATAAGAAAAATCTGATCAAAGAAGTCCAAGTTTTAAAGAATCAAAATTCTGAGTATGCAACTGAAAACAAGGATTTTAAAACTGAAGTTGCAAGACTCAAATATGAAAACCAAACTCTCAAAAGTAATATTTAATCCACTTCCAAAACTATTTATGAATCTGATATGCATGAGCAATTTTTTCAAAACATTATTTCCAATGGGATGGAAAGAAGTAAATATGCATCTATGATTTATGGAAACAGTAACATTGGAAAGAGAGGTCTTGGTTTTACAGAAACTATTGTTGAAACTAAAATTGTTCATTATGATGTTTTATGCATTGTTTGTGCTAAGAAAGGTCACTCAGAATCATCTTGTCCAATGGTAAAATCTGAACAGGATCAGAGAGCTGTTAAAACTAACAAACCTGGACCGAATCAATTCTGGGTACCAAAAGATCAAATTGTCTATGTTGCAGATATTCCGAGCAACCAGAAGTTGACACCAACAACGGTGCCTGGACAATGGATGTTGGCAATGCACAAGCAGAAAAAGGCCTGTGTTCCAACATCTACCAAACAGAAGCCAATTGACTCTGGTAGAAGAAGAACTGGTCAACACAATACCTATCAGAACTAGAATCATATGAGGAATAGGAAATATCAAAGAAATCACACATATCACACAAATCAGAACTGACAGAGAAATCACTCATATCAACAAACCTTGAACTACCAGAAGAATCAGAATTACCATCAGTTCCAACCAGAAGAATCAGAATTATCATCAGTTCCAGAATTATCAGAGGAACCTGATATATCAACAGATAGAGAAGAATCAGAATCAGGAGAGTTCTTCGAATACTCCATTAAAATTCATCAAGACTACAAACCAGGAAGGGAATTCAAATCCCTTCATCCAAACCATCTAATCACAGAACATACAAATTCAAAATCTGAAAATCAGGAACAAGAGGATTTTCAGAGTAAAACTAAAACTGTTGACATAGAGGTTACATCTTGCTGTAGATACTATTATTATTTGATATTTATGTTTAATGTGATAACAAGAAGCTTGATCTTAAAAATCAAAGCTAGATAAGTATTCAGCAGGTTTTCAAACTGTTAGAGGAACCAAGTGATTCATGTGATGTGAACATTTCAACAGAAACTGTATTTCAGTGGTTTCAAAAACAAGCAGAAACCACCAAAAGCACAATTAATGGTTTGGCTGTATTGAGTTCATTGTTAAATTATTTGATTTGTATTATGTTATTTGATAAACAGCTTGACTCTGAAAAGTCAAAGCAAGATGAGGAAGTTGCAGGTGAACCTGAGGCACAGGAACCAGAAGCTGGACCAGCAGCAGAACCTGAGAAAGATAAAGATGAAATCAAGGAAGAAGAACATGCTGACTCTGAAAACATGTCAGAGGGAAAGAATGGATGGAAGTACAAGTCTTCACATCCAGAAACTCTCATAATTGGTAGTACAACAGAACCATTAAAGACCAGATCATCAAGTAGAGAAACCAGTCTGTTTGGTTTACTCTCAACAATTGAACCAAGCAATGTTGATGAAGCTTTGGCAGAGGAAGGTTGGATACTTGCAATGCAAGAAGAGCTGAATGAATTTCAAAGGAATGATGTTTGGGATCTGGTATCCAAATCAAACAAAAACATTATTGGAACCAAGTAGGTGTTAAGGAATAAACTCAATGAAAAAGGTGAAGTGGTAAGGAACAAAGCCAGACTTGTAGCTCAAGGATATAGTCAACAGGAAGGTATTGATTACACTGAGACTTTTACTCCAGTGGCTAGGTTAGAAGCAATTAGAATTCTTTTATCATTTGTTGCTAATCAAGATATAACTCTATATCAAATGGATGTTAATAGTGCATTCTTAAATGGCTATATAAGTGAGGAAGTCTATGTCAAACAACCCCATAGATATGAAAATTCTGATTTTCCAAACCATGTTTTTAAACTTAAAAAATCTTTATATGGTTTAAAACAAACACCAATGGCATGGTATGACAGACTTAGTAACTTTCTGCTTAAGAATGAATTTGATAGAGACCAGATTGATAATACTCTATTTAGGAAATCCATTAAAAATGATATATTGATTTTTCAAGTATATGTTGAAGATAACATCTTTGGATCCACTAATGGCACTTTGTGCAAGGAGTTTTCTGACCAAATGCAGAAAGAGTTTCAAATGAGCATGATGGGAGAACTTAAGTTCTTCTTGGTAATTTAGATTCAACAAGGTAAATCAGGTATACTTATTCACCAATCTAAATACACTAAAGAACTTCTCAAAAAGTTCAAGATGAGTGACTGTAAACCTGCTCACTTGAGAAAGATGAAACCAGCCAAAAGGTAGACCAGAAAACATACAGAGGTATGATTGGATGTCTTCTTTACCTAACTGCTTCTAGACCTGACATTTTGTTTAGTGTTTGTGTCTATGCCCGTTTTCAAGCTGACCCTAGGGAATCCCATTTAATTGTTGTCAAAAAAATCTTGAGATACCTTAAAGGAACCACCAACCTTACCTTGTTATACAAGAAAACCCTCACCTACAAACTAAGAGGTTTTTGTGATTTTGGCTATGCTGGAGACAAGTTGGAAAGGAAAAGTACAAGTGACAACTACACATTCTTAGGTGATAATTTGACCTCTTGGTGAAGCAAAAGACAAAGTGTAACACTCCGAGTTTAAAACACAGCACGACTGTATTTTATTTTCTTAAAATAAATATTTAAAAGGATTTTCCAATTCATTACTTCAAAAGAATTGAAATAAAATTTCCTTTAATTCATTTCATAAAATGGTACGTCGTAATTTAATTGATGAACGTAATTAATTAGTTTCATCATAAATATCACTAAGTACTTATCTTTGGAAATTAATAATAAACATTAATACATTTCAAAAGACCAGTGTCATATCATCCCAAAAGGAAATATCAGAGTGCGGAATAGGTTAGCAGAAAAGTAGTACAATAATTTCCAAAATAAAACAAATTACATTTTCCAGCTCAAAATCCTATACATCAAATCTAACCGATCATGCACTAAAGCTATAATAGCACGGATTTCCTCCGCATCCCATACAAGTCTCATCCGACTCTGCCGCTCGCCTCGATGTAACCTCCTCCTCCTCATCATACAGAGAGGGATCAGTCTCCTCCGAAGTCAGATCGATGCACAATCTAGGTCGCTTCGGCGGTGCCGGAATCTCATAACAATCATCGGATATCCTAGATGGACCCGGAATATCAGCCGCTACTGGCGTCGGCCCTTTGTTCTTTTCTTCTGCCTCGGAATCACGTACAGCCCCTCCAATCTCTGGGTTAGGAGTCACCACTCCTACGGTGGCCTTCGTCTCAACCCCTCCAGCTGGCTCCTCCGTATCATCAAAAATTCCGTGCGCCTCCAATACCAAACGGGAAGGCACAGGAAAATCAATCCTCGCATAGGTGTGCTCCACATAGTTCACCGCTCCGTTAGTCCTACAGGTCCTCTTCAATCTCCCCGTGTACGTGGCCCTCCTTGAGATGGGGTCGTATACCCAAGCAGTAGGCATGGAACGATCAATGAAATCGAGCGACGTTTCCGTCGTCTAGGGACCCACGGGTGACATGGGTTTGGGGGGCATCTTAGGGCAAAGCCCAATTTCCACAATAATAGTAAAGGGTCGCCGACTGAAATTAACAATTAACACATAACATATATCTCACAGTAACAAATATATCCATGGCATACCATATAACAATGATGAAAAATAAATATGCTCATTTTGAAATTTCATGACATGTATGCCTTTTCAAAACAGCAACCAATTAATATGGAAAATATGTTGTAAGTACAGCCAACACTTCAGCAATCACAATCATTTATCAAAAATTCAGATTTTATAAAGTACTCACACACATCAATTTCCAATCATCAACATATACCCAAATCGTGACCTACCGGTCAATCACCCCGATGCAATATGTATATGCTCATGTACTCAACTTCTTGGAATTTCCAAGGTGCAGTCGCTCACAGACCAGCATAATTTAAATATGTTTAACTTTAACGGCCCTCAAGACCAGGGTGCAATCGCTCAACAGATCAGCACCAGTGCAGTCGCTCAACAGATTAGCACTCGTGCAATCGCTCAACAGACCAGCATGTTTGACATATACCAAGGTACAATCGCTCAACAGATCAGTACCAGTGCAGTCGCTCAACAGACCAGCACTCGTGCAATCGCTCAACAGATCAGCAAGTTTTTGCGCATTTCAGGGTACGGTCGCTCAACAGACCAGTACCAGTGCAGTCGCTCAACAGACCAGCACTCGTGCAATCGCTCTACAGATCAGCACGCTTACGCATTACTTTGTGGCCCATCGCGGGTACCACCTGACTATGCAGTGCATGAATATGCAATGTTTTCTCTTCACTGAAAACAATATGCATTATCTGAAAAAATTCAGCCTTTCCATCATTTCCCCAAAATATCTCAACACAATTAATTTCATCATCATCACATCTATAATTAAACATTCAAGCAATCCCATCATTATCACTTTACATTATCTCAAAATTCCATTCTTAATTATCATAAGTCTTTCCAATGTTTCCCCAATTCTTAAAATTCATAAAACAGTGTTTAAAACTGGGATTTCTGGAAAACACGAATCTGTATTCGAATACAGTTTCTCTGTATTCGAATACAGAAACCAAAACAGTGCAGAATTAAAGGAGGCTCAAGGCAAAAGACATTACATCAAAAATACTTGAGAGTGATACACTTCCAAAGAAAAGTACATGAGTTTTCAGTGAGGTAATTTGTGAGTATTCGCTTTCGAGAAGCAAGTACTCTAAGTTTTTCTTTTCCTTGTGTTAGGTCTAAGTTGTTGAAGTAGAGTCTACAATCTGAGGGAGTCAGAAGAAGTAGCAGCTTACTTAGCAATTAGATTCAAGGTTCTTTTCATCAAAAGTCTAGGGTTGTTAGACTTTTTGAGAAGACTGACTTGGAGGGTCAGTGGTACTTTGTAATTCAAGGTTTTTGAATTAGTGAAATCCTTCAAAGTGAAGGGACTAGGCATAGCCTAGTTAACGGTGAACCAATATAAAAGTCTGAGTTTTTATTTACTTTATATCCACTGCTAACTCTGTTTTAATTCATACATAACAAGTTTTGTTTTAAAACTAAAAAGTATTCAAGTTAGTCAAACACAATTCAACCCCTTTCTCGTGTTTGCACCTACAATTGGTATCAGAGCTCGGTCTCAAGGCTGAGCACTTAACTAGTGTTTGAGGAAAGGTCCAAGGGGTTAACAACATGGTAGAATCCAAGGATGATTTTCGAGGCAACAACAACAGACCACCACTGTTTGATGGAGACAGGTTTGAGTATTGGAAGGACAGAATGAGAAGTTTCTTCATATCTCAAGATCCTGAATCATGGAAGCTAGTAGTCAAAGGATTCACTGCGCCTATTGTTCCACGGGATCCAACTCAAGAACTGGACATGGAAGATATGAGTCCAGACCAGAGCAGATTATACAAACTGCATCACAAGTCCAGAACCATCATGATCAATGCCATCACATTCAAGGAATTTGAGAGATGCACAGATAAAGAAATAGCAAAAAGCATATTTGACAGTCTGGTTCTGACCTATCAAGGAAGCCAGCAGGTTCAAGAAGCTAGGGCTAACATACTGGTCAAATAGTATGAGATGTTCAAGATGGAAGATGATGAAGACATTGATGGAATGTTCTGTAGATTCCAAACTATGATATCTGGACTTAAGGTCTTGAAGAAAAGCTGCACAACAGCAGATCATGTCAAGAAGATTCTAAGAAGCTTACCAACCAAGTGGAGACCAATGGTTACTGTAGTTCAGCAAGCCAGAGATCTGAATAACTTAAGACTAGAAGATCTGATCAGCTCACTCAAGTCTCATGAAATAGAACTGGAAGCAGATGAACGAATGAAGAAGAGGAATATGACCCTGAAGTCAAAACAGAAGAAAGCTGAAAAGGCAGCACCAGAATCAGAGGATAGTTACAATGACTGTGATGAAATGACTTACTTAACCAAACAGATGGTTAAGATCTGGGAAAACAGGAAAATGAGAGGCTCCAAGAAGAAACATAATAGTAAAGGACCTGGACATATCAACTCAGAATGTCCAAATCTAGAAAAAGGCAAACAACACAAGAAGAGTTTCAGATTCAAAAAGAAGGGTCGGATGGCATCCTAGGATGCATCAGAATCAGAAGAAGAATTGTCTGATGAAGAAGAGGCAGAAATAGCAATGATGGCACACATCAGGTCTGCCTCTGGACTTCATAAAGGCACAGGTTCAGGAAGGAAAGCAGGCAAAAGGAAGAATGATCAAAGCAGTCATTCAGACAAGTCTGGAAGCACATCAGAGGAAGCAATTCTAGCTCTGATGGCTCATACCAACTCAAGTTCTGAATACAGCTTAGGCTTTGGAACATATTCAGAAGATGAAAACAATAAGGTATTTTCTGATCTCACTAAATCTGAATTAATTGATGTTTTAAAATATTTTTTAAATGCAAACAATAAGATGTCTTTAATACTGAAAACTCTTAGGGAAGATAAGAAAAATCTGACCAAAGAAGTCCAAGTATTAAAGAATCAAAATTCTGAGTATGCAACTGAAAACAAGGATTTTAAAACTGAAGTTGCAAGACACAAATCTGAAAACCAAACTCTCAAAAGTAATATTTGTTCCACTTCCAAAACTATTGGTGAATCTGATATGCATGAGCAATTTTTTCAAAAATTTATTTCCAATGGAATGGAAAGAAGTAAATATGCATCTATGATTTATGGAAACAATAACATTGGAAAGAGAGGTCTTGGTTTTACATCAACTATTGCTGAAACTAAAACTGTTCATTCTGATGTTTTATGCATTGTTTGTGCTAAGAAAGGTCACTCTGAATCATCTTGTCCAATGGTAAAATTTGAACAAGATCAGAGAGCTGTTAAAACTAACAAACCTGGACCTAATCAGTTCTGGGTACCAAAAGATCAGATTGTCTATGTTGCAGATATTTTGAGCAACCAGAAGGAGACACCAACAATGGTGCCTGGACAATGGATCTTGGCAATGCACAAGCAGAAAAAGTTCTGGGTTCCAAAATCTACCAAACAGAAGCCAATTGACCCTGGTAGAAGAAGAACTGGTCAACACAATACCTATTAGAACCAGAATCATAGGAGGAACAGGAAATATCAAAGAAATCATACATATCACACAAATCAGAACAAACAGAGAAATCACTCATATCAATAAACCTGGAACTACCAGAAGAATAAGAATGACCATCAGTTCCAGAACTAGAAGAATCAGAATTATCATCAGTTCCAGAATTATCAAAGGAACCTGAGATATCAGCAGAAAGAGAAGAATCAGAATCAGGAGAGTTCTTCAAACACTCCAACAAAATTCATCAAGACTACAAACCAGGAAGGGAATTCAAATCCCTTCATCCAAACCATCTAATCACAGAACATACAGATTCAAAATCTGAATATCAGAAACAAGAGGATTTTCAGAGTAAAACTGAAACTGTTGACATAGAGGTTACATCTTGCTGTAGATACTATTATTATTTGATATTTATGTTTAATGTGAAAACAAGAAGCTTGATCTTAAAAATCAAAGCTAGATAAGTATTCTGCAGGTTTTCAAATTGTCAAAGGAACCAAGTGATTCACGTGATTTGTGCACTTCAACAGAAACTGTATTTCAGTGGTTTCAAAAACAAGCAGAAACCACCATAAGCAGAATTAATGGTTTGGCTGTATTGAGTTTATTGTTAAATTATTTGATTTGTATTATGTTATATGATAAACAGCTTGACTCTAAAAAGTCAAAGCAAGATGAGGAAGTTGCAGGTGAACCAGACGCAAAGGAACCAGAAGTTGGACTAGCAGCAGAACCTGAGAAAGATAAAGATGAAAGCAAGGGAGAAGAACATGCTGACTCTGAAAACAAGTCAGAGGGAAAGAATGGATGGAAGTACAAGTCTTCACATCCAGAAACTCTCATTATTGGCAGTACCGCAGAACCGTTGAAGACCAGATCATCAAGTAGAGAAACCAGTCTGTTTGGTTTACTCTCAACAAGTGAACCAAGCAATGTTGATGAAGCTTTGGCAGAGGAAGGTTGGATACTTGCAATGCAAGAAGAGATGAATGAATTTCAAAGGAATGATGTTTGGGATCTGGTATCCAGACCAAACAAAAACATTATTGGAACCAAGTGGGTGTTCAGGAATAAACTCAATGAAAAAGGTGATGTGGTAAGGAACAAAGCCAGACTTGTAGCTCAAGGATATAGTCAACATGAAGGTATTGATTACGCTGAGACTTTTGCTCCAGTGGTCAGGTTAGAAGCAATTAGAATTCTTTTATCATTTGCTGCTAATCACGATATAACTCTATATCAAATGGATGTTAAAAGTGCATTCTTAAATGGCTATATAAGTGAGGAAGTCTATGTGAAACAGCCCCCTGGATATGAAAATTCTGATTTTCCAAACCATGTTTTTAAACTTAAAAAATCTTTATATGGTTTAAAACAAACACCAAGGGCATGGTATGACAGACTTAGTAACTTTCTGCTTAAGAATGAATTTGATAGAGGCCAGATTGATAATACTCTATTTAGGAAATCCATTAAAATGATATTTTGATTTTTCAAGTTTATGTTGAAGATAACATCTTTGGATCCACTAATGGCACTTTGTGCAAGGAGTTTTCTGACCTATTGCAGAAAGAGTTTCAAATGAGCATGATGGGAGAACTTAAGTTCATTCTGGGAATTTAGATTCAGCAAGGTAAATCAGGTATACTCATTCACCAATCTAAATACACTAAAGAACTTCTCAAAAAGTTCATGATGAGTGACTGTAAACCTATATCCACCCCCATGAACCCAACCTGCTCACTTGAGAAAGATGAAACCAACCAAAAGGTAGACCAGAAAACATACAGAGGTATGATTGGATGTCTTCTTTACCTAACTGCTTCTAGACCTCACATTTTGTTTAGTGTTTGTGTCTATGCCTGTTTTCAAGCTGACCCTAGGGAATCCCATTTACTTAGCAATTAGATTCAAGGTTCTTTTCCTCAAAAGTCTAGGGTTGTTAGACTTTTTGAGAAGACTAACTTGGAGGGTCAGTGGTACTTTGTAATTCAAGGTTTTTGAATTAGTGAAATCCTTCAAAGTGAAGGGACTGGACGTAGCCTAATTAACGGTGAACCAGTATAAAAGTGTGAGTTTTTCTTTACTTTATATTCGCTGCTAACTCTGTTTTAATTCATACATAACAAGTTTTGTTTTAAAACTAAAAAGTATTCAAGTTAGTCAAACACAATTCAACCCCCCTTCCCGTGTTTGCACCTTCAGTAGCCATAAGACATTTCTTATTTGCCTTGAAGTATTTTCTTTGGGATTTTCCTTTCTCAAGTTTAGGACATTCTGATTTGAAATGACATGGTTCTTTGCACACATAGCAGATGAGTCTTTTCTTGTCTAATTTTTCACTTCCTTCTATGCTATTTTTGGATCGCCTAAAATCTCTTATGGAAAATATTTCTTCATGTTGTTCTACATGCGCTGGATTTTTTTTGTTTTGAATTTTTTCTTTTCTTTTTTCGTGAGAACCACCCCAAACTTAAAAGGTTGTTATCCCATGAGCAACCTCAAACTTAGAACTTTACCAACACGAGAAATTTGTTTTTCTACCTAACTCCAAGTAAGACGATTTAATTAAAGTCAGGTCTTTGGCTTGTAATGTGGCTAGTAACCAAAAGAAAAGGGCAAGGCTCAAAGGGGCTTGCAAAGGATAAAATTTGCATAGGGTAGTTAGAAAGGCTCAAACGACCAAAGAAAATTGCCTCCGTGTATGCATAAATCACAAGTGATCCAAGTCATAATTAGTGCAAGTTCTGAAGGGTTAACACATGTCTAGATAATCACACAATAAGAAATTGAAGTGCTTAGGCTCAAAAGCTCACAGCTAGGATAAACAAAAGAAAATGTGAACTTTCAAAACTATGCCAAGTGTGTTACTGAATTTTATTTTATTTTTTTGAAAAATTGATGGCAAGTTAGCCCTCTACAACCACTTAGTAATCAACAATGTATGCATTAGTGAAACTCGTCGAATTGATCAATGATATGAGCACAAAAATAAAGTTTAAATTTCAAAATCTAAAACAGATAGCTTAAGACCAACTTCAAGTTGTTAACAATTCTTCATCATAGTGCACGTTTACACACAATTAAAAAGAAACAAATTCAAATAACAAAAATAAAAGTTACCTCTACCTATGGGTTGCCTCCCACGAAGCGCTTTTTTAAAGTCATTAGCTTGACGCCCAACTATTGTCAAGGTGGCATATAGGACAGAAAGAACACATCATCCTTTTTCTTCTTTTTGTTTGGTAGAAATTCCATGAACTTGAGAAATAAATGATGTTGCTTCCATGTCCTTTTCAATTGGAAATTGATGAACAAGGCAAAGATTGAATCTCGAACTTCACCAATCTTTTCTTTTTTCTTTTCCTCGTTCGTGTTGTCCTCTTGCTTATCATCTTCTACCACAACAATGAAGTCATCTTCAATCGTCAACTTCTCCTCCATCTTCTCAAACTCAACCACTTGCTCAAATAACCTCTCACATTGACTTTCAAATCTTTCAATTGAAACCATGTTATTCTTCATGAATTCAATTAAAACATCCTTAATGTGAAAGTCTTTGTCATTTGATTCTTTGGATAGAATTTTACAAGGTAGACTTTGTTCCCAATTGATCTTTTTAATATAATACTCGTCGTCTTCTGCTTCTATAACCAATAAATCTTCATATTCTAGTTGTGCGACATAGTCATCAAAACAAGTTCCATTCCTATGTCCTTCTCCGCAAAAGTCACACCTAATAGGGCGCACTTGAGGGTGATATTTTACAAATGTATCTCTCAAGATTTGTCCCTCAATTATGCGTAATATAGCGGATATAAGACAAGTATCACACTCTTCATATAATTGTAGTAGAATATCATCATTACAATCTTCCATGCTCTACAGCGAATAGTTATCTCAAACAAAGAAGAGACAAATCACTAGCACACGACATTAGCAAGCTCAACAAATAAAAATAGAAAATAAAAGAAAAACAATTTTTGTTTTTTTTTCAAAATTAAAAATAAAAGAAAACAAAAATTTTATTGCAGAGCAAAAAATTTCAATTAAGTAAATAAATTATAACTCAATAGTGAGATATGGCAATCCCCGGCAATGGCGCCAAAAACTTGATAGCATTTCAGCAAGTGTACTGAATCGTTGCAAGTAATAATTAAAACGGTAGTACCGAGTGTCGAACTCAAGGATTGCGTTTTACTATCGAATTATATTTAATTACTGAAATTGAACAAAAAGATTATGGATTGAGAAGAATAATATTTGAAATAACAACAGTAATAAAATTGAACTTTTATAATGAGAAAAATGTCAGGGATGAGTTTCACTACGAGTCCAACCTTGGTCTCTAATTTGATCCTAGTTACTGAATTACTTTATTGAATTATTACTGAATTTTCTTTAGTATTCTTGCCCTAATGTCTTAGTGACAGAACCTTTAATACCAAAATAACCCCTAATTCCTTAGTGGATTTAAAATTAGGATTAAGCTTTACAGTACATAAATTCTCTTTTTAAACTGCTGCCTCGGCAACTAATTTAATTGGTTTCATGACCTGCATCTATCCCTAGACTACAATCTCATGAATTTCGCATCTCAAGCATTCGTAAAGTCCACTTCCGTTTCAAAATACGAATCGTAAAACATTTTAAAGTTGATCAGGCAATAAAAAGCATTAAGCACAGAGATGAGAAAAATAATTCAATAAACTTATTCATATAACAAAGAATCAAATCAGACAATTAAGGGATTCATCTTGTTTCACTCATCCCTAACAAATAGGGTTTAGTTACTCATTACAGAGATTAAAGAGATAGAGATTAAAGAAGAATTACAAGAAAGATTCATGAATGATTCTTGATAAAACTCCTTCAATGGTGTAGAACAGCCGTCTCTGAGCTTCTCTGCTAGGGCACAAGTCTCTGAGCTTCCCAATTGACAAAAAGATCCCTAAAAAAATCAGAAAAACTCGATTTTATGCAATCTGCAGCGCGCCACGCGCCCCAGGCGCATGCCTTGCGCTTCAAGCGCATTTAAACAGAATCAGAAGTGCAGAAATGCGCTTCAGGCGCACAGCATCTTCTGTCTGACGTATACTGCATATTTCTACTATTTTGAGTCCGAATTTGGTTTTGGTGTCTTCATGAAAGTTGTAGCTATGGATGTTAGCTTTCATTTGCACTTGGGTTGACTCCAATTGGACATCTAAAACTCCAGATACCACTGAAATACTCCATATTGGTCATGTTGATTTCTCACCAGAATTCAGAACTGCACTAAAAACAAAGAAACGGCGCAAAACTCCGAAAAATCTCTACTTAATCAGCGAAATAAGAACATAAGCATTTTATTAAACCCAAGAACTAGAATCAACAAAATATATCAAATAAATCATTAAATTAACTAATGATTGAAGATAAATAAGACTAAAAACTATGAAAAATATACATATGATGAAGAGTAGGGCCTTAGAATTCATCTTATTTTCTTGGGATTTGAGGCCAAGGACTTTAACTTCTTTCTAGGCCCATCTTCAACTAGTTCAAGCTCATAAGATTTGAGTGAGCTTAAGCTCTTCCATAGGTAGTTTGTTTAGATCCTCAGCCTCTTGAATAGCTGTTACCTTTTGTCTCCACTTTTTGGGAAGACTTCTGAGGATCTTCTTGATGTGGTTAGAGGTAATGTAACTTTTTTGGAGAATATTAAACCCAGAAACCAGAGGTTGGAATCTAGAGAACATTGTCTCAATGTCTTCATCTTCTTCCATCTAGAAGAGTTCATACTTCCTGATGAATAGACTTGCTTTATCTTCTTGTACCTGCTTATTTCCTTTGTAGGTGAGAACCAGAGCATCAAAGATACTCTTTGTTGTTTCTTTGTTGGTGCATTTTTCAAACTCTTTGAAGGTGATAGCATTCATCATGAAAGTTTTGGCCTTATGATGCATTTTGTATTGTACCTGCTTATTCATCAGCATTGAGATCATTTCTGGATATTTCAACACCAACAGTTTCTTTTGGAGCCTTATAGCTGATAAGGACACAAGTGCACCAACAGTGTCTTTTGGAGCCTCTTAGCGGGCACGCTGTTTATAGGACTCAGAAAGATAGAGTTTTTCTTATTTTCATGGAAAGCTAAATTTCTCAGACTAATCCATTGTTTCAGAGTTTCATCAAGACCTTGTGGTTTATTTTAAAATGCTAATTTCACGTTATGATTCTATATCTTTTTATTCGATTATATTATTATTCTAATTCTTTAATTCGAATCTCAATAGCATTGAAAAAGTTAGTTTGACAGAATTTGGTTTCTACGTTAAATAAATTGTAGTTTTTTGACGCTTGATCGTTAACTATAATACATCGATTATTGTGATGCTTAATCCAGTCAAAGAAACGGAATTCACATAGGGTTGATCAATTCTATAGTCAAATAGAAATAGAGTCACAAATTGAAAATTAAATCATTGATAAAATATGTGATAGGTCTGAAACTCTCGAATCAATGGATTAATCGTTTTCTTAATATGCCTGAACCTAAATTTGAAAACCCCCTATTTAATTTCATTGATTGTCAATTCAATTGATATAATCAAAAGTCCTTGCGAAAAGACTCGAGTTATTGCCCATATGCTACGTATTATTACTTGTATTTGACTCGTGTGTGACAGTGGATCAATCATCAAATAAAGACTCAATAAATCTTAATTAATAAAACTATTATTATATTATATTTTTTAAATTAAATCAAGGCTAAAATGTTGAATTTCAATGTTCAAAACCAAATTTTATTCAACAATCAAACCCAAAACAAGATTTCAAAATAAAAAATATCTTATATCAATTTTTCTCTCAATTTTCACTAAAATAATATTTCCACCAAACTCTTAACCAAAATAGAAAATCACATAAATTAAAGAGATAGAGTTAGAAAAATTCACACAATAATTTGTATAGGTTCTTTGATTTTGTCCTCACTCGTAGAGTACGTCATGTCCCCGTTTAAATGAATGACAATTGTCTTCCTTTATTATTATTGTGAATGTTTACAAAATCCATCGGGAGAAATTAAAAACACTTGTATACATGACCCTTTCTTTCTTAAACACTATTTTACATCGAATCTCAGAACACTCTAAATTATGAACACAATCTTATCTTTAAGATGAAGATCACACCTCGATCTTGCGAGATAGAGAACTTCTAGTAATTTTTTGAAACAACTTCTTCAGCCCTCGATACGTAATCCACTGATATCCCCATGTTGATTCGTAATTGGAATAGACACTCCAATGAACGATATCCCCTTGCTGTTTTTTATCGCTTCACCACTCGATTGCAGACCCAACTTGATCGAGAAAGAGTACAATCTATGATATGATCTTGAATGCTTTAGTATGAGGAATGAATGAAATTTTAGAAATAATGAGAAAACATTTTTATATGATACCTGAAAGAGATAACCAAATGAAAAATTGGCTCTAAGAAAAATAACCACTTTGTAACTACCATAACAATCTTAAAATTGTAAAATTTTAAGTCAGCAGGTTGTGTGAGTCGATTCATAAGACAGGTGACTCGACTCACACTAATTGAAAAGATCATATTTGAAGTCTTAAAGTGTGTAAGTCAATTCACACAACTATGAGTCGACTCAAATAACTCTATGCCTTATTGTGAATAACTTGAGGTGTCTTGAGATGGACCAAAATTAAAATAGTTAATCCTAATTTGAAGTAAACTAAATCCTTAACATATGAAAACATTTGAAATAAACTTCATGAACTAAGGGACAAGAAAAAGAATAATTGATAGCTTAGTCTGAAGAATTAAAAATAAAATAAAACACAATCTCACTTAGGGGTTACTCACACTAGCAGTAAGGTGAAAGGTGAGGTGAAGTGTTGTTTCACTAAGTAGCTTGGGGGTTACTTGCACTAATAGTCAAGCCAAAGGTGGAATGGTATCAAATTAAAGAAAAACAAAGTATTGTTTCATTGAGTAACTTGAGGATTACATGCACTAACAGTCAAGTCAAAGGTAGAATGATATTAAATTAAAAAGAAAAGAAAAATGTCGGGAATAAAAGGTTTAGTTATCTAGTTAAATTAAAGAAAAATGTCCCTAGTACTTGAGAAAAATAAACTTCGGTGTTGTATGATAAGGATGGAACTTTATGAATGAGAAGGATTAAATAAGTTGATTGAAGAAAGTCTCAAGGCATTGAATGTTAAGAAGCAACGAGGTTAACCACACATACTTTGAATTATGAGAATTCATTTTTACTTAATTGGCATAGTGCAGAAGGTGTTTGATTTAGTCTAAACAATTCAGAAAGATTATTGCTCAAATTAAAAAAAATTCAATTATGATGTTCACTATTCTTTAAACTCTGGCTTAGAATGAGACTTTGCTTGAGGACAAGCAAAGGTTGAGTGAGGGGAGTTGATAAACCTATTTTTATAGGATTTTAAGAGGGTATTTACCCTCTATTTTATCTTATTTTATAGTTTTGATTTCAACTTATTTTTATTTATTCATTTATTTAACGTATTTGCATAATTGATCATGAGATGGTAAAGTAATTCAAATTGGTCAAATCTACTAAGTTTTTTAGTGCAAAAATATCAAGTTTAATATACCAACTTATACGTACAAGAAGGAGGTTTGTTGCACACTTCAAGAAAAATGAATTTTAAGATAAGCAAATGTTGCCAAAGAAGGAGGAAGGTTGTTGCCAAAGAAGGAGGAAAGCTGTTGCATTAGGATGTTTTTACTATCATAAAAAGGATAAGTCATAAACAAAATTAGGGAGAGAAAAAATTAGAGAGATAAAAAATAAAGACAAACACTTTGGAGACTTGAGAGTGCTTGGAGCTGGAGTAAAGTGTCTCAAATTTTGGAGTAAAAAATCACACTCTTTTGAGGGTTTTTATTTATTTTCCTTTAATTGATGAACACTACTATTATTTGCTTTATTTTCTATATTTCAATGAGTTACTAAACTCTCTTCTAGAGTCTTTGGTGAATTTTGTGATTAAGATATCTTTTTACTATGCTTAGTTTTAAATTCTAGTTTTATTTTAGATTTTTGTTGTTTATCTCAATTAAATTATTCTATTGTTTTATTTACATGTTTTGGGATAGCCGACCTTTGCATGTCTTAATCAATCAATTGACTAGTGAACAACTACAATTAATTGGTAGATCTATATGATAATTGAGATTATGATTCTTGTATGTTGAAACACAGATATTAATATTTCAAATGTTTTCTCTTAATTATATTTTTTTATGATCAATCAAAGAAGTAATTTAGGAAAAAATATTACATTGAATGACGAATTTTTGTTAATAGTTTTAAAGAGAAATTGATGATTGAGAAAATAAATAAGAATTCATATAGAACTAGGACTTAGGTATTGATATTATAAGTGAAACCATGACCCTATATTTAGTTTCCATTAATTCAAACTTATGTTGTTATATATTTTCGTTATAATTTTTATGCTATCGTTACGTTTTCGTTATCACGTACCAACAATAATTTTCATTAGTTTAAATAATATAAAATTTTGAATAATTTGGTAGTTGTTAAATTAATTTATGTTGTACGATAATCTTATATACTACTACTTGACAAACCCGTACACTTGCGGAATTTTGCGCAATAGTTAGTTTGACTCAATGAGTGCATTTGCAACACCATGCATGTCGAGAATGGAGTGAACACATTCTTGCCCTACAGAAGTTTCGACTGTTGAAAACTTCAATTTTGGAAACATCGTGGAATTGTTTTGCGAAATTGATGGTCGGCATAATAACATTCTATTGAATTTCAGAACCGTTAGTAGCCTGTTTTTGCATATCATTTGGACTGGTTTCATTAGCCATATTAAATCCTTTAGATTGTTGGAGATAATTTCACTTCTGTTGTAACAAACGTTGATCCAATCTTTTGTTTTGTAACTATGTTGTCGCTGCTGGTACAGGAAGGAAAGGTTGCTGTTTGTTATGAGACGTCATGATTGTTGCTGCAATTAAATTTCTACAATGTGAATGTATTGTTTTTGTCAACGACTCAATCCTGCTACTGCTGCCTGCGACACGAATGTACTCTTGTTGTTTGTGACTTGAATGCAGTATTGTTGTTTCTCTGTGGCCTGCTCCATTGATAGTTGCACGAAAAAACTAATACCTGCAAAAAGTAAATGAAAGAAACAGTGGAGTAGTTTGGGGCGTGTTGAACACACTGTTCTCAAGGATTTATCAGCTTAATATGAAAGTGAGAAAACAGACTAGCAAGAATAATTATTCTTTCGTGAAGATGAAAATCCCAAATTTTGTTTTGGTTTGAAAGAGAAAGGTTTTGTTTTTTGTGTTATTGCTATGATAAATTGTTCTCAGGTTGCATATGAATCTAGGCTAAATCATTGCAGCATGTGGTCAATATTAGTTAATGTGCACAACTATATGAAATAGTTAGAAAACATGTTAATAATGTTTTAATAGTAATATTAAATTGCTTTTGAAATAATTAATAATTGCAACACCTTCAACCACTAATTGAATTTTATTAGTATTAACTCTACCTTAGAGTACTAATCCAACTCAACCTAATAGGTAACTTAAATTAGAGTTTAATTTTTCTGAAGGCAATTATGATGCATGTTTTTATGAGACATGAAGACTTTTAAAAGAGTCTTTCTTAATAAAATGTTTACCACTTGAGTTTTCAAATTTAACGGATACTAGGCTCATTCTATAGAATGGTAAACAGACAATCCTATTATCGCCGAAAGGGTTTATGATTATATTGATATTGGTTTTAGAAATAACTCCATTATCTAAAATAACTTACTTCATGACATATTGTGGTGTGATTGGTCTTATACCATTATATTTATGATAGTTTGGTAATGTTGTAAAAAGAATTGGAAATGTTTAATGAGTTTGGTAATGTATAAATATAAAATTTAGGAAAGATTGTGAGTTCATGTTAGAGAGCTATAGCTAAAAAGGGAGTAGATTCATTGTAGTGGAGTTTTCACCCGAGGAAGTCTAGTAAAAATTTCCACCATTCACTTCTCTTTTAATATTTTTGACTATATATAAGTATGAGAAGTGAGTGAGTGAAATTTCACTATACGAGTATGAGAGGTGAGTGAGTGAAATTTATGATGCATTTAAAGTTTTATAAGTATAATATAATTAATGCAGTTAAAAATTCAAAAGGGGTCTTATAAAAAGATGTAATTTGACTTCACGCATAGCGGCTTTGTACATGAACCTATGTTTGGCGGGGTTAGATAGCTCAACTAGTTTGAGCTAAGAGTTGAAGGAGTGAAGAATTCAAAAAACTAGGGTTCAAACCCTAAAAAAGGTGTAAAAATGTTAACTTAACTAACTACTTTAAATCATAGCAGTTGTGTGTTAATTTATGGTAGTATTTATTATTCCTTCTAGAAAAAATATACTAACTACTAACATTTTCCTATAAAAATAAAACATTTTTGCCTCTTTTTTACTTTTTTTTTTCAGTCCACCTGATTTATTTAACAATGTATATGATTGGCTAAATTGAGAATACAAAAGGTGAGACAAGGAAGATTAATATAAATACTTATGAATGTATTGATTAATGGTTTTCTTTATTTAACGAGTCATTGAATTTTTAACGTATGGAATTATTCCTCATTACTTAGAGGAATAATTTAGGCATAATGTGAAAGGTGGATTACACATGCATAGAATTACTAACAACCAAAGATTTGAATAATTTGAGAAGTTAAATACAAATTGCAAAACAAGAGAGGAAAAGGGGTGGGGGATTTTAGTGTGTGATAGGGTAAACATCTTCTCTATTTTTCATCTTCTCAATTTCTTCTATTATTATAATTTTGTGTGTATATTTACGCATATTTTTAGAAATATGTGACATAAATTGAATATTTATCGACTTTATGCACACAAAAATTTAGTAATTATGTGTTCTATTTCTTTTGAAAACTAAATAGAATCTCAACTCTATTTAAATAATATAAATAGATTTAAGGGAAGACGAGAGATATTAGATGACACATTCTTTAACAAAGATTCAAATTCAAATTCATTTGAAATTTTCCTTAAAAAAAATCATTTGAAATTTGGAATTACAAAATTCAACCATCATCACTACATTAACAACCAAATGATGACAGTTTTTATTTTTTAAGATCATGCATGTGTTTGATTTATTTGTTAACAATATTGACAATGCATTTGACTAATGTAAAGTGCAAAAACGGTAGTGAAGAAAGTGAAAGTGGGAGTCATAGAAAACTAATAGAATAAATGCTTGAAAGACACAACTCGTAACATACTGTACCAAAATAGATGCTAAATTGTCATTAAGAGGAAAAGTTCCCATTTTATTAGGCAAGAGACACACAAGAATAAATATTTGAAATATTGCTCTTGAAAGTTTGTTAACTTGTAAAATATAACACTTGATATTTTGATACAAAGTATTACTTAAAAATATTTGTTTTCTTTTAAAAACGACTATAATTTTTTTTTTTAAGAGTTGTTCATCATGTAATAAATAAAAGATGCGCAAGAAAATGACTTGATATATTTTTTTTTGTAAAAGAACGTAATGCAATTTACTAAAATATTATTTATTTATTTATAAAATTAATCTTCCAATTGTTAGGTTGATGTTCATTTATGCTCTAAAATAAATTAAATTCTCTTTAGGTGAAATTTAAGAGAAACAAGGTTAACTTAAATTAACTATGATTCAATTATTTTCTAGCGAAAGAAAACTCACTTCCGCATTTCTATTTAAAGTTAAGGATGAAAAGTAAATAACTTTAAATGTACTACATCGGTTTTAATAATACAAAACATTATTTTTAAGTAAAAATCCCCTTTTTCCTACGTGCGTGCACCAAACAAACATCATTCATTCAACTCTTTGAGATCATTAGTACCAAAATGTTGGTGTAAGGGGTCAGTTCATTCCACGGCAAAAATTAAACCAACTAATAAGTTAATGGCCATAAAATATAAATATAACATCTTTTTGTAGTAAAAGATTTAAAGAATTTGATTTTTCTGAATAATTTGCAAAGATGTATCAAGCCATAAGATGTACTTAAATAATTCGAGTGGTAACTCACCTAGAACACATATTTAGATCAAAATAAAAATAACAATAAAATGTATGCAAGTTATTTATGAAAAAGATCATTTTATTAAAAAAATTATATAATAATAATAACATTAATATTAATAATAAATAAATTAATTAATAAAACATTACCCACACACTTTCACTCTCTTTCTATCTCACTCCCTCCATTTCCTTTCCTCTTTCTCGGTTCCCCACCCCTACCCCCACCCCCATTTTCATTTTTGTGCTTTTTTCTTGTCCTCTTCTTCTTCTGCTTCTTCTCACTTAAAGTCACAAACTAGCCTCCCTAAACTATAAACCCATAGGAAGGGTATACATTCCCTAAGCAAGTTTCCTCATATTTTCACACATTTTTGGGTAGAATTTTGGGTTATGGTATGTGCTCTAAGGAAGGAGAAAGGTACCCATTTGTTGAAAGTTGTTCATTGAGACTCTTTGAGATAAATACACAACTCTAGAAAAAATGTAGTTTTGTTTAAACATCTTATTTTTGTGTTTAAAGTAGATTTAAAGGAGTTTTATGGTTTCCTAGAGTTAGCTAAACTCTAGAATAATTTTTCTAAAGTCTTGAGAATAATTTTGATACTCAGATTTGTCAGCTAAGGTCTTGCCAACTACTCTGAGAGTTGTTGGAGAACAAACTTAGTCGATTCTTCATAGTTGTAAGTAGACGACGTTCATTTTCATATTTTTTATTATGCTATACTTATCATTTTACTCGTTTTCTATGTTAAAGTATTTATTTAAAAATTTGGGGAACTCAACCTTTTAATTTTTTTCGATTTCATCCTTTATTTATTTTAATGGTCTTTGTTATATAATATGTTATTAGTTTGATTTATGTATGGGTAATAAAGTATTTAAATATTGAATTGATATACAGTTGAATATGTTTCCATGAGTTATGATGAAATTGGAAATGATTTTTAAACATGTTTTGGAAATCGTTTTTATAATTATGAAATCATTAACGACGGTAGGTGCACCTATTTACATCGTTTTGATTAGGGAGAGTTACTCGTTAGATGGAGTCGCCACTATGAGAGGAGTCATCCGTAGGAGGAGACGGCTATCAAAGAGATGTAAACTCCCCTAATTGATGTGTGACGATGCGTTGTGGGATTGAGAGAAAAGGGCTATTCGTAGATGGAGCCACCCCTAAGGAAAATGCCACCCTTAGGAGGAAAGGGCTATCAATGAGATGAAGCTGCCTCTTGGTTCTAAAGAATTTATATTTTTACTTGTTTGATTTTCTACGATATTTGTAAGGTTGCTCATTTTGATTCACCTCTTTATCAATTGGATTTTAAATATATCTATTTGAATGGTTAAATTATAAGTTTAATGATTTTATCAAGTATATATTTTATTTGAAAATTATCTATATTTTAGGTAGTATTTTTTAACATACTTGTCATAAGATTGTAAAACAGTTATTCGTGCCTTTTTGTAATTCCCTTCTAGTTGGTGGTGGTTGTTGTCTCCTCACTAAGTCTTTGTGACTTGCCCCTTCACGTTGTTCATTTTTTCAAATTCACAGGCAGCTGAATAGCAAGTTGTAAGTAGATTCAAGTCTCAATCATTTTTTGGTAGGCCTCTTTGATCGAGAGCCTTTTTGTAAAGGTTGTTGAGTCGTGATGTATTTTGCAGCTATTTTGAGTCTAGAAAATCTTTTTAGGAAATGTATTTAATATTTCGATTAACCTCTTTCGGATATGACTGGGTTAAAAGTGTAAACAGGGATTTTATAAATTTGGGAACGTTGAAATTTCAACAAAATATCCTCTGTAAATTCAAGAAAAATTATATATTTTTCGAAATGGTTATTTAAAACTACTTATTTCCTTAATTGTTAAGTTAGTTGATAGGCTTGTCAGGCTAAGAGTATAGCTTGTGCACAGGTCACAGTATTTAGTTTTCGAGTCGTGACAAAGTTGGTATCAGAGCTCGGTCGGTCGTATGTCCTAATAGCTGCAAACATAAGGTGATAAAAGATTATTGTCAATAAATTGTGTACCCGGAAACAATTTACTTGCAAGGGGCTATTAGCACTTTATGAGATTCTCATTTGTTGTCTAAGTTTGTGTTTAAATTCATCATCAATATCTTTCCACATTTTCTTGTTGTCTTGTTCAATTTTTTATCAATGTTCTTTGATTAGGTGGGGATGCCACCCAAGACTAGGAATCCTAATAGAAGGGAAACTATTGATGAGTCAATTGCCCAAGCCCAAGGCGTTCGTCAAGGAGGTCGTGTTTTAGTTCGTGCACAAAATTGGCGTAGAGCTAATGTTGGCGAATGTGGCTTGGATGTCGATGTTGAGGTGCCTAGGAGGAGGCGCAGAAATCCAACCATGGAAGAGTTTGTTGTTGGTCTGCAAGGATTACAACAGGTTGTACCACAACTTGGTGGGGCTGTCGTCGGACAACAACATGAGGGTGATCAAAGACATGAAAATCTCAATGGTCAACAAGAGGTTAGACAAGATGAGCAATAGACGACTACAGCAACAAAGGGAATTGAGGTTACTTTACCAGGCTTCATGGGCTTAAACCCCTTACCTTTTTTAGGTCTAACGTGACTGAGGACCCACAACAATTCATTGATAGTCTGGAGCGGCTTTGGAGAGCATTGGGTTGTTCTAAGGTAAGAGCAGTATAATTGACATCATTTCAGCTAATAGGTGTGGCACGTGATTGGTTTAATACAATATCATGTGGTAGACAAGTGGGGTCACCTTTGTTAGCATGGAGAAATCTCTGTCTGTTGTTCATGGCTCATTTTCTTCTAAAGAGTGTTAGAGATGGATTACCTCATGAGTTTGAGTGATTGGAGCAAACAAAGGGTATGTCAGTTTTAGAGTATAGTGCTCGTTTTACACAGCTCTCTAGACACGCTCCTTACCCTATCACTGAGGAAATGCATGTCAAGAGGTTCATCAGAGGATTGAGGGACTACTTATTTAGACATGTGGTTGGGTCGAATGGTTCTACTTTTGTTGTGGTTTTGAGTTAGGCACTTCAGGTTTGAGCAACGACAGAAGGAAAAAGAAGGTAATAGACAAGATTCACGAAAGAAACAAATGGTTGAAGGATCTTACAGTAACTATCTGAATCGTGGTGGTGGATCTATGTTTGGTTATCAGGGGCAACAAAGACTCATGTCTCAAAGAGGTGGTCATAGCGGGCAGTCTTGGGACAGTGTAGAGTCGTAGTTCAGATTCTGGAGCAGCATCACAATCCACTTTCATCAGAGACATTTTGTTGTTTCAGCTACATGATGTTCTATTTGTGGTAGGTTTCACTTTGGAAATTCTTCCAGAGATGGTAAGGTGTACTACCAATATGGCCAAGTAGGTCACATCAGGAGGGATTGTCCTGTAGATACAACACATCAATCCTCTAGTTATGCATCGGCACCAAAACCTTTGACATCTTCTCAGGCTCATTCGACATTTGTGCAACAAAGTGGAAATTTTTTTGCCAGAGGTTCAAGAACACCTCAGCAGGGAGGTAGAGGATTTGGTGGTAGAGGTCAGATACCAGACGGAAGAAGTGAGACTCGAGTGTTTTCTTTGACTCGTCAGGATGCTCAGACATCCAATTGCAGTAGTTACAGGTATACTTTCTATTTGTTCTAGAGATGCTCATATTTTGTTTGATCCTAGAGCTGCACATTCTTTTGTATCCTCGTGGTTTGATACTCGACTTGGTAAATGTTCATCTTTTCTAGAAGAGGCTTCAGTTATGGCTACACCTGTTGGAGGAAATTTGCTTGCTAAGTCAATGTATCGTTTTGTAGTTATTGACTTGATAGATTTTGATGTGATTTTTGGTATGGATTGGTTGGCTTCTCATCATGCCACTTTGGATTGTCATAACAAAGTGGTGACATTTGAGATACCGAGGCAATCAATCTTCTCGTTTCAAGGAGAACGTTGTTGGGTACCACATAACCAAATCTCAGCCTTGACAGCTAGCAATTTAATGAGAAGAGTTTGTCAAGGGTACTTCGCCTTCGTAAGAGATACACAAGTGGCTGAGAAGAAATTGGAAAAAATTCCAATAGTATGTGACTTTCCGGATGATTTTCCTAAAGAACTTCCTTGGTTGCCATCTTCAAGATCTTCTTCATAAAGGTTTTATTCGCCCAAGTTCTGAAGGTGCAAACACTAAAGGGGGGTTGAATTGTGTTTGCCAAAGTTGAAACTTTTTGCTGATTTGAAGAAGGCTAGTTGGTTTTTATGAATTACTTTGTTAAGAAGTAATCGAATTCAGAGGCATCAAATAATGAAAGCATAAATATTTGGACAGATAGATTTATCCTGGTTCACCACTAACTTGGCTACATCTAGTCCCCTCATTCAGAAAGCTTTCATCCATTAATTCAAATACCTTGAATTACAAAACACCTAACCCTCCAAGCCAGTCTACCCAAACAGCCTGGCAACCCCAAAAATTTTAGGAACAAACCACCTCAACCCTACAAGCCAAGTCTTCTCCTAACAACCTGACAACCCCAGATTGAATAAGGAACTAAACCACTATCGGGTTGGATACAAAAGATTGGAACTTGAGTAGTTGCTTATAACAAAACTGATAATAATAATAATAACTCTCGCACTTTAAGAAAATAACACTCAGAAAATATTTCTAACTTGAACAAATGTTTTTCTCTTTGAACTCTAACAAATCTTCTTCAAATCTTGATCAAATCTTCTTCAAATTTTGATCAAATCTTCTTCAAATCTTAATTAAATCTTCTTCAAATCTTGATCAAATCTTCTTCAAATCTTCTTCAAATCTTCGACCATATTTTTTTGCTAATTGGTCAAAGATTTTCTTCAATTATAAATTTGAATCAAATCTTATTTTAGATTTTCATCAATTATAATTTTGAATCAAATCTTATTTTAGATTTTCTTCAATTATAAATTTGAATCAAATCTTATTTTAGATTTTCTTTAAAAACATGAATCTTCTTTCACACTCTTTGAAGTCAAATATATTTTTGTTAACACCAAAACTCTAAATATAAAACCAACTTGGTTCCATCAATCTCCCCCTTTTTGATGATGACAAAACTTATATTTTTTATAACAATTTTTCTTGTTATTTCTTTGACTCCCCCTAACATAGGGCTTCCCCTAAATCTAAGTATCGTTTTCTCTCCACTTTATAAAATATATTTTCTCCCCCTTTTTTCATCAGACAAAAAAGACTTGAAAGTGAAACTTGCTCCTTTTTTTTCTCTTTTTTTCCTTTTTCTTTATGTTTTTTGTCTTCTTTTTTTTTTGGTTTTTTTTAATAACATAAATATATTACAAGAAAATATAAAAACTAATTTAAAACTAAACTACTTTGAAGTTGTCACAACATCAGTCGGGTGTGAAGGTAAGGTTTAGGTTTTTGCTGATGAAGTCAAATCAATCTTCAGGTAGTGGTTTGGTGAATATGTCAACCCATTGGTGTTCAGTATCTACAAACAGAATGTTTAGTACCTCTTTGTGAACAAAGTCCCTAATGAAGTGGTGTTTGATCTCTATGTGTTTAGCTCTAGAATATAAGATATGGTTTTTGGTTAGATAAATGGCAGAAGTGTTATCACAATAGATGAGAATGTTGGTTTCTAGAATTTGGTAGTCTTCTAGTTGATGTTTCATCCAAAGTAGTTGAGAACTGCAGCCGGCTGCTGAAATGTACTTAGCCTCTATTGTTGACATTGCAATGGTATTTTGTCTCTTACTTGACCAAGATATTAAGTTGTCACCTAAAAAAGTGCAGTTTCCACTAGTGCTCTTTCTTTCAAGTTTATCTCCAGCATAATCATAATCACAGTATCCACTAAGTTTGTACTTAGGAGATTTCTTGTAGAACAAGGTAAGGTTGGTAGAGCCTTTAGGTATTTGAGGATTCTCTTAATCGCAGTTAAATGTGATTCCCTAGGGTCAGCTTGAAATCTTGCATATACATATACACTAAACATGATGTCAGGTCTGGAAGCGGTAAGGTAAAGTAAGGATTCTGTCATTCCTCTATAGGTTTTTTGGTCAACTTTTTGGCATGAATCATCTTTTTCAAAAGAACAAGTAGGGTTCATTGGTGTAGCCATAGGTTTGGAATCACTCATCTTAAACTTCTTGAAAAACTCTTTTGTATATTTAGTTTGATGAATGTATATACTTTTTTGACATTGTTGAATTTGTATCCCTAAGAAGAACTTAAGTTCTCCCTTCATACTCATTTGAAATTCAACCTGCATCAATTTAGAAAATTCTTGGCCAAAAGTGACATTAGTAGATCCAAAAATAATGTGATCAACATAAATTTGAATAATAAGAATGTCATCTCCTATTAATTTTCTAAAAAAATGTATTATCTAGTTGTCCTCTTTCAAAGTTATTTTTAAGCAAGAAGTTACTAAGTCTATCATATCATTCCCTAGGTGCTTGTATTAGACCATACAGAGATTTCCTAAGTTTAAAACCATGATTCAGAACTTTCAAAACATGGGGGTTGTTTAACATAGACTTCTTCACTTATATAATCATTTAGAAAAGCACTTTTAACATTCATTTGAAATAATGTAATGTTATTATTTGCAGCAAAAGAAAGTAGGATACGAATAGCTTCTAACCTAGCCACTGGAGCAAATGTCTCAATGTAATCAATGCCCTTTTGCTGACTGTAGCCTTGTGCGACAAGTCTTGCCTTGTTTTTTACCACTTCACCTTTTTCATTTAGCTTGTTTCTGAAAACCCACTTGGTTCCAATAATGTTCTTATCTGGTCTAGGTTCTAGATCTCAAACATCATTCCTCTTAAACGCAATTAACTCTTCTTGCATTGCAAGAATCCATCCATCACCTGCCAATGCTTCATTAATACAGGTAGGTTCAATTAATAAGAGTAATCCAAACAAATTGATATCTTTTAGTGATGATCTAGTCCTCAAAGGATCACTTGCACTTCCAATGATTAAAGTTTCAGGATGAGATGACTTATACTTCCGTCCAAATATTCCTTCTGACTTATGTTGACTATTTTTGAATTGATAAGAATCATCCATTGAAGATTTGTTATTGTTGGAACCAAGTTCGTTCTAAGTACTTAGGATTTTGATGTTGACAAAAGCACTCCATGTAATCTTATTTTATACCTTGAATTATAACATTAAATGCCACCAGAAGATGAAGTTTCCAGAGGCAGAAGATGAAGACACCAGAAAATGTATCCAGAAGATACTAGAAGATGCATCCTAAAATTACCAGAGGATATTTTTGCTGGCCAAGATCAGAAGGAAGCAAAGTCAGAAGGACACATGGACCATACCAGAAGAAAGCTTGCCAGAGGGAGACTTGATCCATACCAGAAGGAATCATTAGTCAGACTTAAACCAGAAGTTATTATGACCAGAAGATGGCCTGGCAGTGAAATGATAAAACAACCCAGCCTTGATCTAGACTTAATCAGAGGATAAATTAATGGGTCCAGAACAAGAGATTCAATCCAAATTTGACCCAGACCAGAAGATAGCATGGTTCAGGGTGTGAAACTAAGTCCAGACCAGAAGAAATGATATCCAGATTTGATCCAGACCTGATCCAAATCAGAGGGTAGAATGTCCAGACTAAAATATTATTTGTCCTGATTTAATTTCAGTTCAATCCATACCCAGTTCAGAATTGGTCGAGATCAGAGGGAAAAGTTTCAGATCAATGGTCAAGATTTAAGTATATCGCCCAGTGTTGGCCGAGATCATAAGATCAGACCATGGCCCAGTGTTGGCCGAAATTAGAAGGTCAGAATGTGTGGTCCAGCATTGGCCGAGATCAGAGGATCACAGCAGATCAGTTTGCAAGTTCAGGTTGACCGAGATCAGAAGATTAGAAAGTGTGGTCTAGGGCTGGCCGAAATCAGAGGATCACAACAGATCACTTAATATAGTCCAGATGTGGACGAGAGCACAAGATCAAAGGGTTTAGATTTAATCATGATGATAATCGGTGGAGATTTGATTAAAATTTGAACAAAGTATTAAAAAGGATTTGATACAAAAATAAATTGAAGACTTGTGGAATTCAAAAGCTATTAGCGGGAAGAAAGATTTGTTCCATAATTAATTAAAGTCAAAATTGGTCAAAGTTATTTTTGAAAGGAAATCTGGAGCAGAAAAAGATATGTTTTTTATTTAACTAAAACCCGATTGGTCAAGATATTTTTGCAAGAGAATCCAGCAAGATACAGCTCGAAATTAAGCTTGGAAGAGACCCTAATCTGCATCTATAAAAAGAGGCTCAAGGCAGAAGACTTAGCATCGAAAAATCACATAAGAGTCATACACTTCCAAAAGCAAACACTCAAGTTTTCAGTGAGGTTAATTGTGAGTTCCATCTTTCCAGAAGCAATCACTCATATTTTTCTTTCCCTTGTGTTAAATCTAAGTTGTTGAAGTAGAGTCTACATTCTGAGGGAGTCAGAACGGGTAGCAGATTACTTAGCAATTAGATTTAAGGCATTGTAATTCCTTCTACAATCTGGGGTTGTCAGATTGGCAGGAGAAGACTTGACTTGAGAAGTCAAGGTGCTGCATTCCTCAAAAGTCTAGGATTGTTAGACTACTTGAGAAGACTCACTTGGAAGGTCAATGGTATTGTTATAATTCAAGGTTTGAATTAGTGAAATTCTTCAAGGTGAAAGGACTGGACGTAGCCTCGTTAACGGTGAACCAGTATAAAATTCTGTGTTTTTATTTTTACTTTATATCCGCTGCTAACTCTGTTTTATTCATACATCAAGTTTTGTTTTAAAACTGCAAACACTGAAAAATTATTCAAGTTAGTCAAACACAATTCAACCCCCCTTTCTCGTGTTTGCACCATCAATTGGCATCAGAGCTCGGTCTCAAGGCTGAGCACTTAATAGTGTTTGAGGAAAGGTCCAAGCGGTTCAACATGTCAGAAGAATTTGGAGGCAACATCAATAGACCACCACTGTTTGATGGAGACAGGTTTGAGTATTGGAAGAACAGAATGAGAAGTTTCTTCATATCTCAAGTTCCTGAATTGTGGAAGCTAGTAGTCAAAGGATACACTGCACCTACTGTTCCAGGAGATCCAACTAAAGAAGTGGACATGGAAGATATGAAACCAGACCAGAGCAAACTATTCAAACTGCATCACAAGTCCAGAAACATCATGATCAGTGCCATCACATTCAAGGAATTTAAAAGATGCACAGATAAAGAAACAACAAAGAGCATATTTGATAGTCTGGTTCTGACCTATGAAGGAAGCCAGCAGGTTCAAGAAGCAACGGACTAACATATTGGTCAAACAGTATGAGATGTTCAAGATAGAAGACGATGAAGACATTGATGGAATGTTCTGTAGATTCCAGACTCTGATATATGGACTGAAGGTCTTGAAGAAAAGCTACACAATAGCAGATCATGTCAAGAAGATTCTAAGAAGCTTACCAACCAAGTGGAGGCCAATGGTTACTACAGTTCAGCAAGCCAAAGATCTGAATAACTTAAGACTTGAAGATTTGATCAGCTCACTCAAGTCTCATGAAATAGAACTGGAAGCAGATGAACCAACGAAGAAGAAGAATCTGGCCCTGAAGTCGAAACAGAAGAAAGCTGCAAAGGCAGCATCAGAATCAAAGGATAGCGATAGTGATTGTGATGATATGGCTTACTTAACCAAACAGATGGTTAAGATCTGGGAAAACAGAAAGAGGAGAGGCTCCAGGAAGAAACATAACAGCAAAGGAAAGGAAGAATCTGACAAGAAGAGCATCGTTTGTTATGGATGCAATGAACCTGGACATATCAAGTCAGAATGTCCAAATCTGGAAAAAGGCAAATAGCACAAGAAGAGTTCGAGATTTAGAAAGAAGGTCTTATGGCAGCCTGGGATATATCAGAATCAGAAGAAGAATCGTCTGATAAAGAAGAGGCAGAAACAGCAATGATGGCACACATCAGGTTTGCCTCTAGACTTCGAAGGAAAGCAGGCAGAAGGAAGAATGATCAAAGCAGTCATTCAAGCAAGTCAGGAAGCACATCAGAGGAAGAAATTTTGGCCTTGATAACTCATACCAACTCAAGTTCTGGATACAACTCAGGCTCTGGAACAGATTCAGAAGATGAAGACATTGAGGTATTTTCTGATCTCTCTAAATCTTAATAAATTGAGGCTGTAAAAGACTTTCTAAATGCAAACAATAAGATGTCTTTAAAACTGAAAACTCTTAGGGAAGATAAGAAAAATCTGACCAAAGAAATCCAAGTTTTAAAGAATCAAAATTCTGAGTAAGCAACTGAAAACAAGGTTTTTAAAACTAAAGTTGAAAGACTCAAATCATAAAACCAAACTCTCAAAAGTAATATTTGTTCCACTTCCAAAACTGTTTATGAATCTGATATGCATGAGCAATTTTTTCAAAACTTTATTTCTAATGGAATGGAAAGAAGTAAATATGCATCTATGATTTATGGAAACAGTAACATTGGAAAGAGAGGTCTTGGTTTTACAGAAATTGTTGCTGAAACTAAAAATGTTCATTCTGATGTTCTATGTATTGTTTGTGCTAAGGAATGTCACTCTGAATTATCTTGTCCAATGGTAAAATCTGACCAAGATCAGAGAACTGTTAAAACTAACAAACTTGGACCCAATCAGTTCTGGGTACCAAAAGATCAAATTCTCTATGTTGCAGATATTCTGAGCAACCAGAAGGAGACACCAACAATGGTGCCTGGACAATGGATGTTGGCAATGCACAAGCAGAAGAAGGTTTATGTTCCAACATCTACCAAACAGAAGCCAATTGACTCTGGTAGAAGAAGAACTGGTCAACACAATACCCATCAAAACCAGAACCAAAATCATAGGAGGAATAGGAAATATCAAAGAAATCACATATATCAGAACAGGAACTGGAACCAGAATCATAACTGGAACCGGTATCAGCGGTACAGGAAATGGAACCAGAACCAACGCTGGAACCAAAATCAAAACACGAACTGGAACCAGTATCAGAGACACAAGAACTGGAACCAGAACCAATACTGGAACCAGAACCAGAACAGGAATTATCAGTTTCATCATAACCCGTGTAATTACCCGAATCACCATGAGTTCCAGAATCACTAGAGGATTATGGTGTATCAGCCAAAGCAGAAAGAGAAGAATCAGAATCAGGAGAGTTCTTCAAACACTCCAGTGAAATTCATCGAGACTAAAAACCTAGAAGGGAATTCAAATCCCCTCATCCAAACCATGTAATCACAGAACATACATATTCGGAATCTAAAAATCAGAAGCAAGAGGATTTTCAGAGTAAAACTAAAATTGTTGACATAGAGGTTACATCTTCCTGTAAATACTATTATTGTTTGAAATTTATGTTTAATGTGATAACAAGAAGCTTGATCTTAAAAATCAAAGCTAGATAAGTATTCTGCAGGTTATCAAACTGTCAAAGGAACCAGATGATTCACACGAATTGAATACTTCAGCAGAAACAACAATTCAGGGGTTTCAAAAACAAGCAGAAACCACCAGAAGCAGAATTAATAGTTTGGCTGTATTGAGTTCATTTTTAAATTATTTGATTTATATTATGGTATATGACAAACTGCTTGATCTTGACAAATCAAAGCAAGATAAAGATAGTGCAGGTTCACCAGAACCAAAGGGAGCAGAAGCAGAAGAAACAAAAGTACCTGGAAAGGTAGACGATACAAGCAAGTCAGCAACACATGACAAATCTTCAAAAGATAAATCTGATCAAGTCAGAAACAGCCAAGATAAGTCAGAAGAGAAATCTGGATACTTATCAGAATCAGAAGCTGTTACAGATCTTCCAGAACCAGAAGTTGATGCAGACCAACCAATGTTGATGATGATTTGACACAAGAAGGATGGATACTTGCAATGCAAGAAGAGCTGAATGAATTCCAAAGGAATGATATTTGGGATCTGGTATCCAGACCAAACAAAAACATTATTGGAACCAAGTGGGTGTTCAAGAATAAAATCAATGAAAAAGGTGAAGTGGTAAGGAACAAAGCCAGATTAGTAGCTCAAGGATACAGTCAACAGGAAGGTATCGATTACACTGAGACATTTGCTCCAGTGGCCAGGTTAGAAGCAATTAGAATTCTTTTATCATTTGTTGCTAATCACGATATAATTATGTATCAAATGGATGTTAAAAGTGCATTCTTAAATGGCTACATAGGTGAGGAAGTCTATGTCAAATAGCCCCCTGGATTTGAAAATTCTGATTTTCTATACCATGTTTTTAAACTTAAGAAATCTTTATATGGTTTAAAACAAGCACCAAGGGCATAATATGACAGACTTAGTACCTTTCTGCTGAAGAATGAATTTGATAGAGGCCAAATTGATAATACTCTATTTAGAAAATCCATTAAAAATGATATTTTAATTATTCAAGTTTATGTTGATGATATCATCTTTGGATCCACTAATGGCACTTTGTGCAAGGAGTTTTCTGACCTAATGCAGAAAGAGTTCCAAATGAGCATGATGGGAGAACTTAAGTTCTTCTTGGGAATTCAGATTCACCAACGTAAATCAGGTATACTTATTCACCAATCTAAATATACTAAAGAACTTCTTAAAAAGTTCAAAATGAGTGAATGTAAGCTTATGGCCACCCCCATGCACCCAACCTGCTCACTTGAGAAAGATGAAACCAGCCAAAAGGTAGACCAGAAAACATACAGAGGTATGATTGGATCCCTTCTTTATTTAATTGCTTCTAGACCTGACATATTGTTTAGTGTTTGTGTTTGTGCCCGTTTTCAACCTGACCCTAGGGAATCCCATTTAACTGTTTTCAAACAAATTCTGAGATACCTTAAAGGAACCACCAACCTTACCCTGTTATACAAGAAAACCCCCACCTACAAACTCAGAGGTTTTTGTGATTTCGACTATGCTGGAGACAAGCTGGAAAGGAAAAGTACAAGCGGCAACTGCACTTTCGTAGGTGATATTTTGATCTCTTGGTCAAGCAAAAGACAAAGCACCATTGCTATGTAAACAGCCGAAGCTGAGTATATATCAGCAACATGATGCATCTCATAGTTAATCTAGATAAAACATCAACTTGAAGATTACACCATCTTCGAACCCAATATCCCTTTATTCTGTTATAACACTTCAGCCATAAACCTAACCAAGAACCCTATCTTACACTCTAGAGCCAAACACATTGAAATAAAACACCATTTCATTAGGGACCATGTTCAAAAAGGGACTTTAAGCATCCAGTTTGTGGACACTAATCATCAATGGGATGATCACCAAAGCATTACCAGAAGATAGGTTTGAGTTCATCAAGAAACATCTCAACATTGTCTCCATATCTGACTAGCTCAAGTAGTCTTCTTAGGAGTTTTTAATTTTCTTGTAGTTTTAATTTTATGTCTTTTATTTTTTGTTTTTAATTTCTGTACTTTGTAAAGAAAAAACAAAAATACAAAAATAGTAGGACCTCTTTTTGGTTGATGACAAAAAGGGGGAGAGAGAGAAAAAGGAGAAATAAGTAGAAAAGAAGAGATAAAAAGAAAGGAGGAGCGAAAAAGAAAGAGATGAAAAGAGAAGGAGTTGAAAAGGAAAAGAATCAGGGAGAGAGAAAAATAAAGAGAGAAAAAGAAAGAGTGGAAAGAGAAGGAGTTGAAAAGCTGAAGAAACAGGGAGAGAGAAAAATAAATCAGAAAGAGATGAAAAGAGAATGAGTTGAAAAGGAGAAGAAAAAGTCAGTATCAGACTTAGGGGGAGAGATTGGTCTCAGGGGGAGTATTTCAAGTACTTCGAGTTACAAGCTAGCAAAATAAGTTAAGGTTTTGTCATCATAAAGAAGGGGGAGACTGTTGGAACCAAGTTGGTTCTAAGTACTTAGGATTTTGATGTTTACAAAAGCAGTCCATGTAATCTTATTTCGTTCCTTGAATTATTACATTAAATGCCACCAGAAGATGAAGTTTCCAGAGGCAAAAGATGAAGACACCAGATAATGCATTCAGAAGATGCATCCTGAAATTACCAGAGGATATTTTTGCTGGCCCAGATCAGAAGGAAGCAAAGTCAGAAGGAGACCTGGACCAGACCAGAAGGAAGCCTGCTAGAGGGAGACTTGATCCATACCAGAAGGAATCATTAGTCAGACTTAGACCAAAAGTTATTATGACCAGAAGATGGCTTGGCAGTGAAATGATAAAACAGCCCAGACTTGATCTAGACTTAATCAGAGAATAAATTAATGGGTCCAGAACAAGAGATTCGATCCAAATTTGACCCAGACCAGAAGATAGCATGGTTCAGGGTATGAAACTAAGTCCAGACCAAAGAAATGATGTCCATATTTGATCCAGACCTGATCCAAATCAGAAGGTAAAATGTCCAGACTAAAATATTATTTGTCTAGATTTAATTTCAGTTCAATTCAGACCCAGTTCAGAATTGGTCCGTATTAGAGGGAAAAGGTTTAGATTAATGGTCAAGATTTAAGTATATGGCCCAGTGTTGGCCGAGATCAGAAGATCAGACCTTAGCCCAGTGTTGGCCGAAATCAGAAGGTCAGAATGTCTGGTCCAGCATTGGCCGAAATCAGAAGGTCAGAATGTGTGGTCCAGCATTGGCCGAGATCAGAGGATCACAGCAGATCAGTTTGCAAGTCTAGGTAAGCCAAGATCAGAAGATCAGAAAGTGTAGTCCAAGGCTGGCCGAAATCAGAGGATCACAGTAGATCACTTAGTATGGTCCAAATGTGGACGAGAGCAGAAGATCAAAGGGTTCAGATTTAATCTTTATGATAATCGGTGAGATTTGATTAAAATTTGATCAAAGTATTAAAAAGGATTTGATACAAAAATAAATTGAAGACTTGTGGAATTCAGAAGCTATTAGCGGGAAGAAATATTTGTTTCAGAATTAATTAAAGTCAGAATTGATCAAAGTTATTTTTGAAAGGCAATCTGGAGCAGAAAAAGATATGTTTTTTATTTATTTGAAACCTGATTGGTCAAGATATTTTTGCAAGAGAATCGAGCAAGATACAGCTTGAAATTAAGCTTGGAAAAGACCCTAATCTGCATCTATAAAAGGAGGCTCAAGGCAGAAGACTTAGCATCGAAAAATCACATAAGAGTCATACACTTCCAAAAGCAAACACTCAAGTTTTCAGTGAGGTTAATTGTGAGTTCCAGCTCTCCAGAAGCAAGCACTCGTGTTTTTCTTTCCCTTGTGTTAAATCTAAGTTGTTGAAGTAGAGTCTACAATCTGAGGGAGTCAGAAGAGGTAGCAGATTACTTAGCAATTGGATTCAAGGTGTTGTAATTCCTTCTACAATATGGGGTTGTCAGATTGGCAGGAGAAGACTTGACTTGAGAAGTAAAGGTGCTGCATTCCTCAAAAGTCTAGGATTGTTAGACTGTTTGAGAATACTGACTTGGAGGGTCAGTGGTATTGTTGTAATTCAAGGTTTGAATTTGTGAAATCCTTTAAGGTGAACGGACTGGACGTAGCCTCGTTAACGGTGAACCAGTATAAAATTCTGTGTTTTTATTTTTACTTTATATCCGCTGCTAATTCTGTTTTATTCATACATCAAGTTTTAATTTAAAACTGCAAAAACAGAAAAAGTATTCAAGTTAGTCAAACACAATTCAACCCCCCTTCTCGTGTTTGCACCTTCAGTTATCTTCTTCTGATTTTCTTGTATCCTTTAATTTTTCAAGTTCTTCTGGTTTGTCTATATCTATTTCCTGTAGTTCCAGCGAACTTGGTTCCTCTAAATTTTTGGGAACTTGCAAAATACTTATCTAACTTTGATTTTTAAGATCAAGCTTCTTATTATCATAATATCAAACAATAATTAAATTTAAAGAAAGATATCATCTATATGTCAATAGTTTCAGTTTCACTCTGAAAACCCTCTTATTTCTTCTTTTCTAGTTTTCAGATTCTAAATTTGCATATTTTATTATTAGAGGGTATGGATGAAGGGATTTGAATTCCCATCCAGGTTTGTAGTCTTGATGAATTTCATTGGAGTGTTCATAGAAGTCTTCTGATTCTGATTGTTAATCTGACACTTCTCTTTCTACTGATGTATCTGGTTCCTCTAGTAATTTTGGAATTGATGGTAATTCTGATTCTTCTGGTAGTTTGAGTTTTGTTGATATATGGGATTTCTTTGCCAATTTTGATTTTGTTGATATGTGTGATTTATGTGTCAGTTTTGATTTTGTTGATACTCCATATTTTTCTGGTTCATCTTATGGTTCTAGTTCTGATAGGTATTATGTTGACCACTCCTTCTTCCACTAGAGTCAGATGGTTTATGTTTGTTATGTTTGGGAACATAGAGCTTTTTCCCTTCATATATTGCAAGCATCCATTGACCAGGCACCATGACTGGTGTTTCAATTTGGTTGCTTAGAACATATGCAATATAAACAATTTTATCATTTGGTACCCAAATCAAGTTGGGTCTTGGTTTCTTAGTTCCTAAAGATTTCTATTCTTTCCATGTGGTTAGCATAGGACAAGATATTTTAGTGTGACCTTTCTTATAGAAAATAGTACATAAATCATTATAGGGAACAAACTTAGGTTCACTTACTTTTTCTTGAAATCATATTCCTCTTTTACCATTCCTACTAACACCACAAATCATAGATGCATACTTTCTTTTTTTCATACCATTATCAAGAAAATCTTGAAATATTTCTTCATGCTTATCAAAGTTACATGTGGTGTTTTCAATTGATGTTGAACTATAATTACTTTTTAGAATTAGATTTTCAACCTTAAGTTCAGCAATATTAGTTTTCAAATTTACATTCTATGTTTTAAGTTTAGTAATATCAGTATTCATAGTTGCATTATCTATCTTAAGTTCAGTAATATCAATTTTCAGAGTTGTATTTTCTATTTTAAGTTCACTAATATCAGTTTTCAGAGTTACATTTTTTGTTTTAAATTCAACACTTTGATTCTTTAAAACATTAACTTTTTCAGTTAGATTTGTATTTTCTTTCCTAAGTGTTTTTAGTTTTAAAGACAATTTGTGATTATTATTTAAAAAATCATTTATAATTAATTAATTAATTAATAAAATTAATAAAAAGTTACTCACCCACTTTCACTCTTTTTCTATATCACTCCCTCCATTTCTTTTCCTCTCTCTCGGTTCCCCACCCCCACCCCAATTTTCATTTTGTTGCTTTTTTTTTTTGTCCTCCTCTTCTTCTTATTCTCACTTAAAGTCACAAACTAGTCTCCCTAAACCATAAACCCATAGAAAGGGTATACATTCCCTAAGCAAGTTTCCTCCAATTTTCACAAGTTTTTGGGTAGAATTTTTGGGTTAGAGTTTGTGCTCTAAGGAAGGAGAAGAGTACCCATTTCTTGAAAGTTGTTCATTGAGACTCTTTGAGATAAATACACAACTCTAATGCTAGTATGAATCTCTAGAAAAATGTAGTTTTGTTTAAACATCTTATTTTTGTGTTTAAAGTATATTTAAAGGATTTTTATGGTTTTCTAGAGTTAGCTAAACTCTAGAATAATTTTTCTAAACTCTGAGGACCTGTCGGCTAATATGAGAGTTGTTGGAGAACAAACTTAGTCGATTCTTCATAGTTGTGAGTAGACGACGATCATTGTCATATTTTTTTATTATGCTATACTTATCATTTTATATGTTAAAGTGTTTATTTAAAAATTTGGGGAACACAACCTTTGAATTTTTCTCGATTTCATCCTTTATTTATTTTAATGGTCTTTGCTATATAATATGTTCTTAGTTTGATTTATGTATGGGTTATAAAGTATTTAAATATTGAATTGATATACAGTTGAATATGTTTCCATGAGTTATGATGAAATTGGAAATGATTTTTAAACGTGTTTTGGAAATCGTTGTTATAATTATGAAATCGTTAACGACGGTAAGTGCACCTAGTTATATCGTTTTGATTACGGAAAGTTACCCGTTAGAGGGAGTCGCCCCTATGAGGGAGGTCATTCGTAGGAGGAGATGGCTATCAATGAGATGTAAACTCCCTAATTTATGTGTGACAGTGCGTTGCGGGCTTGAGAGGAAAGAGCTATCTGTTAGATGGAGCCACCCCTAAGCAAAAGGCCACCCTTATGAGGAAACGGCTATGAATGAGATGAAGCCGCCTCTTGGTTCTCAAGAATTTATACGTTTACTTGTTTGATTTTCTAGGATATTTGTAAGGTTGCTCATTTTGATTCACCTCTTTATAAATTGGATTTTAAATATATCTACTTGAATGGTTAAATTATAAGTTTAATGATTTTATCATGTGTATATTATATTTGAAAATTATCTATATTTTAGGTAGTATTGTTAAACATAATTGTCATAAGATTGTAAAACAGTTATTCGTGCCTTTTTGTGTTTGCCTTTTAGTTGGTGGTTGTTGTTGTCTCCTCACTGTGTCTTTGTGACTTGCCCCTTCATGTTGTCCATTTTTTTAGATTCACAGGCAGCTGAGTAGCAAGCTGTTAGTGATTCAAGTCTCAATCATTTTTTTGGTAGGCCTCTTTGATTGAGAGTCTTTTTGTAAAGTATGTTGAGTCGTGATGTATTTTGCAGCTATTTCGAGTCTAGAAAATCATTTTAAGAAATGTATTAAATATTTCGAATATCCTCTTTGAGATATGACTGAGTTAAACTTGTAAACATAGATTTTATAAATTTGGGAACGTTGAAGTTACAGAGGATACTCTGTCGAAATTTCGATAAAGATTATATATTTTTCGAAATGGTTATTTAGAACTATTTATTTGCTTAATTGTTAAGTTAGTTGATAGGCTTGCTAGGCTAGGAATATAGCTTGTGCGCCGGTCACAGGGTTTAGTTTTTGGGTCGTGACAATGCATGCTCATAAAAGTATATGATCCGGATATAAACAGCTACTAAAGCGTCCACACAGAAGTCCCCATACCAATGGAGAAAACAGCCACTAAGGCGTCCACAAAGATAGTATGATATGTCATGAATAACAATGATGCTCAAAAGGTACATGTCACCATCCACTTAGGTAACTAAAGATAAAATGTTCAAAACACAAATCATCAGCCATTTAGGCAATCACAAAGATAAAAAGTTCAAAACACAAATCATCAGCCAATTAGGCAACCACAAAGAGAACAATGTTCAACACACAAATCACAAGCCACTTATGCAATCACAGATAAAATATTTGTGATCAAATTTTAATCACATATGACATCAAATTTATATTCTCACAGGTGCTCAAAACAAGAATCGGTCATTCCGCTATCCAAAATATAGAACACATATACATGTGAATAAATGTCTCAAAATCACAAATTTCATTTTATAAACTATAAAATTGGATTATCGACGTGTTATTGATAGATATTAAAACTTAAATCACAAAGAACACATACAAATAGAAATTTTATTCCTTCTACTATAAAATTTCTCACGTTATTAGTCATTTAAGTATAAAAATCAAACTTTACATAAACACATAAGAATAATCAACTTAATCATGTTATCATACTTAAAAAAAAATTTCATCAATTCCCTCAAGACTCGTGTAGTGTTAATAATATTAAAACATTGAATTTAAATAGCACAAAAATCGAAACTTTAAATCAAATACATCCTAACAAACATATTACTCATGAGATCATAATGAAAATCATTACTTTATAATTAAGTACACCAAAACAACACAAAAATCGCAACTTTACATCAAATATATGACAACAAGCATATTACTCATGTTATAATAATAAAATCGAAATTTTATAATTAAGTTTATTAAGGCAAACATATTACTCAAAAAATTCAAAACATTATAGTTAAATTCTTTAAGACAAACATAAAATCAACCTTTTATTCTTTTAAGACATCATATCAATATCTTACATACCACTAATTTAATATCTAGCCCAACCTTGCATGGGGAAAAGTCCTTACCTTATATGCTTTACTTCTTAGTAACATGTTCTAAGCCTCACGAATCAAAGTAAGACAACGGTCGAAACTTTACTTGAGATGGTATTAAAAGAAGAAAAAAAATTGTAATTGGACTTGGCGTAATAATGGTAATAGAATAGGTATTGGAATAGAATAGGAAGGTGTGTAGACTATTTTAAAAATTTTTTTTTTCTAATAACCATGACACCAAAAATTGCCTTGAATTATTTTTGTAGATAATTAAAATAAAATTATATTTTTGGTTTAAGAAAGAGGGTGGCGTGAGATATAACAAAGAGGAGAGCCTTTTTTTTTCCCTCTTTTAATTGCACAGAAACATAAAATCCATAATGAAATTTGTAACCTTCATTTCAAAAATGAATTAAAAGTGTTAAGAATGAGGGAATGTACATTATCTTCTGTCTTAATTGGTTGAGAAAATGACATAAAGTCTACATTATGTCAAGACAACATGAATTGTCTTAAAATCTTGTCACGAAGGAGAGTAAAAGGAACGAGGTAAGTCACTATCTAATACTTATTCGGTCAAAAATAAAAATAACAAACAATACAACTTCTATAAATTCTAATTTAATTAAATAATTCAACTAATATTTTTATCAACTAAAATAAATCAAGCAAGACAAAAATATCACTGCAAGTCACACATAACAAAATAAAATCAACATATCTAACACATCAATTTATTGATTATCGAAACTAATTAAATAAACAAAATATGATATAGCCCATTTAGGAAATGATCGTGCCATAAATCATCCTGATGTAATTGTCACGACAAAACAATTAAATAAAAATAAATGTTATAATTATTCAGGTAAAATACAGGATGATAAAATTTAATTTAATTTCTTTACACATATAACCAATTATTAATTAAATGATAAATTATGACAATTACTAAAAAGATAAATATATAATATATATGAAAATATTGGGGTGTTAAATAAAAGTTATAAAAACACAATAGACAAGTGCTAACAAGTGCCTAACGACACCTGCTAAGGAATTATATATGAAATGCTTAATTACAATTTTAGTCTCCCTAGTTTTACTAATTTAGGAAATTGGTCTCCATATTTTAAAAGTCGACATTTTTTGTCTCTCTTTCTTATGTTTTAACTAAAAAATGATGATGTGAAATACTTTAAAGAACAGGACATATGATACGATGATGTAGAATTAACACACATGAAATTGGAATAAAACGCCGTAAAAACTTAGTTTTCAACTTCAAATTTTTTTCATATTTTTAATTTAATTAATGACATATGAATAATTAATGTATATAGATAGTTTTATATCATAGAATTGTATGTCACGTTATTTAAAATATATTAAATTATCATTTTTTTAGTTCAAAAATCTGTGGGAGCGACCAAAATTGTCGACTTTTAAAATAAAAAGACAAATGCATTAATAAAAATAATAATAATAATAATAGAGACTAAAATTGCAATTAAGCCTATATGAAAATAATCAATTAAAAATATATTGAAATTCTTATTTTCAACGCTTTATAAGCTTAAAGAGTGTTTTATCCAATGCAAAATTTCCATATTGGAGTTTTGAACAAGTGTCATTAAGACATTAGTTGAGGGCACTTGTTAGTAAAAGGTTAGTTATTTTTTTTCAAATAAATAAAGTCTAATTGATTTCATTAAGAATCATGCTAACAAAAAAAAAATAGTTTTGAGAATAAGTCCCCAAATTCAGACATAGTCTAGCTTTTTGGCGTCTACAACCAATTTTTTAACTAACTAAAAGTTTCCTATAAAAACACTAATTGACTATAAATAGTACTCTCATAACCCAATTAAATATAAATTAATTTCTATGCAGTAAAATGTAAAGTTGTTTTACACGTATATCTAATCAAATCACACAATTGATTGGATGTATATGTATAAAAAATTTACATAGATAAAGAATATGCATCCATGGCCCTTCTAATATTGAGTAGCTTATGGGTGCATAGGTACGAGTCATTGTAATAGAGCCTCTATGGTCGTTGACACAAGCTATAGTACACCAACCATTTAGAAAATTTTATCAAAGCCTCTATAGTCATTGTAACAGAATCAATGTTAAAATTCAACTCTCCATGAAAAGGCTTTCAAATTTTATTCTATCTTATTTTATACAAAAGTAAGTCACATTAATGAAAATTTCAAACAGGTGTCTCAATTACCACAATATATCTGATACGAATATATCATAAAAATATTAATACTTATTATTTTTAATAAATTGATGATAAAACATGTTTTTCACTAATTTATTAAAGGATATCACATTTACTTCTTAGTTGTAGTTTTGCCGGTATTAGAGTTAAATATTGTTTAATTTATGAAAGAAATTTAAATGAAATAATGTAAAAGAAAAGAAAGTAAGAAAGAAGAAAAAAAGAGTACAAAAAGTAATGATTGTTTAATGATTTGATATAAGAAAAAATAGAAAGAAGAGAATAGGAAAGAAAGAAACTTATTTATGAAATGATAAAATTTCTTTAGACAAAAAAGTATAAAGATATATTAAGTATATTTTTATTATTTGTCCAAAAATATATATTTTTATTAAAAAAATGAAGTTAAATTATTGCAAAATCATCTGACTCACATTGTCTTAATCGTAATTTATATCTCTTATCTTAATTTAATCTCGATCTATAATAATATAAAAAAGTATAAAAACTATATTTAAGTTTATTTTTCTTTTTTGTCCTAAAAATATATATTTTTGCTAATAATATTAAGTAAGAAAACAAGATAATATTAAAATAAAAATAAATTTTATATTGATAAAATGAGAAAATTTCCGAAAGACACAAAATGAATATAAAATATGTTAGATTTTAATCCTAGTAAGTCACAACTTCATGTTTTCCTGCCTAACCACTCCAAAACACTAAGTAAATAGTATAAACTCGCATTCTTACACACACATGCATATATATCACGTGATCGAAAAATTGATGGAATCTGAAACAAACGTTACTCCTTAACAACATGTAATTACTTCAAGTCATAAATCAATGGATTTTGTGGTTATCATGGAACCAAAATTCGGCCGCCTAATTAATTACATATTCAAATTTTCCCATAACCATAAATAAATAGTACTTATTGTTTGAATATACGTGAGAAAGGTTGTGAAATTCGAGTTTAAATAAATTTGTTTTTGCATGTGAATTTAATATATATATTCGTTAAACTTATCTCATATTAAAATTAATATATAATGGACATATATACTTTTATAATACCATAAATTCATTAAGAATTTAAATTTTCAACGCAAAAATATACAAAATCACTATAAAATTTTGTACTCATGAACTAGTATCAAATTATACTAAGTAAATTATACCACTGTTCGAGACTCACCACTCATTCACAACTTGTCTGCTATGCACAATGATGGTGAAGATGAAGTTACGCACAAGTTCAAAACAAGAAGAAGAGAATGGTTTGTTCAAGTCTGAGAAGAATAAACATCACTCTGAAATGTGTTGGAGAAGACTGGAAAAAAGAGAAGTTTTAAAATTGGGTTTAAAAAATTGGACCTCTTTTAAAATTAGAATAAAAACAATATATTTGCCGAATTTACTGTAAGTTCGTGAATTCACCTGTATTAAGTCAGTTTTTAGAATGAATTTACCAATTTTCAAATCTACTAACGAGTTAATATGTTTTTTGCATCTTAATACGTAAATTCGTAGGAAATGTATTAATACGCAATTTCGACAACCTTGTATGTGAACCTATTTAATTACATATTCAAGTTTGCTAATTGAAATGCTAAAAGTGTGTGTGGTTTCAAGGTTCAATCCACAATCACCCTCATCAAACAATTATGATAGGATACTATTTACCATGTTGTTAAACAAGTATCATTCTGAAATCAGTTTGACAACACTGAAAGGTAAACCATTTTCGTTAACAAACTTTGTCATATGTAATGTCACCGACAATCAAAATTTTCTTCAGTGATATATCACTACTAGAAAAATTTATTTTAGCTGTCATATTTAGTGTCGACTCCCGACTCCGACGCTAGTTAGTGTCGGTGTAGCGTCGGTCTAGCCGACGCTAGTGCATCAAATTTATTTTTTTTGATTTTATTAATAATTTACGCCGACGCTAAATAAAATAAGACATATTTTTTTAATAGTTGGCGTCAGGGCCGCTACTTTGTATGATTTTTTAAACGGGCTGCTGGTAAATCCAATAAACCCTAAATAAAATTTGAGAAACACGGCCATCATCATCATTCTCACTCCAAAACCGCAACCTAACCTTCAATCTCCATCTCAGATTTATTTCCCCCAATTCGCGTTCCATCCTCCATCTCAAGTTCCTCCCCATTCGCGACCACCCTCCATCTCAGGTTTCTCCTCATTCGTGACCTCTCTCCAACTCAAATTTTCTCCTTGCGGCCTTCCTCCGTCGTCGTCTACAATCGTGGCGCTGCTTCCTCTCTCTCCGGCGCGGGGCTGCTTTCTACCTCCCTCCATCCCATTTGTTCAATTAGGAGCTGTTCACAAGGTTCTCTCTTCTCCCTTTGCTCTCTATCTGTTTAAAATCACAATCAAATGCCACATCAACTGCAATCACATAGACATAAAAACCATGATGTAACAAATTAGTCTCTGCAATCTTAGTTTTAAATTACGATCTGCAACTATAATTATCTGCAAATAATTGTGGTCACATCATTTGCATTTACCTATATGAACATAATTTAAAACCATGAAAAGAAAGTATGATACAATTAACTTGACTGAACTCATTGAAGGTGATTGAAGACTTAAGCTATGTGGTGGGGAAGGGGGTGATGGTTTTCGTTTGCTTCAAAGTGATTCTGATGTGGAGGATTTACGCGTGGAGTTCGAGTAACGGGATACCTTGGAGTACAAGGATCCTTTACTCGAGGACGATTCTGAGATGGATGTTGGAGTGATATGATCTCGTGAGCATGTCAAAATTCTAAAATTCTTGAGATGGAGGTTGGTTACATTTCAATTTAAATTCGAGTGTTCTCAAGAACATGCAATTTTATACGTTGTTGTTGGTCAATTTTGTATTGTTTTGTAGCTTAAAATCGTAAACAAACCTGATTGCTTTTATGCATGAAAGTTGTATACCAAATTAGATAATACTTGTAGTTGTATGGTAGGAGTGAAAGAAATTATTTTCAGACATTTGGGCATATGAAAATCCAGACAACATGGTCTGAATTGTAAATAACTAAATATGCAGTGAAACATTAGGGAGGACAAAAAAATGCATCTTTGTAAAAAAATATGATCAATTAATTCTAGGCTCTAATGTTACTAAAGGGGATAGACAAACTTGGCCCCATCTAGTGAAGAATGATTGTATTATATACAGGACACTTCATTTTTTTTTCACAAAAAAAGGACACTTCATCTTTGCCTGGAAATGAATTGGTTTAAAGGACATTAACTATTAGTTTGGTTTACTGTACTGGTTGAATTCATATAACTTTTTGTGAGTAGTGATGTCTAATGTGATTGTTAAATTCAGTTCTACAGCCTGTCTCTTGCTTTTTAGCTCATGTGTTTAGGTAAGGCTTCTGCCTTTTATTAAAAACACAATTTGTAATTGTTGGTGTGAGTGTTAATGTAATGAAATTGCATTATAGATCCTATCTTAATTAAGGATCATTAACCCTTAGCCTGGATGAATATTTGTAATTGTTTATGTAATGAAACTGCATTTGTAATTGTTGTTCTTTTAAATTTTAATATAGTATGAATATTTTTCAATTGATCAAACCATTTATTTTTTTCGTACATTGCACGGGTACGCACACTAGTTATATATTCAATGTGAGAGTGGCTGGTTATTTATATGATAAGAAGCTTTGAAACGTGTTTGCCATCCAAATGTGGTGCTCTTCATGGGTGCGGTTACAAAACGTCCCCATCTATCTATAGTGATAGAGTATTTGCCTAGGTAAAGTCATCAAACCTTTTTTGTAGTTAACTATTAGTGTTATAGAACTCTTGCTTAAAGAAATAGTGTCTTACTGTTGTCGTTTCTTGGTGTATCTATGACAAAGATAGTTTATTCCGCCTGATACATAGGCCAGCATCTACTGAAATTCACGATCCAAGGAGAAGATTACGAATGGCTGTAGACGTGGTTTGTAGTTTGTACTTAACATTATTATTTTTTCATATTAATAAATGAAATAAATTGTAAATGATATATGATTTATGATTTATCTGATTATAGGCTAAAGGAATCAATTATCTCCACTGTCTGAAGCCTCCAATCATGCACTGGGATCTCAAATCCCCAAACCTCTTAGTAGACAAAAATTGGAATGTAAAGGTATAATGAAACTGAAGTAATTAGTGCGGAAGAGGATAAATACGAAGGAATTATTCTAACCGTTAACAAGTCTATGGATTCTCTTTTCTTTGCTTCTAAATTGAAAGCTTCAATGTTTCATTGGAAGCAACAGGGAAAGAAGGGAATGTGGATCAATTTGCCCATACAACATTCAAATCTTGTTGATTCTGCTGTCAAGGTATATATTTTGTTTTGTTTTACTGCAATATATATAGCTTATGAAGTGATTGAATGAAAATGTTGGATCACAAAAACATGCTAAATTATCATGCACAGGGTTCTTGTTTGGATAATTTAGTTTAGTGTATGTTTATTTCTACTTTTGGAGGAGTTAAAATTGATTCTAGATGTGTATAATTGATTTTTTTTACATGTTTGGTTGTGTTCGAGTAGAATTAATTCTAATTTAAAGCTATAATTTTTTGTTTGGTATTACATTAGTTGGCCAAATTCTCAGTCTATTTCTATCTCACTTATTTTACATATTATACACTGAAACCAATTTTAAAAGTAACCCTCAAAGGAGACCGTATTTAAGGTCCCATGTTGATGATCAAACATCATTTCCCTTGTTTGTCATTGTTCCATAATATGATACTTTATTCCAAATTTTATGATATATACAACTGGATTTTCTCTTTTTAAAAGTATGATAAATATTTGAAATGCGCCACAAAAGTCATGGAAGCTTGACAGGCTTAACCAACCCCCTGGTCTTAAAAAAATATGAACACCTGAACTCTTGCATTCGTGCAAGCATTATTGGCTGCTACATCACATCCTCAATTTCAATCGACATCCATGCTTCTAGATTGATAATTCCTCAATCGGTGTTAGATCCTTGTATACTTTTCAAGATCAGGGGCTCAATCTATTTCACAAGACATATTTGACATGTGCTCTACTTATCCTTTAATTGAAGTTTGGTGTGTGTTCTGTTATGGATTTTGCTGAGACTATCTTATTTATTTCAGAACAATGATGACAACATACTCCTTCTTCAAGGATGCTTATTTTGTCTACCAAGATAAAATATTTCCTGTTAAAAGTTGTATTGTTCATCTAATTGAAAATGCAACTTTGCTTAAATTTCCACCTTGTTGATCTTAAAATTTACTTCAATTTTGTTTCTAATTGATAATTTCTTTTTTTTTTTTTGTATAAAAAAAATTGATAACTTCTTTTCTTGAATTGTTACTTAGTTTCTTTTTCTTTGTACTCTAACTCTTTTTTCAATGCAGTCCTTATGTATACTTCAATTTTTATATAGTAGATGAATTATGAAGATTTTTGCCACATCGCCTCTGTATGTACAGAACATATTTCTATTACCGTCGGATGCTTTTTACTTACCCGCGTCAGTTTAGCGTGGGCCTGGCTGACGCGAATATAGCGTCGGATGGTTATTGGCCGATGTTATGTAATAGCTTCGACCGTTTTAACCTGGGTCCGAATCCGACTCTAAATCCACGTTAACGTCGGCTTTGGGCCCGTTAGCGTTGGCTTTTGGCCGACGCTAAATCATGTTTTTCTAGTAGTCTATTTTGCTTTATAATAATTTTACTCTCATGTTAATGTTCCTAAGTAACTATTTTGAATCTAATATATTTGATATATGTCATTTTACGGTTTCGTGATTCTAACTTTATTGAATAAGAAAAAGAGATCAAGGTGAAGCTTCTAAGGTTCCGAACCTATGAGATGAAATTCAATCCATCTAATGTATGTACTATAGTGTAAATTGTTTGTCTAATTTTGTTCATTTTATTTTAATTTTTCTACATAATATTACTTTTATTCTAACTTTTTATTCATTGACTTAGAAACAAACACGCTATTACCTAAGTTATTTGTAAGAGATTTTGGCGTTAAGATATTGTGTTTTAATAGATTGAAATGGTAAGGAGTTTGAGGTTGAAGTTGAAGAAAGGGAAAATAATGTTTTATTAACTATATAAAATAATATTTATTCACAAATGATATCGAACAAAATGGCAATTACAATTGCCTATCCATACATACGCGACATATCACTTAGCAGTTGTACTACGACCAATCTATTATCACAGTTTCATGTAGAGACATTATTAAGTGAAACTTCAGGATAATAAATCCAAAAACTACTTCATATTGTCACCTAAAATTACAAACCAGATCAGTAAGTACTCTAATGGTTTATGTTGAAACAAATAGTATGTTAGTGTGTGAATTTAAAAATTGTTGAAGTTTCGCATTGAAAAACTCTCATATTTTGAGTAGTTTGTAACTCCATAGATACTAAAATCCCACATTGAATAGAAAATATGTGGGTGATACATTTCTCAACTTTCTCTTTTCTCCCTTTTCTTATTCTGCTCGATATATTTTTGAGCTACTTCTCCCTTTTCTTTCTGTCCCTTCGAGTTTTAGTGGTTCTAATACCACTTTCTTTTAAAACGGTTTTTATGTCGTAGTCTTTCTATTTTTGTGTGGTTATAATGCCATTGCCCTTTTTAAGCAGTTTTTATACCAAAGTTCCTTCGATTTTGAGTGGTCCTTGTACCACAATCCTTTTTAGGCAGATTTTTGTGTCATAGTCCTTTTGATTTATGATTTATTGAGGGTGTAATTCTAGAACGGTTTTCTACGGTGTAGTAGGACTCCGATACAGTTTGTCTGAGTTATTTTATCTTGGGGACGACGTGGTTTTTATCCTGAGGACGTCGTGGTTGATAGTCTGTTTTGCACAATTTGGGCAATACCACAAAATGTCTTAAAGAGAGCGACCTAGTCTGCAACTCAACCCAATAATATCTTCGGTGACATTTTAATTTGAAATAGTTTTTTTAAACTCAAAAACAACAATTTTAAAATGTTTCTTTCTGCCATGTCAACTGAAGAGATTACTAGATCTAGTTCTAGTGACTCTCATTTCAATAAACTGTTTCATTGAGACAAAACAGAAAAGGATAAGAAAGCTGAAGAATTAACTTATGGGAGGATAATGATTACCTCTATAAGAATTATATTCTTAATGGACATGCTGATGTTTTGTATGAATACTACAGTTCTAGCAATACTGCTAGACAGAAGAAATATGATACTGAGGAAGTTAGAGCTAAAAAGTGTGTTGTGAGCTGCTATCTCAAGTATCAAATTATCCGATGACAGATCTGTGGAGATTCACTCCCGTGAAATTCAGAAGATGGCTCATGAGATCATCTCTTAAAGTATGACTTTAGATGAATAATTTCAAATTGATTGTTATTATTGACAGATTGCCCCTGCTTGAAAGAATTTCAAAAGTTCTCTCAGGCATAAAACAAAAGAATATTCTCTAGAGAGTCTGATAACCCGTCTCAAGAGATAAGGCAAGGTTTACTTACTCTATAGAGATATTTTTGTTGGCAAATGGTACACTTGAGGCATGTTTAAATTAAATGTTGAAATTAAAAATGTCTTATTCTGTCTACATGGTGTGTTTACATGTTATGTGATTTTAATATTTGACATGTTAGACTCTGTCGTGTGATTTCAAACTAATTCCAAAGTTTTCTTTAAATTATTTTGAAAAATGTGATTTTTGCAGTCAAGCTAAAATAACCAAGAGTTCACATAAATCGGTAGTTAGAGAATTTTAGCCTTTAGATTTAATACACTCCGATATATGTGAACTTGATGAGACACTAACAAGAAATGGAAAACGTTATTTTATTACTTTTATTGATCTGACTATACTTTTGTATATCTAATAAAAAATAAAAGTGAAGCACTTGACATCTTTAAGATCTTTGTAACTGAAATTGAAAATCAATTTAGTAAAAAGATTAAGAGGTTTTGTAGTGATAGAGGAACAAATTATGATTCCAATTTATTTAATAAGTTTTATAAAACACAAGGAACTATACATGAAACCACAACACCCTATTCACCTAAAATGAATGGTAAAGCTGAAAGAAAGAATAGAACTCTTACTAAACTAGTTGTTAATATTATGCTTAACTCTGCTGCTGCATCTCATTGGTGGGGAGAAATTATTTTTTATTGTTGCTATGTTTTGAATAGAGTTCCTAAATGTAAAAACAAAACATTTCATTATGAGATAATGAAGAAAAGACAACCAAACTTGTCTTATCTTCGAACATGGGGATGTCTGGCTTATGTCAGAATCCTTGATCCCAAGCGAATTAAACTCGCTAGTAGAGCCTATGAATATGTATACATTGGGTATGCAGTAATTGAAGGTGCAACACAAGAAGGGGGTTGAATTGTGTTTGACAAACTTTAATTCTTTTTGCTAATTAGTTGAATAATGAGAAATCAGAGTAAATAAGCAGTGGATGATAAAAGTTAACACCTCGAATTTATAATGGTTCACATTTTAACTAGGCTACGTCCAGTCCCTTCCTTCAGAAGGCCTTTCCACTAATTCAAACTCCTTTGAATTACAACACCACTGACCCTTTAAGCCAGTCTTCCCAAACAGCTTGACAACCCCAGACTTTTGAGGAACAACAACACCTTGACTATACCAGCCAAGTCTTCTCAAACAATCTGACGACCCCAAACTTTTGAGGAACTTCACAACCTTAAACCTACAAGCTAAGTCTTTTTCTAACAACCTGATAACCCCAGATTTTATAAGGAACTTCAACACTATAGGATTTTATACAAGGGATCGAAATTAAAACTGAGTAACTACTTCTGGAAAGTTGATACTCACAATAAGCTTAACTTGAACTTGAGTGTTTGCTTCTGAAAAATTTATGATGACAATCAGCCTCACACTCTAAGAAAAGAACACTTAGAAAATATTTATCTTTTAAGCAAGTGTTTCTCTCCTTTAAACTCTTTGAATACTTAGGAATTTCTGCTTGAGTTCTTCTATTTTTCGATACATTATTCTTCAGCATTAAGCCTCTATTTATAGTTGAAATTATAGCTTCACTTTGATCTGTTGCTTTACTTCTGGAGTGTATTTCGATTGATTCTGTTTTAAGAATATTCTGGAGTATTTTGCTCAAATTATGTTTATGGAGTCTTTTGCTCCGATTCTGTTTTGAGCATTTTGCTTAGATTATGTTTTGAGCATACTTTCAGATTCTAATGATGTAGCTTCTGATTTTTGCCTCTTATAAGTTCCTTTGGAATTATCCTCCGACAGGATCCTCTAATTGTATCCTCTGATGGGAACTTCTGATTATATCCTTCGATGTGATCTTCTTATGATATCCTCTGACAGGTTTCTCTGATGATATCCAACGGTGATATCCTCTAGTAATATCCTCTGATGATATCCTCTGGTATCCTTTGATGATATCCTCTGGTAATATCCTCTGATGATATCCTCTGGTAATATCCTCTGATGATATCCTCTAATGATATCATCTGGTAATATCCTCTAATGACCATCGTCTGGTGATCATCCTCTGGTGACCATCCTCTGTTGACTTCATCCTGCTTCTGACTTGTATCTTCTGGTGATGTCATCTTCATCTTCTGGTGACGTCATCTTCTGGAGGCATTTTTCATTCTTATTAGAAGTCAAATATGTTATTTTCATAAAATACTTTTGTTAACATCAAAACTTTAAGTGAAAGAACCAACTTGGTTCCAACCGTAAACAGTAAAGCGTATAGGTTTTATGACCTAAATGCGAAAGTGATCATAGAGTCAAATGATGTTGACTTTTATGAAAATAAATTCTCTTTCAAATCGAGAAATAGTGGGAGCAGCAAACCAAGTCACGTTCTTGTGACAAGAAGCACTGAAAGCAACAAACAAGGTGAAATGGAAACTCGAAGAAGTAAGAGAGTCAAAGTTGCTAAAGATTATGGACCAGAATATATGGCCTATAATTTAGAAGAGGATCCTGCAAATCTCAAAGAAGCCTTGTCATCATTGGATGCAGATCTATGGCAAGAAGCTATAAACGATGAAATGGATTCTCTAGAGTCTAACAAGACTTGGAATTTGGTAGACTTGCCTCCTGGTTGCAAACCAATAGAATGTAAATGGGTTTTGAAAAAGAAACTAAAACCCGATGGAATTGTTGAAAAATTCAAGGCATGCCTTGTAGCCAAAGGTTTTAGGCAAAGAGAAAATATAGATTTCTTCGACACTTTTTCACCAATAACTAGAATAACATCCAATAGGGTACTAATTTCTCTATCAGCTATTCATAACTTGGTGATACACCAAATGAATGTTAAAGCAACTTTTTTAAATGGTGATCTGGAAGAAGAAATCTATATGGAACAACTTGAAGGTTTTGTAATTCATGGACAAGAAGACAAGATCTGTAAGTTAGATAAATCTTCGTATGGTCTTAAACAAGCTCCTAAGCAATGACATGAAATTTTTTGATAATTTGATTATATCGAATGAGTTTAAAGTGAATAAAAGGGACAAATGTATTTATTACAAATCTGAAAATGACATTTGTACTATCATATGTCTCTATGTAGACTACTTACTCATATTTGGTTCAAACATTCATGTTGTAAATACTATGAAATCATTGTTGAGTAACAACTTTGATATGAAAGACCTCAGAGAAGCGAATGTAATCCTAAGAATCTAGATTACTAAGTTAGAAAAGGGAATTTCTTTAAATCAGTCTCACTATGTTGAAAAGATCCTAAAGAAATATAAATACTTTGACTGCAAACCTACTTGCACACCATATGATCAAAGTATGAAACTTTTTAAGAACACCGGTAAAGGTGTTATACAAACTAAATTTGCGAGCATCATTAGCAACCTCAGGTATGCCACTGATTGTACTAGACCCGACATTTCTTACGTCGTGGGATTGTTGTGCAGGTTTACAAGTAGATCTAGTATGGAGCATTGGCACGCTATCGAAAGAGTCATGAGATACCTAAAAAGGACCATGAGTATAGAGTTACATTATCAAATATTTCCTGCCACCCTTGAAGGATACAATGATGCTAATTGGAACACCTTATCAGATGACTCCAAAGCAACCAGTGGCAATATTTATAGTATAGTCGGTGGTGTTGTATCATGGAAATCGAATAAACAGACGACATTGGCTCAGCCCACTATGGAGTTTGAAATGATAGCACTAGCTACTGCTAGTGAACAAGCGACCTGGTTGAGATGATTGCTAGCTGAGATCCCTTTATGGAAAAAATATATGCCAACTGGGTTGCTACACTGCGATGGTACTTCGGCTACTGCAAAAATTCAGAATCGTTATGACAACGGTAAGAGACAACAAATACGTCGTAAGCACATCTAAGTTAGAGAATAACTTTCTTAAGGAGCTCTTATAGTGGATCATGTACGCACTGATGAGAATTTAGTGGATCCTTTAACGAAAGGATTAGCTAGATATAAAGTCATAAATACATCCAAAAGGATGAGACTATTGCCTATAGATCAATGAGTCATTCACGATCGTAACCCGACGTAAAAGACTGGAGATCCCAAGAATTAGATTCAATGGGTAATAACAAGTCATAGTGATATGAGATGAACATGCTATTATATCTGAGAGAAGCATGATTCTTGAAGCGGTGAAATGTTAAGATAATAGAAACTCTTAATGAGATTAATACTCTATGTTGAGGGAGTACCTAACTGCATGAATACTCTTGATAGACTCATCTATGTGAATGTGGAAGTGGGGCCGCTTCATATGGAATTTTGAGGCAAAAATTCCTAGAGCGTTCACTATACTGGGATAGACGTGTTGGGCCATAAACGCACGAGCTTTTGAGAATAAACCCAATGAAAAGGTTATGTGTGGGTTTGATTTTAGAGATAGAGTTCAAGACTACGAGTCACTCTTGTTAAATCTAAATTTTACTTGTTATGCAGAGGTTCAAGTCAAGAGACACCTCTGTTTATCCATGATCTTATGGAAGCGTTTGACACTATTTCAGTACCTCTATTTTAAATTCAAGTGAGGGATTGTTAGAAATGATGATAGTTAGAGCTAATGATGTGAATTGAAAAATAAGGAAGTCTCACATAGAAGAGATTACACACACTAGTAGTGTTCATAATGTGGATGTATGGAACTTGGGGTGTGCCCCAAGGGGTACCCACTTTTGTAAAGGGGTGATAACGCATGCAAATAGACCACCACAAATGTGATTTTTTGATTTTTTGTGGACTCGCGCATCAGGTAGTTGCCTGGTCAAAAATCTAGGAAAGATCGGAGTCAAAAATTTAGGAAATATAGTGCATGTTTCTGTGGATCTTGACTGATGGATCCCGCGATTTTCTCTCATCCAATTGCATATCTCCTCTATAAATAGAGGGTTCTGCTCAGTTGAAAGAGCACACCAAAAGCTCTTCAAATTCTGAGGTTTTTCTTTGTTTCTCCCTCTTTTTTCTTTCCTCTTCTTTTCTCTCTTTCGAGTTGTCGTAATACCATATTACGAGTGGCAGCCATTTGACTGTCATATTGAGGGTGTAACTTTAGAACGGTTTTCTAAGGTGCAGTGGAACTCCGATACAGTGTATCTGAGCTGTTTTATCTAGGGGACTTTGTGGTTGATAGACTATCTTGCACAATTTGGACAGTGTTGCGAAACATCTTAAAGAGAACGACCTAGTCCGCGACTCAACTCAGTAATATTTTCGGTCGCATAAATTGATTTTTAAACAATTTTTTTAAAAAAAATAATAATAAGTTGGATTACCATGGGTGAGAGATTCGTATATATCTTCATACATTCCATCTAATTTAATTAGGCGTGGAACAACCGTACTCTTTCTATGGCACTGGGGTAAATAATATTGTGGTTGTTATAATGTCTGTGTGTTTCTATTAGTATATATGTATAAAACGTCACTCACGTTATAATAGTTGGTGTATTTTATTCTTTTTTTTACGTGCGTAACGATGTATAGCTAGAAATAGTGTTGCATTTTCAAATAAAAAATCAATAGTTTTGTGAATACTATTTTTTATTAACTATATTGAATTCCTAAAAATATAAGATAATTTCTTGAGGAATTAAATGATTGACTAGACATTTCACCATATTTTAGATTACATATACAAACATTACAACAAATTATTAATTAATGATCGGTAAGCATCATCATATTTTAAACACATATGAATTTGATTATTGAAATTCAATAGTTGACATCGACATGGCAATGGAACGGGGTAGGAGCGGATTTTTCCTTCCCCACCCCTGCACCTAATTAATCGAGAAAAATTTGCACCCGCCTCTGTTTTTAACGGGTGAGAAATTTAGACATCATCTCCGTCCGCAACGGGTTTCGAATTTCTCCATTCATATCTACACTCATTCATATATATACAATTATAAATTTAAAAATCATATCTATTATAATTAGTATAATAAAATTATTATTATTAGACAATAATAAAATTAAAAAAATATTTTTTATAAAGATGAGATTTTAATTTTTAACATTTAAAAAAAATTAAGTATATTTAATATGTGTATGTATATAAAATTTAAAAATTACAGTAATATTACTAACGGGGCGGGTTAGGGTGCGGGTGCAGGGTGGATATCAACACATCCACACCCATCTCTGCACCTGAATTTTAATTCTGGAGAAAATCCGCACATGCACCTCCACCCAATCAAAATGAGTTTTCTTTGTCCAAATCAAGACAGTTTAAGTGAGTACCTGTAAGTGCGGGTTATGTTGTCATCGATAAGTTTGACGCCGATAATCGAAAGATTCCGTTAACATGTTGCATGATGTTGTCATAGTTTCATCGATACAAAATATAAGTTTAGCTAGTGACAATTACCAAATAAACGACAGCATGTGTAGTATACCTTTGTCTTGATTCCAATCAAACTTCACTATAATTGGAGTATGACGTCATTGTGGCAAAATCTTATTATTCCTAAATAAATAGTCGTGATAGCACAAGTAATTCTTTGGTTTTTTTTTTAAAAATAAAATATTAAATTCCCATTCTAATGCTAATATTTTAAAATTTTCATATTTTATTCATGTTTGCACTTTTTTTTTATATTTTCGTGTCGATGTAGATTTGAAATATCTGATTCTTTTTTTTTTAGATCATTATACTTTAAATAATTTTAAAAAATTTATAATTATATTTGTTTGCTTGTATATAGCTCGAGTTATTACACTATTTTACAAAAAGTGTCTATATATGCTTTTTGTTAATCATTTCAATCATTGAATGTATTTTAATTTACTTAATTAGTCCTCAAAAATATTTGTTGATGATCTTCTCTTTTTTGCACAAGCCTCCATTAAGGCGGCCCATTGTATTTTTGCATTCTATGAACATGTTTTGTCAAGCCTCGAGCCAAAAAAATCAAGTGTTTTTTTTCAAGAATGTCGATAACTACCTCAGAGAGGATATTTTGCAGCACACTTGTTTCACTCAAAGCAACAATCGGGGCAAGTACCTTGGGGCGAATATAGCCCTTGGTAGAACCTCGAGAGATCAATTCAGTCGTATTATTAATAAGATTCAGAACAGGTTGAGTGGGTGGAGTCAACAATGTTTAAGCTTAGTTGACAAAATTACCCTTTCCACGTCTGTGATTAGATCTATTCTTTACTATAACATGCAATATCTTAAGTTGCCTAAGGTTATTTGTGCTGAAGTGGAAAAAATTCAAAACGGGGTTAATTTGGGGCGATATTGAGCACATCTGAAAACCACATTTAGTCAACTGGGATGTTTGTTGCCTTCCTAAAACTGAAGGAGGGATTAGAATCGAAAAGCAACATCATATGAATGAAACTTTTCTTCTAAAGATCATCTGGAACATTACAACCAAATCGGATGACCTCTAGTACAGAGTGCTCCATGGCAAGTACGATAAGAATAATTATCTTCAGAATTCTATTAGCTCCCAACCCCATTACTATCCTTTGTGGCGTGCTTTAGCAAGGATTTGGTGTGAGTTTCAAAGGAATGTGATTAAGCAAATTGGGGATGGTGGGAATACCAACTTTTGGCAAGACAATTGGGGGAATAATAAGGATTTCCAATGTTGCGACACAGCCAATGGTGGATACTACTCTTAATGTCAAATATGTGGTTGACATTTTTGGGAACTGGAATTGCAATTTTTTGTTTGATAACCTACCAAATGAATTTGCTAACAAGGTGATCACACTTTTGGCTCCGGCTGCAGTTTATGGTCCATTCACTTTTGGTTCGAGTGGCACCAATACACCCCATTTCTCGGTTCAGAGTGCTTATATTTTGCTTCACAAGAATCCTTTAGGGGTGGAAGGGGACTGATAAGCTTTCTAGAAGAGGAAAGATGTAACATCCCGAGTTTAAAACACAGCGCGAGTGTATTTTTTTTTTCTTTTTAAAATAAATAAAAGGAATTTTCTTTTTCAAAATTATTAATTCAAAAGAATTAAAATCAATTCAAATTAAAAGTTGTTCGACGTCGTAATCCAAAATAGAGAAGTAATTAAATAATTACATCATGATTAATCAAGTAAATTATTTTTGGGAATTTAATTCTTCAAAGTATAACAAAATAAAGATACATCCAACAGTTGTATCCTGGACCCACCAAAATATTATCAGAGTGCGGAAAATATTAGCGGAAAAGTTATACAATAATTCCCAAAATAACCAATTACATTTCCCAAACTCAAGACCCTATACAAAAGTCTAGTCTGATCATGCACAGGGGAAACTAATGACGTCTCCTTCGTTAGTGTAACCGTCGGTGGGACGGGTTTGGGTATCATCTGAGGGCAAAGCCCAATTTCCACAATAATAGTAAAGGGTCACCGACCGAAATTAACAAACAACACATAGCATTTATATCAACAGTAACAAATATATCCATGGCATATCATATAATAATGATGATAAATAAGGATGCTCATTTTGAAATTTCATGACATGTATGCCTTTTCTAACAGCAACCCAATTAATATGGAAAACATGTTGTAAATACAACCATCAACTCAGCAATCACAATCATTCATCAAAAAATTCAGATTCCATAATATACTTACACTCATCAATTTCCAATCATCAACACATATCCAAATCATGACCCACCGGTCAACCACCCCGATGAAATATGTATATGCTCATATACTCAACTTCTTGGAATTACCAAGGTGCAGTCGCTCACAGACCAGCACAATTTACATATGTTTGACTTTAATGGCCAACATGACCATGGTGCAATCGCTCACAAATCAGCACCAGTGCAGTCGCTCAACTGACCAGCACGTTTTACATATACCAAGGTACAATCGCTCACAGACCAGTACCAGTGCAGTCGCTCAACAGACCAACACTCGTGCAGTCGCTCAACAGACCAGCACGTTTTACGTATTTGAATGGACCACCACGAACACGCGGCCATTCCGTAGCCCGAATAGAATGGACCACCACGAACACGCGGCCATTCTGTAGCCCAGATAGAATGGACCACCACGAACACGCAGCCATTCCGTAGTCCAGATAGAATGGACCACCACGAAAACGCGGCCACTCTACAACCCATCACGGTTACTACTTTCACGTGTATTAGCCTCTCACAGGCCAAATACACAGAAGTTAAATCCTCGCACGGATAGAATGGACCACCACGAACACGCGGCCATTCCGTAGCCCACTACGGTGGTTACTACTTAACTTTGCGGACCATCACGGTTACCGCATTACTCTGTGGCCCATCGCGGTCACCACCTGACTATGAAATGCATGGACATGCAATGTTTTCTCTTCACTGAAAACAGTATGCAAACATCAGCAAAATTCAGCCTTTCCATCATTTCCCCAAAATCACCTCAACCCAAATAATTTCATTGTCATCACATCAACAAAAATATTCAAGCACCACATCATTACCACTTCACACTATCTCAAAACCCCATTTTAATTCATCACAAGTCTTCCCAAAGTTTTCCCCAACTCTTAAAGTTTATAAACACATGTTTAAAACTGAGTTTTCTGGAAAAACCGAATCTGTATTCGAATACAGCTTCCTTGTATTCGAATACAGAAGCTAAAACAATGCAGAATCAACACTCTGTATTCGAATACAGCTTCCTTGTATTCGAATACAGAGGCTACAATAGTGTAAACTCAGCATTTTTCACAACATCAATAAAGAACTCCAGAACCTCATCATCACCACCCCAAACCATCTCAAAAACACCATTTTAATTCATCACAAACCTTCCCAATGTTTTCCCAACTCTTTAAGTTCATAAACCATTGTTTAAAACTGAAATTTTTGAAAAAAAAGTAAGCTGTATTCAAATGCATCTCCCTTGTATTCGAATACAGAGGCAAAAAAAGTGAAAAATCAGCATTCTGTATTCGAATACGAGGCTGTCGTAGTCGAATACAGATGCGAATACAGTGGCAAAAATTGCAGCCCTGTATTCGAATACGACAGGGTCGTAGCCGAATATAGAGGCTAAGTCAGAAGCAAAAATCCCTTATCTGTATTCGAATACAGAGGCTTGTATTCAAACAAGTTCAAAAATTTGAATAAAACTGAAGTTTTGCAGGCTGTATTCGAATACACTCATGCCGTATTCGAATACACCTTCGAATTCAGTGAAATTTCACAGAAAACTTCAATACGTTTTCAAATTCTTTTCTTTGAAAAACCAACACAACACCAAAATAAAATCACCATTCTTTTGAAACCCCAAAACTCAAAACATTTTTCATCAACAACAAATTTTCCATAAAACAATTCCACCATTTTAAATCCTTTTCTTTTTAAACCATCATCATCACCAGACTATTTCACCATAACAGAAACAGAATCACCAACACCAGAACAACATCACAATTTTGCTTAAATCACCCAAAACAGAATGTCAAACTCAAAAACAGAACATGCATTTCCAAACATTTGCATTTTGAGCATTCCCAAAACAACATGCAAAGTATTTTCCAGTATTCTTTCACAACCAAAACAACATGCAAAGCATTTTCCAGCTTTCCCACACAAACAGAACAACATTGATGTATTCAGTCAAAACAGCAAACATCACAGATCATCAAACCTCGACAGAATGCATTTTTCGCATTTTATAACAACATGCACAAGAGTTTTATCAACATATGTGTTTTGATCATCCCCAAAACAACATGCAAAACAGTTTTTCTTCAAAAACAATAATGAAACATTATTAATGCCATAACAGTATGCATTTACAGCCCTAATGCAATCTAGAAAGTGGAAGGTGCCTGTAACACCCCGAGTTTAAAACACAGCGCGGGTGTATTTTTTTTTATACCAAAATTAATAAATGAATTTTCAGAATTAATTCAAAGGAATTAAAATAAAATTAAGTCATTTATTAAAATAATTTGTCGTAATCCAAACGACTAAAAGTAATTAATTAATTGCACCATGTTTATAACCAAATAATATAATTTTGGGAATTTGTTCTTCGAAATATATAACAATAATAATACATCAAAAAGCTGTCCTGGACCCACCAAAATATTTATCAGAGTGCGGAAGAAAACAACGGAAAAGTTATACAATAATTCCCAAAATAACCAATTACATTTCCCAAACTCAAGACCCTATGCAAAAGTCTAGTCTGATCATGCACTAAGCTACAGTAGCACGGTTTACACCGCATCCTCTGTCAGTCTCGTCTTCACCCAGCTGTCCGCCCCTCTGAGTTATCTACAAATACGCCGTGCGTAAAGATCAAGGAAAACTAACGACGTCTCCGGGTATCATCTGAGGGCAAAGCCCAATTTCCACAATAATAGTAAAGGGTCACCGACCGAAATTAACATATATACACATAGCATTTATCACATAACAGATACACCCATGGTATAACATATGACAATGATGAAAATTAGGGATGCTCATTTTGAAATTCTCATAACATGTATGCCTTTTCAAAACAGCAACCAATTAATATGAGAAATATGTTGTAAGTACAACCAACACTTCAGTAAACACAACAATTAATCAGAAATTCAGATTCTGTAAAGTACTCACACACATCAATTTCCAATCATCATTATATAATCCAAATTGTGACCCACCGGTCAATCCCCTAATGCAATATGTATATGCTCATGTATACGATTTCTTGGAATTACCAAGGTGCAGTCGCTCAACAGACCAGCACAATTTAAATATGGTTGACTTTAACGACCCTCAAGACCAGGTGCAATCGCTCAACAGATCAGCACCAGTGCAGTCACTCAACAGACCAGCACCATTTAAATATGTTTGACTTGAAATGTCCTCAAGACCAGGTGCAATCGCTCAACAGATCAACACCAGTGCAGTCGCTCAACAGACCAGCACGTTTTACGTATTTGAATGGACCACCACGAACACACGGCCATTCCGTAGCCCAGATAGAATGGACCACCACGAACACGCGCCCACTCTACAACCCATCACGGTTACTACTTTCACTTGTATTAGCCTCTCACAGGCCAAATACACAGAAGTTAAATCCTCGCACGGATAGAATTGACCACCACGAACACGCGGCCATTCCGTAGCCCACTACTGTGGTTACTACTTAACTTCGCGGACCATCACGGTTACCGCATTACTTTGTGGCCCATCGCGGTCACCACTTGACTATGAAATGCATGGACATGCAATGTTTTCTCTTCACTGAAAACAGTATGCAATATCAGAAAAACTCAGCCTTTCCAGCATTCCCCAAAGCAACTCAACGCAAATAATTTCATAATCAACACATCAATGATTAAACATTCAAATAATCATTAACACTTCACATTATCTCACAATTTCCATACTTACTTATCTTAAGTCTTTCCAATGTTTCCCAAGCTCTTAAAATTCATAAAACAGTGTTCAAAACTGAGTTTTCTGGAAAATACGAATCTGTATTCGAATACATAAGCCAAAACAGTGCAGAATTCACATTTTGTATTCGAATACAGCCCTCTGGTATTCGAATACAAAGGTAGTCTCAGTGCACAAATCAACATTTTTCACTACATCAGTAAAGTCTCAAAAACTTCATCACCACCACTTCAAACTATCACAAAAATTCCATTTCAATTCAATCATAAACCTTCCCAATACTCCCCAACACTTAGGGTTCATAAAACAGTGTTGAAAAACTTGGAATTTCTAAAAAACTTGAATCTGTATTCGAATACAGATTCCTTGTATTCGAATACAGAAGCATGGAACTGCAATTTTTAACATTCTGTATTCGAATACAGCATGCCTGTAGTCGAATACAGAAGACAAAACACTGAAAGTTCAGCATTTCCTCCCAGGTCATTAAAGGTTTCCAAAACATCATCCTCTCCTCTTCAAAACTATTTCAAAGACTCCATTTTAAATCATTTTAACCCTTCTCAATATTTCCCAACACTTTAAAATTCACATAACAGTGTTTAAAAGGTGATTTTCTGGAAAACACGAATCTGTATTCGAATATAGCTCCCTTGCATTCGAATACAAAAGCTAAAAACTGAGTTTCTAGAAAAACCCGAATCTGTATTCGAACACAGATCCCTTGTATTCGAATACAGAAGCTGAAACCAGTGAGAATCTGCATTCTGTATTCGAATACAGCATGCCTATAGTCGAATACAGATGCGAATACAGTGTTAAAATTTCACTTATGTATTCGAATACGACATGGTCGTAGTCGAATACAGATGCTAAGTCAGAAGCAAAATCCTTCCTCTGTATTCGAATACAGGGGCCTGTATTCGAATACAAGTTTGAAAACTTGAGTAAAACAGAAGCTTGACAGGTTGTATTCGAATACACGCATGTTGTATTCGAATACACCTTCGAAAACAAGTGAAATTTTTCCTGAGACTTCAACACAGTTCAAAAAAACAGAATGATCAACATCAGAATCATCCAGAACCAGAACATGCACCTCCAAAAAAACATGCATGGTATTCTCCAGTATGCTTACACAACCAACACAACATGCAAAACATATTCCAGCTTTCTCACACAAGCAGAACAACAATGTTGTATCTCACAGATCATCAAACATCACAGAATGAAATTTCCAGGTTTTAAAACAACATGCACACAGTTTTCTCAACATGCATTTTGATCAATTTCAAAATAACATGCAAGACATTTTTCAGTTTTTCCACACAGCCAAAACAGACATGTTGTATAAGCAAAATAGCAACTTCACATATTATTTAAAACCTCAACAGAATGCATTTTCTTTCATCTTAAAAATGTCATGCAAAACAGTTTCGTTTTCAAAACAGAAACTCAAATATGATCACACCTCAAACATACGTTTACAGTCCTAAAATGCAACTAGAAAGTGGAAGGTGCCCTTACCCTTGTTATGTTTTCTGCTTCTGCTCACGTTTTTTCTTTCGTTCCCGTTTACGCGTCAAAAATCGGTGAAACTGCCGCTTGCGTTTGCTGCTATGAAACTGGGTTCTCTAGCTCTGTAATGATGTGGGGAACAACTTTTGTTCATGGGGTTTTCTGGTTTGGTGCTTGTATTTCCAATTAATGGCACTTTTGAGGAACTCCATCTCTTGTATTTTTTTTGAAATCGTGAAACAGATTTCAGAGTAGGAAGGGAAGGGGTATTGTTACATGCAGTATGGGCAATGATGAAGGGGAATGACACTGTTACATGCAGTATGGAGGAGAGAAAGGTTTCTGCCTTTGCTCTGTCCTCTACCGTCCATATATAGGCACCTCCATGTGCCACCTCATCACCAATAATGTCATAATATTGCTGGATCCTCCAGCACTTAATCGTTTTTCATTGCAATTAGCCGATAATCCCTTAATTAACTATAAATTAATTTAATTACTCGTAATTAAATTAATTTATTCTTTATCGAATAATTTTAATTCATCTTTCAAAATAAATATTTATATATATATATTCACTCAAAACATACATATATTAAATATTTTATAAATATTCCCAAAATACCCTTAATATTAATTCCAAAATTAATTCTTAAATTTAAGGGTCTTACAGTGCCCCTTACCCTTGTTACGTTTCTGCTCCCGTTCACGTTTCTGCGTCAAAAATCAGCGAAGTTTCTGTTTGCGTTTGTCGCTACCAAAGTGGGTTCTTTGGCTCCGTAATGAGGAGAGGAACAACTTTTGTTCTTGGTACTTGGTGGTTTGGTGCTTGGATTTCCAATTAATCTCACTTTTGAGCAACTCTCCTTTTTTTTTATTGAACGGGAAACATAAATCAGAATGGGAGGAAGAAGGAGAACGTTACTGTTACATGCAGTATGGAGGAGAAAATGTTTTCTGTCTTTGCTCTTCCTTCTCACTCCTATATATAGGCATATGTGGGTGCCATCTCATCAAAAATAATACTATAATATTGCTGGACCCTCCAGCACTTAACCGGTTTCATCGTAATTAGCTGATAACCTCTTAATTAACTGTCCGATAATTTAATTACTCGTAATTAAATTAATTTACTCTTCATCCAATAATTTTAATTCATCTTCCAAAAATAAATAAATATATATATATATATATTCACACAAAACATACATATATTAAATATTTTACAAATATTCCTCAAAATACACTTAATATTACATCCATAATTTTAATTTTAAATTTAAGGGTCTTACAAAAGACACGCATCGTATTCAAACCTTCATGTGGTTGGTCGCCCACAAACGGATTCTTGCCAACTATCGTAGAAGTAAGAGGGGGAAGACATTTCCAGCCCCTACTTGTCCTTGATGTGGCAATGAAAATGAAACTGTGATCCATGTGCTTTGAGTTGTAGTTATGCTAGACATGTATAAACTAAATTTGTTCATTCAGATCTTATAACTAATTTTGTTTGCAAGGATTGGGTTTTCTACAACCTCCACAACAATTGCAACAGAACTCTCAACACTAGATGGTAAACAATTTTCATGACAACTTGCTGACATTTGTAGATGAGGCGAAATAAAGCAGCCTTCGAGGAAGGATTCCAACAACTGATGAATGATTCATTCATTGCCTATAGATCAATGAGTCACTCATTATGGTAACCCGACCTAAAAGACTGGAGATCTCAAGAATTAGGTTCAATGGGTAATAACAAGTCGTGAAGTGATATGAGATGAACATGCTATTATATATCAGAGAAGTATGATTCTTGAAACGATGATAGGATGAGATAATAGAAACTCTTAATGAGATCTATACTCTATGTGGAGTTGAGTACCTAGCTACAAGAGTACTCTTGATAGACTCACCTATGTGAATGTGGAAATGGGGCCACTTCCTATAGAATTTTGAGGCAAAGTTCCTAGAGCGTTCACTATACTGTGATAAACGTGTAGGGCCATTAAAGCACAAGCTTGTGAGAATACACCCTATGAAAAGGTTGTGTGTGGGTTTGATGTCAAAGATAGAGTGCAAGACTACGAGTCACTCTTGTTGAATCTGAATCTCCCTTACTATGCAAAGGTTTAAGTTAAGAGACATCTCTGCTTATGCACAATCTTATAGAAGCGTTTGACGCTGTTTTTTAAACATTTTTTTAATTCAAGTGAGGGATTGTTGGAACATAGATATGTTAGTATGTGAATTTAAAAATTCTTGAAGTCCTACATTGGAAAACTCTTATATGTTGAGTAGTTTTCAACTCCATAAATACTAAAGTCCCACATTGGATAGAAAACATGTGGGTTAGCATCCATCACTATATAAAAAGTGTCAAATTTTTGTGAAAAGTACATCAAAGTTGGACGTATTTCCCAACTTTATCTTTTCTCCTTTTTTTTATTCTACTCGATATATTTTCGAGTTACTTCTCCCCTTTCTTTCTGTCCCTTCCAGTTTTAGTGGTTCTAATAACACTTTATTTTATAGCGATTTTTATGTCATAGTCCTTCTATTTTTGAGTGGTTATAATACCATTGCTCTTTTAGAGCAGTTTTTATGTCGTAGTCATTTCGATTTTGAGTGGTCATCATACCACAGTGCTTTTTTGCGGTTTTGTGCCGTAGTTATTTTGATTTATCATTTATTGAGGGTGTAATTCTAGAATGGTTTTCTACGATGCATTAGAACTCTGATACAGTTTGTATGGGTTGTTTTATCCTAAGGACGTCGTGATTGATAGTCTGTCTTGCAAAATTTTAGCAGTGCCACAAAACATCTTAAAGAGAGCGACCTAGTCCGCGACTCAACTTAGTAATATCTTTGGTGACATAAATTTATTTTAAAATAATTTTTCGAAACTCAAAAACAACAGTTTAGCTATTCAATATTACATTTTTTTCTTTTAGTATTTAATCACGATTGTGACTTCCCTATGCATTGTGTGCTTAGATTACTAAGAACAATTAAATATTGAAAGACTATCTAATTAAAACACTTAATAACTATGGTATCAGGGTATTTAATACGGTAGTGGGTTCCCAATGTATAAATGACTTTCGAGTTTCTCAGTAGTTGGTAATTGGAAAACTAATGCAATAAAAGCATTACAAATAAAAATCTTCGCTCTATTGAATATTGGGAAACTCCTTAATATATTTTTCTATATGGAGTATATATATCAATACTAGAACTATGGGATTAACTATTTCATAGATCAGCTCAATGGATACTACTTAATGTCAATTACATGTCTTTAATAGTTTTGGAACCATAGTGAAAATGTTGGCAACTTGTCCTTTCGTAGAAAAAAATAGACAACAATTGCATGATTCTGGATTGGACCTTTTCACGCACAATGTGACAATCCATTTTGATGTGCTTTGTTCTTTTGTGAAAAACAGGATTTGGGGCAATGTTAAGAATTGATTTGTTATCACAATATAGAATGACCTTGGTGGAATGAGTGATGTTTAAATCATGAAGGAGATAAAAAAACCATTGAGATTCATAAGTGGCAGAAGCTAAAGTGCGATATTCAGCCTTAGACGATGAGCATGATATGGTTGTTTGCTTTTTGATCTTCTAAGAGATGAGTGAAGTTCCTAAGTAGAATAAAAAACCAATTGTGGACCGTAGAAACTTCTTAATATGAATCGTAGAAACCCTTTGTGGTTGGTGTTGAAGAAGCACTAAAGAACAGTCCCTATCTTGGCCTGTTTTGATGTATTTTAGTATCCTGCAGCAGCTTTCAGTACAAATTAGTGGTGGATGCCATGAATTGGCTTAACATACAAATCAAAAAAGAAATGTCAGGCTAGTGTGCATAAGATACAAAAGCCTACCAACCATACAACAAAAAATAGTAGGATCATTCAAGGGAATCCCAGACTAATTCTGCAGTTTGACAAAATATTCCGTTAGTGTTTAACAAGGTTTAGCATCCAATAAACCACTAGAAGTCAGCAATTCAAGTGAAACTTTTCTTTGGCATAGAGATATGCCAAGTTTGGACCTTGCAACTTCAAAGCCTAGGAAGTACTTTAAAGTCCCCAGATCCTTGATGCCAATCTTTTGATCCAAAATGTTTGTGACTAGCTGAATGGTAGTAATATCAATGTTGCTAATCTTTTGAACCAAAATGTTTTTGACTAGCTGAATGGTAGCAATATCAATGCCAGACATAATCAAATCATCAACATATGTAAGAGTTGCAATAAAACCATAAGCAGTAGTGTTGGTAACTAATGAATAGTCAAATTTAGATAGAACAAAATCCAAATCCAAAAGTGTGGATGTTAATTTGGCATTCCATTGTCTACTTGTTTGTTTAAGACCATAAATTGAATTAAGACCATAAATTGAATGATTAAGCTTGCAGAAAATGGACTTATTTATAGTAATAAGGCATGAAGGAGGATTCATATACACTTCTTCAAATAATCCATTATGTAAAAAAGCAGTGTTAACATCCAATTGAAATAAATTCCAATTTTGAGAAGCTGCCAAAGCAAGTAGAGTTTTCATGGTAGTCATTTTAACTACGGGGATGAAAGTCTCAAGGTAGTCAAGGCCTTCAGTTTAAGTGAAACCATTGGCTACCAAGCAAGCTTTATGTCGCTCAATAGAACCACCAACCCTATATTTAATTTTAGAAGTCCATTTGCAACCTATTGTTTTCTTATGAGGAGGCAAGGTTGCGAGATCCCAAGTGTGATTTTTATTCAAATAGTCCAATTCATGTTGGATGGCTTGCAACCAATTAGGATCATCAATAGCTTTCTCATGGGAAAGAGGTTTAGTTTGACTTGAAATTTGCAAACTGAACACCTTGTGGGCAATGGATAATTTATCATAAGAAAGAAAATCAATAAATCGATGAAGTATACCTGTCAAAGAGAACAATGAAGGGGCAGAGTTGCCTTGTAACAAATCAAAATGATAATCTTTCAAATTCGACGGGGCCATCAAAATAAAAGTGGATGAAAAAATGAGAGCCAGGAGGCAGACTATGAGTGGGAAAAACATCGCTATTGGCAGTGTCAGGTGTGGGTAGGAAGTCATCAGAAGGATCTAAAGTTGTAGGATTTATTTTAGTATCATACTAAGAGGATTAAGAGGATTGGCCAGAGGTGAAGAGAAAAAAATCAAAGAACTTAGAATCCGTAGAGATGAAGACTTCCTCGTTTCTAAGATCAAAGAGAACATGACCTTTGGTGCCAATGTTAAATCCCAAATAAACACATTTCCTACATCTAGCATCAAACTTCTTCCTATTACTTTTCAAATTAGTAGCAAAGCATAGACAACCAGATTCTGATACCATGTTAAAGATTGAAGCATTGCATTGTTGATTCATCTGAACCAAAGAGAAAGATAAAATAAGGAGAGAGCAATTTACTGAATTTACTGAACCCTTTTTATATGAAGGGTTTTGATACAGCAGAAAAACAACCTAATGATAGAGTTTTGGCTAGTGTTAAAATTATTGCAAGTAATATTAAAATGATTGCATTAAACTCTCAAAGTATATTCAATTACTAAAATTGTAAAAAAAAAATTCCGAATTATTTGAATAATTGTCAAACTAAAAAGAGTAATAATATTGATCTTTTATAATAAGAAAAATGTCAAGGATGAACTTCACTTCAAATCCAACTTTGGTTTTTAATTTGATTCTAGTTACTTAATTCCTTTATTGAATTATTACCGAATTATCTTTGCAATTCTTGCCCTAATTGCATAGCGACAAATCCTTAATTCCAAAGTAACCTGAAAATCAAGAGATCTATTTTAAAACAATTTTAAAATCATTCTTAAGAGCGAAAATTACTCATTGTCATGGATCACGCACATATAATATTTCACATGAGATTTATATTTTTAACTCTTGAAGCGTCGAGGAGGAAAAATCACCAACACCATGATATCGTAGTGTCTCTACTCAGTTCGCAGTGAACAGTTTTGTCGATGTTAACTCACGAACAGAGAAAGAAATGATTTTAGAGTTAGGTTAAGCGGATACACAATGTGTGTGTGTGTATATATATATATATATATATATATATATATATATATATAGTGCTCATGTCTACCTTATTCCCATAACGGACCTTACGTGCTACAACTCCAATTCATTTTATATAATTAAAATTATTAATCAATTAAATCATTATTTAATTAAATAATTATTTAATTAAATTTTTACTTTTATATTTAACCGTTCTATCGTGTGATTCTATATACTCCCACCAAATTGCCAATAATATAAAATATCAAAATAATATAAAACATAAAATTAAATATTATAAACAATGAATGTTATCTAGCAATGCATCACTACTGCCCAATTAATGTGAAAATCGGTGTTACAATTTTAAACTTACTGTGATAACTATTTATTGTGCAGTAATTGTCCATTCATCTAAATATCTTAATTAAACAAAAGGAATATAAAGTGTCATCGTTGTTAGGTCCAATAATTTGTTTTTTGATTCCCGAGTATACGTGCAATCACTAATGTGCCCAATATCTTATATTGGTCCATTTTGGTGTGGCCACACACATTTCACATATCACTTTATTGAGATGTCCAAGACACAACTCCTATTATGCAGGAGGGATGAATCTTATCCATGTCACTCACATCCCTCTACATGGTTTATTGTAGACCAAATAACCACTGTTATGATTGTCTAATTACAAATAATGTTTGATGGCATCAACGTACACAACTCTCCAAGTAGGGATCGTAGTGACTTCAAGTCGAATGACTACTTACTATGGTCACATAAGAATAGTTAATGCCACTTGCATAACTATTACGCAACATTCTCTTAGCGGATCAATCTAGTACAAATATTACTCCTAATATTTATATATATGTGAAGACTTGATATCTCATGTCTATCGCTCGTGAGATATGATCATCAGTCGACTCACGTAATAGTCTTTATGCATTATTATTGTCACATTTAACAGTAAAACTTGACTATTCAGTTTAAGAATAACATCATTATGCTCAATGGGTCTCACAAATTAAGTCACACTTATTGTTCTATTAAACAGACTAACTATTCTAAGGACTTTATTATGCTTTAAATAAATCTACATAATAAATTAAAATGTCACATACTACTATATAAATAATATTAAGTGTCGTGATACAAATAATAACCAAGGAAAAAGTGTTGGCCTCTAGGGTTAATTCTCACACTAATTTCTTAGTAGATTTAATAACAGAATTAAGTTTTACAGTACAAGAATTCTCTTCTTAACTATTGCCTTAGCAAACAATTCAATTGGTTTAACAACCTGTATCTATCCCTAAACTACAATATCATTAAGTTCTCATCTCAAGCATTCATAAAGTCCACACCTATTTCAAAATATGAATCATAAAATAATTTAAAGTGGTTTAGACAGTAAAACACATTAAACACATAGATGAGAAAAATAATTCAATAAAAATTCATCCATATAACTAGAAATCAAATCAAACAAATAAAGGATTCATCTTATTTCACTCATCCCCTACAATGGAGAGTTTAGTTATTGATTCTTAACAAAGAAAAAAAGATATGGAAAGATTACACATAAAAGACCAAGAATGAAGATGGAAACATAATTTGTTAGGTTGAACCTCCAATTTTGTGCTCCCTTGATGCCTCAAAATGTTTTTTCATCTTCCAAAATATCAGAACCCTAAATGTCTTCAGATTTCACTCAAATACTACATAATTTATAATGTCATCATTTGGTGAAGAGTATACATTTCCATGCAACACTTTGTGAATTTGGTGAAAAGTTTGTCATCAAGCAAAATCTTGTAGTGGCCAATAGTTTTCGAAGTTGGTGTTAGTTCTCCCGGTGCGCTGTAGTTTCCACCAGGCGAAATCTTGTAGATTCCAACTCTTTAAAATTTGTTCCCAACTAGTGAATAACTCACTTGGAAAAATGAAGCCTCCACCATATGAGATCTTGCATAATGCTCCACCTTCTGATCTCTTGAAGGTTATGAATCAATGGGTGTAACTCTGAAACTTCCCAAGAGTTGTTCCGCTCCAAAACTTCGCTTGTTGCTAAATCAATAAACAAAAGAACACTATGAGAACTTTTCTGGTTAAGGACGAAACAACTAATTCGCTCGAGTATTCAAAACCAAATAGAATGCAAGGACTTCTTGTATTAAGGAAAGCACATAACCAGATATTGGACACAAACTAATGCAAAAACATGCTTGAATATACATCAAACAATCACCTAACTTAAAAAGGGCTAACAAACTATAACTACCCTAATAATAACAATAATAGCTGAAAACAAAAAAGGAATAAAAGAAAAATAGAATAAACTGAGTAATGCTAATAGGGATTGAATGGTATATCATTTTCAAATGAAGAAAAACGAACTAATAATGAAAATGAAGTTAAACAAGTTGAAGTAAATACAGTTGAAAATGAATTATAAGGATAACCATTTTAATTGAAATTTAGCAGTCAAACAAATTTTTAAAGAGTAACATATCAATTAAGGATGTTTGTGAAAATTTCAAGTGATGAAAATAAGGGTTAATAGCGGTTTGGTCACTGTAATATAAGGTAAATATGATCTTAGTCTCTCTAATTTTTACATTACACTCATATCTGTTAAGATTGTCTCACTTTTAGTCCTTGTAGGAATCTGACATTCCAGAACTAATGGTGTATCAAAATAATGCTTAGTTGGATTTAAATGGGTGATTTCAAAATGTTTTATTTATGAGTCATCAACTATAAAAAAGTTAAAAATCCCTACTTATTTTCCCTTTCATATGTTCAAATCCAGCCACTCAACCCTAACTCTCTAAAGTAGCAATAGATGTCACAAGAAATGAGGGTTTGAATTATGACCCCTTTTTAAAATTTAATTCATGCACTTAATTTAATATACTTAAGAATAATCTTGGTAATAGGAGATTGAAGAACGTTTTGGATGAGTTAAAATTAGAAATAAGGTAGCTAAGTGTAATATCAAGTGATGTGTGATATATGAATACTTAATAAATAAGAGAGAAGGGATAAGAAGATCACACAAGAGAAATATAAATGATCACCAACTCAGGCTATGTCTAGTTCTTATAATTTGTGACATTTCCACTAACATGCTCAGCACATAATGTTCTGCCTTTTCCCTTTCTTTCTTGATTATGCTTGATCAATTACAACTTTTACCTTTCAATCTATAAAGGAATTTTTCACATCCACCTTTCACTCATGAAAGGATTTTTACCATCACCTTTCAAACTAGAAAAAGTTTCTACAACCCACTCAATCTAACATAAAAGATAGATTTGAGTCAGAAGCATGCGCATATGTCATACCAACAATGTTTTTTGTAGTGCACTTGAGTGTTTTGTACTTGCTTCTAGCTAATCAATCTGGAGATCAAAACTACAGATCAATCTGCATCAGTTTTTTGTAAGTGGACCTTCACTATTCGACTTCTTGAGCCTTGTTTACTTTTGGGTGGATCATGTACAAATTATATCAATATAGCACAAGCTTTTAGTGATCTTAAAACTAATCCATTTGTCTTTTTTCTTTTAATAAAACAACCAGAATGAACAAGAATATTCTACAATCATCATGTGATTAATCTAGTTTTGACATTCCTTTGAGGAATCTTCCAAATCACTTCATAATTCTTAAAAGTGTATTTTTATCTTGATGTGTACATGAGATGGGTCCAGATTTTTTGATGAAATCAATCTTATTACTTAAAAATGACCATGCGATCTTGCATGAATATGCATACTTCAACATATTATGAATTAACTTTGGTTTTGATTTTTTGTCTAAATAAATACACTCAAAATCACAAGTTAATAATTAATAAGATCAAAATCATAATTAACAAATATAATTAAATAGTTAGTTATCTTCAAAATATTAATTTAGGGATTTTGCCTCAACATATCTCCTTTTTTGAGGATTACATACATGTTAATTAGATTTTGCTTATGATTTGATAAGCATGATAATAATCAAAATGTTTTTGTCAAACACTCCCCTTCAATTTCAACATCCAGTATCACATATTTTTTAAACACGCAAAGATAGTTTGAACCAAATATCATATTTCATTCACTAATCAAAAGATGTTACAACCAGCTTGATATTGCATACAAATGGTTCATCAAGAAAAAAACATTAAAAGATAGAAATTCAAAGAGAAGTACATAAAAGAGTGTTTCAAAAATACTTCTCATCTAATTACTTTCTCCTCCTTTGTCACTCCATAAAGTAGAGGGAAAAAAAGATTCAGCATCAGAGTGTTTTTAAAAGGATAGTGAAGGAGAAGAATCATCAAAATAAGATGAAGTAGAAGGCTTGGGTAACTTAGAGAAGATTGGAGGTGGATTTGGAGTTGGTGGATTAAAACCAAACTTTGGACACATTTCATTCATGATCCAATTTCTTAAAATGGTGAGTTTCATAGTATTATAGGTCATATGTGTTTGAATGATCTTCATAGCTTCAAAAATCCTAGGAATGTCCTTCCTAATCTTGGTTGTATTTTTCTCAACCTTAGACCTTTTAAGAGGCCTAGCTTCTTCAGTTTTCTTATTTCCATAATGTTCTGGAACAAAAGAAAGTGGTGTATTGAAGGATATAATGATTTTAAAGTACCAAAGGTAGGACCAATGGTTGGGACTGTCACAAATTTAGTTTGATTTTGAGGAAAATGAGGAAATGGTGAATCAAAAATAGGACTAGCAATGAAGAAGTTCTTCAAACCAAACAAAGAGTTCCAGCTACGTAGGGTAGACATAATAAAGGGGGCACATTAGAGAAGTTACTTCTACTGGGTGGTTAGGGGGCGTGAGAAGACCAAGTAGCACTACCGATAATAGTGGGGTTCAGGGTGTTACATTAAAAGGCGCCATTAAAAGATCTGTCGTCAAGGTAACAATCTGTGGAATGAACTCCAGTATCATCTGAGGGCAAAACCCAATTTCCACAATAATCTAAAGGGTCACCAACCGAAATTAATAGTTAACATTTAACAATTATGTCATAAAGGTGAAAAGTAAACACTTAGCAGTTACAGCATGATAACAAACAATAATAGAGCACGTATATACATAAATCATATCATAACAAACATGACTCGCGTGCCAAGTACCATAATGCAATGCTTCTATGTCAGTGCACATGATTCCAAAATTTCCAAACCCTCCTTGAGGGGTGTAAATCATAAATGTATCGCCTCTCACAGACCAGTACTAATTACCGAGGTGACACCTATCACATATCAACAAAACTTACCAGAGTACAATCTATCACAGACCTACACGACTAAAAATCCTCGTAAGGATAAGATGGACCAATCAACTCATGGAACCATCGTGTGGCCCATCGCGGTCAACACTAATACCGTGGCCCATCACGGTCACCACTAACTATGAAATGCACGAGCATACTTTGACTCTTTCACAACAATCATTATGTAAATGTAGCTATTAAAAGACTTCCCTTTTAATACTCATTAAACACGAATAATTTTTCATACTTTTCACAGAGCATACTTAAGACACATTCTCATCAATAACAATTCATAACATGTAGCAACCCATATTATCAATCATGAATACATAATCACGTCAATATTAACCATCACATATTCACACTTCAATCGCACATATAAGGTCCCTATGTGCAAAATAAAAATTTGGAATGAGCCCTTACCTCAATTATAGTCTTTTCTACAACTATTGCTACCACAATCAAACACAACGAAAATCTCGCTCGTGCCAACACCTTCAATCAAATAGTATTTGACTTAGTCAAATTAGTCCATGAGACTTTAACTACCTTACAACCTCTTTTTTACTCCTAACCTCCTTAGAATATATTTCACTAAAAGAGTTTACAACAAGTAAGAACTAATAGTATTATTATTATTATTATTATTATTATTATTCACAATACCTACTTTCAACATATAAAAACATATTTTTAGAAATCAAAGTTCTTCAATTTTTCAGAGCATTCACTAACAATCATTTGAAATGCCATAAATTAATTTTCTCAAAATTTTTTAGATAACCACAAATTTTCTCAAATTTGTCGTAACTCATTTTTTTGTTATTTCAAATAACTACATTTATATATTTTTTTAACAAAGTTTGTATTTTAATTCATGAAACTTGGAATCTTTAAAAAAAATGAAATTCTAACTCAAGACTTTAACCTTTACTTTATAAACTTGAAACTTAAATTAAAATCATGCAAAACTTTTCTCAAGATTGAAAGTATACATATAAAAACTTGAATCCACAATTCACTAATTTTCCTTAAAACACAAGTTCAAAGATTTGATAACCACATGTATACAATCTTGATCATCAATCATAACAACTATTTTTGGAAAGGCATAAACTAAGAAAAATCATTTTTCTTTAATCACCACAAGAACATTAATATTTCAAAGTTTTCCCCACCGCTAACTCGGTGTCAACGGTCTCGATTCATTTTTGAGACTCAAGGAGCTAACTACATAAACATAAAGATTTATAAAAATTTGTTCACCACCAAAATTTATCCAACCACATCACAATTTCAAAATTAAATCTTTTATCTTTCAATTTATACCACTCAACCATTATAGCACAAAAATTTGAGTTAATAAAGTACCCTAAATCTTTTCTTTAAACTCAGTCCAAAAGTAATTAAAATAGTAACATTTTTAACTCAAACATATTAATTTCATAATTTAACTTTTTGCTCAAACTCTTTAACTTAGTTAAAATTTGAAGTTTTTCACAATTCTAAATTTTTTGTAAAGTTTTAACTTCGGCTCAAACTCATTTATTTGAAAACAACTCATTGCATAACTCAAACACATCAAAAAATCAATTTTTTTAATTCAAGTTACTAACACTTAGAATTCAACATTTGTTTAAAACAATGTAACAAGCAAAATGAAATTAAGAACAACAACAACACAAGCATTAATAACTCAAACAAAAATGAAATTAAAAACAGCAACAACAACACAAGCATGAAGAAGGATTAATAACTCAAGAAGAAAAATCACTTATTTATGGACAAGAAATTTTGCAAAAAAACAATCCAAAAAAAACTTATCATTTCTATCTAACACAAACACCAAAATAGAAGAACACATGACCCCATTTTTTTGAATCAATCAATAGTTTGTTAAAGAACTAAAATTTCATTTTTTTTCCCACAACAATCAAGCTCTCTATTTTCATGTAAATGGGGAAGAGAAAGAAAGTTTACCTCAAGTGAGTTTGCTTGAATGCTTTACAATGAGGAGGGGAATGTTTTGTCTTCAAATAGTTTCTTTAAATAAGGTTTTGATCTTGGCCAAAAATAGAGGTTTTGTGTTTTTCAAACAAAACACCAACACTATTTTTTTTCGGGCTAAATAGCACATGTGGTCCCTTAACTTAATTTCAGTTAACGTTTTAGTCTTTTATCTTTTTTTTTCCCGATTTGGTCCTTTATTTTAATTTTAAGTGACAATTTGATCTTTTATGTTTTAAAATGTCAACAATATTATCCTTTTTTTTTACAATAAATTAAAAAATTCATCAAAATTTTCAACCAAAACCCATAAAATTAATTATATTCTTTAATATAATACAAATTTTATCAAATTCGTAACTCAAATTTTCAAATAAACTCAAATTTTTATTTTTTTTATTTGATGTTGTTAGAGATGCAATTTTAAAAATCAAATAAAGAATAAATATATGAGTTTATTTGAATATTTGAGTTACGAATTTGATGAAATTTGTATTATATTAAAGAATATAATTAATTTTATGGGTTTTGGTTGAAAATTTTGATGAACTTTTTGAATTTTTGTAAAAAAAAAAGATAATATTGTTAACATTTTAAAACATAAAAGATTAAATTGTCACTTAAAATTAAAATAAAGGACCAAATCGGGAAGAAAAAAAAAGATAAAGGACTAAAACGTTAACTGAAATTAAGTTAAGGGACCACAAGTGTTATTTAGCCTTTTTTTTTTGTCTAAAAAAAGAGAAAAGAAGGGAGGAAACAGAATGAGAAGTCCAGGGAGGGGGGTCACTGAAGCTTTTAAAAGATTGGGTTATTTCTTTCTTTTTTTTAACTTACAAATAGAAAAAAATTAATATAATTATATATTTAAGTTTTTACTAAAATAATCATTACAACATCTAATCACTCTTACACACATCACATCACTCACTTACTAATCTAATTTAATAAAAATTTCTACTCTCGATGCAACTCAATTGACATATGAATTTATCAGTAATATGTGACATTTTAAAAAAAAAATCAATAAGAAATTCTCCGTAATTTAAATTATACTCTAATAAATAATTTTAATCGGATCTCCAAATATTTATATATATATATATATATATATATATTTTAACATATTACTAATTCTAACAAAATATATTTTTGGTACTTAATTCACAAAATAAAAATTGGGCTAATAGACTAAGCAATTCAACAACAAAAAAACACTAAAATTGCATAAATTAGATTTTAGAAAATCCAGAGTGTTACAGTTTGCATGCAAAGATGAAAGATGAATTCAATGAGAGAAAATGGAGGTTTTTTCGCTATTCCTTCTCTAATTCATGATGGAGATGAGAAGATAATAAAGGTGCAAACACGAGAAGGGGGTTGAATTGTATTTGCCAAAGTTGAAAACTTTTTGCTGATTTGATGAAGGCTGGTTGGTTTTTATAAATTACTTGGATAAGAAGAAATCGAATTCAGAGACAGCTAATAATGAAAGCATAAATATTTGGACAGACAGATTTATCCTAGTTCACCACTAACTTGGCTATATTTAGTCCTCTCATTTAGAAGACTTTCATCCACTAATTCAAATACCTTGAATTACAAAACATCTGACCCTCCAAGCCAGTCTTCCCAAACAACCTGACAACCCTATACTTTTGAGGAACAAACCACCTTAACCCTACAAGCCAAGTCTTCTCCTAACAACCTGACAACCCTAGATTGAAGAAGGAACTAAACCACTATCGGGTTGGATACAAAATATTGGAACTTGAGTAGTTGCTTCTAACAAAGCTGATAATAATAATAATAACTCTCACACTTTAAGAAAAGAACACTCAGAAAATATTTCTAACTTGAACAAGTGTCTCTCTCTTTAAACTCCAAGATGAATTTGAAATTTTGAGCTTATGAGTTCTTCTACTCTTTTTCTGATTTTCGATGATTTTCTTCTTCAGCCTTGAGTATCTATTTATAGTTAAAATTTGGGCTTCAATTTAGTCCTTATTTAATTATGAATTGTATCTTGTTTAGATTGAGTTTGTAAATTCTCTAGTTGATTCTGTTCATATTTTGTTGTAGATAAATCTTGATCAAATCTTCTTCAAATATTAATTAATATTCTTTAAATCTTGATCAAATCTTCTTCAAATCTTGATCAAATGTTCTTCAAATCTTGATCAAATGTTTGTCAAATCATAATTTAATCTTCTTCAAATCTTAATTAAATCTTCTTCAAATCTTGATCATATTTTCTCTTCAACTTGATCAAATATTTTCTTCAATTATAAATTTGAATCAAATTTTATTTTAGATTTTCATCAATTATAATTTTGAATCAAATCATATTTTAGATTTTCTTCAATTATAAATTTAAATCAAGATTTTCTTCAATTATAAATTTGAATCAAATCTTATTTTAGATTTTCTTCAAAAACATGATTCTTCTTTCATACTATTTGAAGTCAAATATATTGTTCTCATAAAATATTTTTTTAACATTAAAACTCTAAATATAAAACCAATTTGGTTCCATCAGAGAATTGGTTTCTTTTGACCAATTTCGGTTGAGTTAACCTTTATATAGCAAGACTTATGAGTTGGTTTGACTAGAATACTCTTTAACTAATAATTTCATTCCATTCTTATCATCTACATTACTATGTATTATTAATATATGGTTAGTACACGTTACATATTAATACTAATAGTTACTTAGATTTATGGGGCTATTACACCCAAGAAACGCTGAGACAATTCACTTGTATATATAAAGTAAGAAATTTATATTGGCACGTGTTGCTCTCATATTCTTTCTCAAATTTTTATTTATTTATAAGAAGATATTTTTTAATCTAATTTTTTTAAAGATTCTACAATTAGTTTATATATATATATATATATATATAATTGATTCGGAAAAAATAAGATAGATGGATAAAGATCAAATTCAAAAATTTAAAAATAAAATTATCCTTTTCAATGTTAAGGAGGTTTATGTTTATCACACATGCACGAGATCCAAAGTGGTTATCATCAAAATTTGTTTTGAACTAATTTTAGAAGTTAAAGAATGCTCGCAATACTAAAAAAAATGTCAATCACTATCATCATGGTAACTCACAAGCTAAATCACTAGTTACATTGACATTCATCACTAATTTCATGCATTTAAGTATTTAATGCATTACAATATTATTAATCTAATAATCAATAGTTTTGAATATATTGTTGGTATCAAAACTTAACATATATAACACTTTATTGATCATCTTGCACATTCAAAATGTTGAATCAGCGATAGTAAAATAAATAGATAGAGTTAATTCTTAAAAAAATAATATATAAAGTCCAAGATGCCAACCTATTTAACCCATTATTTTGGGCAAAACATATTGAGATTTTGGATGATACCACTCTAGTTACCCGATCATGCTTAACCAGCTAAAAAAAATGAAGGTAATAGAGTGAGTTGGTCTATAGGGCAATTTTAAATTTATTTTTGATATTTTTTATAAATCATGATTTTCTTTACAAGTTTGTTGCATTTAAGAAAGTTAAGATTTGTTGAGTTTAAGAAAGTTAGGGTTTTGTTGAATTACCTTAACCCAAAGTTTTATCCTATTTATCGAAATATTGTTAAGACTAATTCATAAAACCAGTGAGAGATAGATTGAGAATTTCAGACAATTATGCAGTCGAAATGAACATTTATAGAAATCCAAAATATTTTTAATAGCAAGAAGAAAGCAAGGTCCTTTATTTTTTATTTTCCATTGGACTAATACATTTATTTCGATAACAAGAATAGGCCCAAGCCCATAATAAATATGGGTTCGCAAAATCATTACATTACACTCATTTTCTGATTCTCACGTGAAAACTACAACAAAACAGCCGCCTCTTACAGGCCACAGCCACTTCTTTTCATTTCTCTGCCGTCTCTCTCTCTCTCTCTCTCTAACCTCTCTGAAGCTTCCTAAAACCCTTTTTTTTCACTCTTTTCTATGCTTTTTCTTCTCTAATAAATCCATTCTCCACCTACATTTCTTCAACTCCTACTCTCTCTGGTAACCTAAAACCTTATTCTTTTATATTAACTCTAGTTTATTTTATTCGGTTAGTTTAACTTTTTGATTTTTCGTGGAAACTAAGCGGTGACTGTTTTTTTTTTTTTAAATTATTATTTTCATGTAGGTTGGTTTTGTCACGTGTGCATTCACATGGAATTTTTAATTTCAGTTAGGATTTTAATTTTTAAGTACCATGAATGCCTGATCCTGATTATCGCTAAAACTGATTTTTTTTCTTCCCTTTTTTTGTTGTTGGTAATTTAAGCGTAACTTTGAATTTCTATTGGTACAATGTTTAATTATTTAGTAGAGGATGTTATTACTTATTAGTTCTATGGTGTCATTGAGTTCATGTTTATTTTATTGTGGTTTACAAATTTTTTAACTTGTGTATATGTTGATTTTGATTTTCGAGAGATAGGTTGCGATTGTTTGAAAGTTTTGACATGTAAAACATTTATGCTAGTTATGTATTTTATATTGTTTTTTATGCGTCTGTATTTGATACTAGTTATGTATTGTATATTGTTTTGTTAAGATTATATAGAGGGAGAAAATGGCTGGAAAATCGAACAAGGGAAGGAACAGAAAAGGGTCACATACTGCTGCATCTAGTGGTTTAGAAACGCCTGTGCAATCTGATGTTCCGACGAAGGATAACGTAGAAGCTGTTACAGAGTCTGCTAATACTGATGTAGCAGAAGTTGCAGTAGTTGGTGATGTAACTAGTGTGAATTCAGAGGTGAAAGAGAGTGAAGCAACGAATGAAGGGAACCAACAAAAGCAAGGTGAATTTGGTTCGAGAAGTATCTTTGTTGTTTTGTTTCACATGAAATAGTGTTTGCATGTTTTGTTGTTGCATATTGGCAGTAAGGTAGTTGAAACCGTAATTAATGCCATGAGGCAAGATGCACTAATGGCCAAAAAGTGAACAGCGAATTAAGGAAACACCCGAATGTTAGGAAAAAGTATCAGTACCAATTAAATTGCTTTGGTTTTTTTCCATATAAATTAACATAAAAGTGAATACCTTATTTAAGTTAACCTTTGAGAATGTTTTTAAATTGTGGTTCGTGATGGCAATTGTGACTGCAATGTTGCGGTTTCACAAGCCTTCACAACCGTGTTTTAACTGCAATTGTGGCTATATCGGCATGTGATTTTCTACAGTTTTGGTAATCGCAATTCGCAACATAATTGAAATCATGATTGTAACCATGTTTTACAACCACGATGTAAATGTTCGTCAGAAAGTCCCAAAACTGAATTCTGATGCCCTAAGTAGATTGACCTCCCTCCAGGCTTGTTTGGGTGTTTGTTACTTTGAGAACATATTATTGGTTCATGCTTTGCCGTAGAAGATACTAGAAGGTTCTGTGACATCGGGCGAAACTAAATCTAAGAATAAACGAAGTGAAGGCACCGCATAGAATATTTTGATGTTACTGAACTGGTTGTTTTGTAATTAAAACCTAATTATGCTATTGATAAAGGCAACTTCACTGGTGGATATTATTCCCGATGGTATAAATGATGATTCCAAACTCAAAAACCAAAACCAATTATTACAAAATCAAGTCTGTTTAAATTAAGAATCTCAGCCATTTTAAACAAATGCTGTCTGGGTCATTTTTATAAATCTGGTTACTCTTTAGTTGCAAAAAGGAAATACCAATATTAACTATGTAATTTTAGATGGTAAATTTGTTCTTACTAACTTCATAAGAGAGGCCAAGAGCTGCTCCTGAATGTTTTAGAGCACTAAAAGAGTGGACTATCGCAGGATTAAAGTGATCCTTTGTTTTCCTTGTGATTATATGACTTTGCAAGTTTTCTCATTTTATACGATGCACAATTTTTGATAATTTATATGCTCCAGTTGGGGTTATTATTTATTAGTCCCTATAAAAAATGGTAATTTAGTCTAATTTATTTCATTTTTGCTGTTAATTGATATGAAAGAATTTGAATTCACTTTTTAGCTAATATCCTTCCCATCTTGTTGGTGCAGGTGATCTTCAACTATACCCCGTTTCTGTCAAAACACAAACTGGGGAGAAACTTGAGCTTCAGGTGAGCTGATTTCATCATGAAGCTATTGATAGATTGATAGATTAACATTAAGAAACTGAGTGTCAAGAGTTTCGTAAATGGTCTGAGATCTAAATTTCATCATTATCCTTAGTGACGTAAACTTTGGTTGATTTTTGCATTTTGACCTTCTGAGCTATTCACCATATCAAGTTTACATCTGTGCCATAATTTGTCATATATCATGTAAATAATTTTCTGAGTTGCTTAATTGTTTTACAGTTGAATCCAGGAGACTCTGTCATGGATATAAGACAGTTCCTTCTTGATGCTCCAGAGACATGTTTTATCACATGCTATGACTTACTACTGCACACAAAGGATGGATCCACTCATCATATGGAAGATTATAATGAAATTTCTGAAGTAGCTGATATTACTACTGGTGGTTGCTCCTTGGAAATGGTTCCTGGTATGAACTTTTGCTCTTGCAGTATGATGTTTAGATATTAGTGTATTATAAATTATAATTAAAATAATATAAACTGTCTTTGCAGCATTTTATGATGATAGATCTATAAGGGCTCATGTTCACCGTACAAGAGAATTGCTTTCCCTTTCTAACCTCCATGCTTCACTATCAACTTCACTTGCCCTACAGAATGAGATAGCACAGAATAAAGCTGCAAATTCAGGAGGTATGTGATAGTTTTCGTATCCTTAATTGAATTTTTTGATTGTAATTTGCTATGTTGTGCCTTCTCTGAAATATTTAGCTAACAGTCTCCTTTTGCATTTGCTAAAATATTAGATACCTTAAAACCTGAGGTTCCCGAGCTTGATGGGCTTGGTTATCTGGAGGATATCTCTGGTTCATTGGGTAATTTATTATCATCTCCATTGAAGGATATTAAATGTGTAGAGAGCATAGTGTTTTCCTCATTCAATCCTCCTCCAAGCTATCGAAGGTAACTCAAGGAACACCCTCTATCATTTCATGGCGTCATTTAGTTTATATATTTGTCAAGGATGTTCTGTGGTGTGCAGGCTTGTTGGAGATTTGATTTATTTGGATGTGATAACTATGGAGGGTAATAAATTTTCGATAACGGGAAATACAAAAATGTTTTATGTCAACTCAAGCTCGGCAAACACTCTTGATCCAAGGCCAAGTAAAGCTACTTCTGAAGCAACAACTCTTGTTGCTCTCTTGCAGAAGATTAGCCCTAGGTTCAAAAAAGGTACTGAAGTGTAATTGTAGAGTAACTGTTTCACAGTAAAATTTCTCAAAATTTTACTTTGATCACCAAAACTTATTTTGCTTTATCCAATTTTGAAGCATTCCGTGAAATATTGGAGGGTAGGGCTGCCGCCCATCCTTTTGAAAATGTCCAGTCTTTGTTGCCACCTAATTCGTGGCTTGGCTTGCACCCGATTCCTGGTAAGCTCATCTTCTGACATTCTATGTCATCAGTATTTATATTCAATTTTTTATTTTGTCGTAGTTTCTGCTCCAGGATTTGGATGCTATAGCTGGTTTTTTACTTTAATGATAGGTTGTATATTTCCCTATTTGTTATCCTATAATAGTAATTTTCATTTTGATGAGAATTATTGCTTTTATGAGGTCTAATATTTTGATCTAGTTTGTAGGTAGTTTTCTGCTCAGCCAATTGAGGCACATGATGCTATGATGACCAGATAACTGCATGATGAATAAATTTCAACAATTTTTTTTTGTTATAATGTGATGGAATAAATTTTTGAAGACTTTATCCTATCCGGTAGTTTTTCTGAATTGATCTGAAAATTTATAGTAATGATGAAGGATGATTGAGAAAATGAGGTTGCTTTTAGTTAGTTTGATATAATTAATGCTAACAAGAGCATAAGCTGAATGTTGTAGTGTTGCAAATGTTGCAATGAATGAGGGAACATACCAGGGGACTTAAGATTAGGGTTGAATGTATTAGAGAGAATGTTGGAATAGTACCAATTGACTGAAAGATGGTATACTCGTTCCTAAGACGATTCAATTGTACGTGAGAAGAAAACCAATAGAAGGGCCACTTCAGGATTTTGAGGAACACCTAGAAAATCTCTGACCTAAATTATTAAAAAGGATCTAGATACAATACCCTTTCTAAAGACTTGGTTTTTGACAAAATACATAAGTCCAACTTTGCCTTGTAGGACTAAAGCTTCAGTTTGTTATTGTTATATGATTTGGATTTGGATGTCAACTCCACAGTGACTTGAAATTATGAGAACCTTGCAGGTTTCTTATGTGTAGACCTCAAGCTGGCTTGATGTATTTTGTAATCTAGTTTCATGTGTTGGCAGACCACAGACGCGATGCTGCCAGGGCCGAGAATGCCTTGACTCTTTTATTTGGAAGTGAGCCAATTGGCATGCAAAGAGACTGGAATGAAGAGCTGCAATCCTGTCGAGAATTTTCTCATACAACTCCACAGGAGAGGTACCTTCATTTTCTCTTGTTCATAGATTGATCACTTCGGGAGTATGCTTGTTCTTTAATTTATCTAATGGTAATTACTTGGTACCCTTCATTATTATCACTTGGGTGATTTGTTTACTGCAGGATTTTGCGCGACAGGGCACTTTATAAAGTGACATCAGACTTTGTTGATGCAGCCATTAGTGGGGCTACTGGAGTGATCAGTGGCTGTATTCCTCCAATAAACCCAACCGATCCAGAATGCTTTCACATGTAAGTTGTTTTTAGCTGTTTTGATTAAAGCTTAAGCAATTTGTTAAATGTGTTCTTTAACATCTATTTTCTTGAATTTCTATCTAGTTTTTCCTGCATTTTGATATTTTATTGTTTTGAAATTTTGAAAATTGTGTTAGTGGAAGTTGCATGTTACATTTTTCTTCTTTGGGATGGGGAGTAATTGAAGATATTCATTCTCTGGTCTAAAATTTTTCCTTGCGATGAACCTGTCCTTGTCTTTATGAGTTGACCATTGCCAGTATGGTACATGGTTTTGGCAAAAAGACACCATGGTATATGATGTAATATCAATTATTTTCACAAATCCTTTTAGATTGTTTGTTGCTATTACTCATTCTTTGTTGTCATGTATGTTATATATTGCTTCTTGATCCCTGAAATGAGTTTTCCTTTGAACTAGGAATGCTTTTTGAGTCATCACTCTAATTTTGATAATAGGTATGTGCACAACAATATTTTCTTTAGTTTTGCTATTGATGCTGACGTTGAGAAGCTGTCAAAGAAACATGCGGATGGTAATTCAAAAACATGGAGCACAAGCACTTTGCGAAGTTCTTGTGACAAAGCTTCTTGTGTTCGACCTCATGGAGACAGTCAGGTTCCCAATGGGGGAAAAGATAGTGGTTCAAGTTTGGAAGATGTTAATAGCACAGAAATCACTCAAGACATTTCTCCTGAAGCTCAGCTGGCTGAGAATGAGCAAGCCACTTATGCTTCAGCAAACAACGATTTGAAGGGCACCAAGGCTTACCAGGAAGCTGATGTCCCTGGACTATATAATCTTGCTATGGCAATAATTGACTACAGGGGTCACAGAGTGGTAGCTCAGGTGTGTAGTAAAGCTCAAATTCACCTATTTTAACTTTATGTTTTCTCATGAAAGGGTGCTGTTATTATTGGACTCACAAATTTATTACTGTTGTATGTTTATTTGTCTAAGAAGCACATATACGGCTATTTAGTGATTTTACCTATGCTTTTCCTTTTTGTGATAGCTGATTAATATGATGACATGGTATTTGAGCCTCTATGGCCAAATGGTCTCTAGTCATTGCCAGTTGCCACCACAATTCTTATATGAAGAAATTCAAATTTTTGGGCTAAGTTAGTCTATGCATCGTAAGCTGAAATGGTTCTTGCATAAGGGTGCATGTTAGTAAAAATATGATATAAAACTATTCACGTGTCATCACCTAAGAGCCTAAGTTTTTTAACCTGATTAATATGATGGATCTTATACTTGAAATTTGATTCGTTGTTTGTAGCCCATGAATCCTTGTTCTCAATTTAAATTGCTTTTTTGATTTTGAATTATATATTGTGCTACAGAGTGTTTTGCCAGGTATTCTTCAAGGGGACAAGTCAGACTCTCTCTTGTATGGCTCTGTCGACAATGGAAAGAAAATTAGCTGGAATGAAGATTTTCATGCTAAGGTATTAAAGGGTGCAGAAGTTTAGTTTAGTTTAGCTGTTAGATTTGAGTTTCATTCACTGGATGTACGATTGTCATATTTAATGTGGGTGACAAAATAAGCTAATTTACTGCCAGGGGAATGTGTATGTATGTTTAAAGTTGCATTATCTGTTTATCCTATACATTCTTTTTAGCTGTGTTCTCTATCAAATGGATTTTGTTTTCTATCTCTTCTAAGCTTTTCTTATGTTAGGTGTCAGAGGCCGCCAAACGACTTCATTTAAAGGAACATTTAGTCCTTGATGCATCTGACAATGTTTTTAAATTAGCTGCACCAGTGGAATGCAAGGGCATTGTTGGTGGTGATGACCGGTAATAATTTTTGATTTGTTACAGTTTATAGTATGTGCTGTTTATTGGTGTCCTCTCCTCTGTAGTTCTGATTTGAAACATTGGTCCTATATTTGGGTTCTTTTAAACTCTGCTCCTACTGTTTTTTTGTATGTTATTTATTTTTTATTATATTTTATTTAACACTACTAGATTCAAAGTTTGCCATGAATGTTATATGTTGTATTGCTCAGTTTTTAGTGTAGTACACTACAACTTGCATCTTCGTTACATAATGCATCTAAATAATGAAATAGACTTGAAAATGATCCCTTGATTAATTATCTGAAAATGGAGGCTTACAGAACTCAGATTAAACCAGGCTGCTTTATTTAGAACACTTAGAAAGACCAATATAAGTGCATGTTCCCTTCAAACAGGGGAAGAATGGAAGATATTTTAATGGAGGCAAAGTGCTAATATGCATTTTAAACCCTTATTATAACTTTTCGTGTGGCATACAATGTAAGGTTATTTTAGTCAGTGTCTCTAACAGTTTGTAGACACACATTCTCTCCTCTCCTAATCCTCCCAAAATTTGAGGGGAGCAGAAATGACTTGGGATGGAATTTGCTCCCTTCCCTTCTATAAAATTAAACTTGATGACTAAAATATAAAGTAATCCTTCTCCTCCCCTCGCTTTCTTTTCCCCTGCACCAAACTAACCCTAAAAAATATTCCTCAGCTCATAGAGCTGCAAGCATATTCCCAAACTTCTAGACTATCCTCTACCTAGCTCTCAATAAAACTGATTTTGATGCCATCACTACGCAGGCAGCATAACACCTCATATATCTAACTCTCACATGTTCCCTCTTTTCTTTTACTCCATGCCTTAATCAATCTAGCATTTGGAATTTGGCCTGTATCTTCTCTGGGCCTAACTACCTATTGGGCATTATCCTAATTACTAATCTATAACCTACCTATTGTGCTAGTGCTGTGCACTCATACCCAACTATTTCTTTAATGTGATCAGGCATTATCTTCTTGATTTGTTGAGGGTAACTCCTCGGGATGCTAACTATAGTGGACCTGGTTCTCGATTTTGTATCTTGAGACCAGAATTAATTAATGCCTTTTGCCAGGTATGTACTCTAATCCCGTGTTAACAATATATGGATTTCATTTTGTATATACAATTTGACACAGCTGCCCCTTTGTTTGAATAGGCCCAAGCAACTGAAACATTAAAATCTAAGGAAATAAATTCTCAAGGGGCAGAAAACTTGTCTACTGATTCTCAAAATGCCACTGATGCTGACGTGCCAGTAAGTATTATAAGAGTGACATGCTTGTACTTGACTAACTTGTTTTTTTTTTTGAAACATTGTTTTCTCTAATCTGTCCAGCATTTAAGTAGAACCTTATCACTTCTATACATGTATGTTGTTTAAAACAAGATCAGAATCTATGTAAATATGGATATCGTGTCTTGTAAATATGGATATTGTACCATATCATATCTTGTAATAGGGATTGAATACTTTGTAGTCATCTTATTTATTGTTTTTAAGTCTATTAGAGAGTTGCCGTCGACTTGTTAAATAGCTGTTGGGTGAATGTATTCTACATGAATGTGAATGGTTATATTATATCATGTCTAACCAGTTTGATGTTAAAAATATTTGTTTTTATTTATTAGTCTCCGTGTATTATGAGTTGTTCATATCATCTCCAACTCTATTCTGAAAAGGAACTACCTGTTTCATCTTTCAAGTTCTTCGTTTATCACAATCATTTCATTATATGTGTGTTAGTTAGAAAGCTAATGTGTGGTTGTCATACAATTTCTCTTTTGACATTCAGTGGTACCAAAAGAATATTAATTATTATTTAGAGCTTAGTTTTCAGTCGACTAGTGGACTGTATTTCTAACATGAAGAACTATTAATTAATGGAATAGAAACAAGCAGCATTGATTCAAGAAATCTTGTTTTTTCTCCAGTTTTAATTGTTTTTTCATGCTGTTGTTTTTATAATGGCTATATTTGTATGCTTTCTTTCATGTTGCATCTGAACAGAAATGCTTGTGCTTTTGTGATTGATGAGTTTTCTTGTTGAGAAAACAAAATCATAGCTGGTAAGAATATTATGTTTTCTATGCAGGAATTAACAAAGGAAGAAAAAACTGTGGATGTCAATGAACTTGCATCAGCATCTAATGAAGCTTCTGGTTGTAAGGAGGATATAGTTTTCAATCCAAACGTCTTCACTGAATTCAAACTGGCTGGGAGTCCAGAGGTTTTTTGGTCTTTTTTTCCCTTTACCTTCTCCTAACTACAAATCTTTTCTTTCTGTCATCATCATGTATTTGTTGCATTAGCCCATTATTTCCCCATAATGTGTGTTGTACGAGTGTATTTTCTGCTTGAAAACATCATGGAATTTCTTGTGTAGTATTCATGATATTCTTACATGGCTCTGTTTGATCATATTCACTAGGAAATATCCGCTGATGAAGAGAATGTGAGAAAAGTTAGTCGATATCTTACTGAAGTTGTACTTCCGAAGTTTGTACAAGAACTATGTACACTAGAAGTTTCACCTATGGATGGTCAGACATTAACAGAAGCTCTCCATGCACATGGAATTAGTGTTCGCTATATTGGGAAGGTAAGCACTGTATTTTTTTGGTTGAATTGCTGTAAGTAATTATTTCTTTTGATATCTGGTCAAGTGAATTGCGTGCCATTCTATTTGGTGATTTGGTTGATATATCTTGTATTTTGATTGATATTTCTTATATTGCTTTTGATATTTTCATATTTTGTGAAGGTGGCTGTGGGGACTAAACATCTACCTCATCTGTGGGATCTTTGTAATAATGAGATTGTTGTCAGATCTGCAAAGCATGTTATCAAGGTGATAAAAACTATCTAGATTTCATTTTCTTCTGTTTTCTCGGTATCATTTGGTAATTTGAACTCTGATCCCCTTTGAATAATGATGGGAAGTCTCATAATTTGCTCAATCCCCATGCAAACCATGAAGTGGAACGTCCATATCGGTTCGTGGTTCTTTAACGAACCGGTTTGCAGTGCAGCTTCTTTTGTCTCAGTAGCGGTCATTTCTATTTGAATTTTGAATACAGTTGCAGAGTAGAAAGAGAATAGATTTGAAAGTATGAAGGATACAGAAAAACTGATGAGCACACTTAAAAAGCAAAAACATAAGGCGCTGAGAGAATTGAGACATTAGGAAATAATTAAAAGAAAAAAATAATGTAAGCTCATGAAAAGAAGTACAGGGAGAGAGATAAAATATTGTTTTAATTGATTGCTGGTACTTGAACTTGTTAATTTATATTTTCAATTTAATAGGAGAGTGGATACCTAGCATTTGATATTGCTTGGTTTTTTTTTATTTTCTTGAGTTTTAATAATACTGTGTTGTATTTACTTTCTTAATTTTATAATATTATTATAACTAATATATATGTGGCCACTCTATTCAATTGAGTTTTATTTTTTTCATTTTCTTTCTTCTTTTCTAATCAAGTAGTACATATTTTATTTAACAGCGATACTATATAGTACGATAGACTTTTTCACAGATAAATCACCATGGCTAGTGAGTTGAAATAGTCAAACCAATTCAAAAATGACACACATAACTTCTTGCCTTTTGTTACTGCTTTTCATCGTTTCATTTGGCATTTTTCTTTGTTTAAATCAAGTACACTGTTTGATGTTGACATGGTGTGTCATAACAGGGTATAAACTAGATTCTAAAATTAACATGCTTTTTAGTCTGCTGGCATGAGAGCATAAATGACATTTAAGTTTGTCTTCTGATATGGGTGGAAAATCAATCATGTGCTGTTTGCAGGACTTGTTGAGAGACACAGAGGACCATGATCTTGCACCGGCAATATCTCATTTCTTGAACTGCCTATTTGGAAGTTGTCACACGTCTGGTGGAAAATTAATTTCTAATCTCACACAGTCCAGAACTCCTAAAAAGGCATGTCCAGTACGATTAACTATAAAGTTATCTGCAACTTATATTTCATCATTTGCTACTTCATGTTTGCCATGATCCGCTGAATTAATCTATGAACTTTGCCTTCTGTTAGATTCTATAAGCAGCTGTTTTTTTTTTACTGTAAAACTTCATAAGTTCTGAAGCTCCTTAGTTTGTAATCCTAGCTCTTCATTTATAGGAACATGCAGGGCATCGATCTCCAGGAAAGAATTCCAAAGGACAAATACGATGGAAAGGCAGGGCATCTTTCAGAAAGGCTCAACCTTCATATATGAATATGAGCTCTGACAGTCTTTGGTCAGACATTAAAGAATTTGCGATGGTCAAATATGAGGTATCAACCATGGCCTAACTTGGATATATATGATATTAATGGGGACAGTTATAAAACCCACCCCATAGAGAACAGAACTTGTATATTACAACAATATTGCAATATTTTATTCAAGAGCTTCTCGTGCTCAATTTGACCTCGAGTAGAATATGGAGTACAAAATACAAGTTGCTTGATATTTGAGAGGCTCTTGTCCTCTCCCACAAGAAAATGTCAATCCTTTCCTATCCTCTTCCCACTCTTTTACCTCTTATATAACCAACATTCTAACTATTTTGAACTGATACAGTTAGTAAGACTTACATCAGTTTGTTGGGGAATCGTTCCCTGTTTTGCATATTCCAATCTCCTCCTAGTAAACAGATTCTTAATTACAGATCTTCTAGCAGACACTGTTTAGGTGTTTATAATCTTCTTAAATTTGGCTTGATGTATTTAGTATTTACATTTGTTATTTTAACTGTTTTAGTTGAATGAGGGGCTTGGCTGTGCAGTTGTCATTTTGGGGATTGCTGTAGATCTATATTATTTGTTAAGTTCTAGTATATGTTATCTTATAATCAATTCCTTTTAGGTACAATGAAATTAAACAATGATGCTCATTCTTTGTGTCTTAGTATATTCTGTAACTCTGTTGCTACACATGTGAATCTGTTGCAGTTTGAGTTGCCAGAGGATGCAAGGTCACGCGTCAAGAAAATTTCTGTTATTCGTAATCTCTGTTTGAAGGTAGGTACAAGATCATTTGAAGTTTAGTCAATTAATTTTTGAATTTTTTATAGTGGCTTTTATTATTTTTGCCACTGGTGCATTTGATATTATTGCTTTTAAACTAGTGTCAGTAGTACCATATCTAAACTATGTTTTGTTTTCAGGTCGGGATAACCATAGCTGCTCGTAGATATGATCTTAATTCTCCAGCACCCTTCCAAGCCTCAGATGTTATGGATCTCCGTCCTGTGGTTAAGCATTCAGTTCCTTCGTGTTCTGAAGCCAAGGAACTCGTGGAAACTGGAAAACTTCAATTGGCTGAGGTTTTTACCATGCTTTATATTGCTTTTTATTACTGTAAAGTGGTATAATAAATACATTTAAGCCAAAAAGTGTGGACTAGTAATGAGTGGTTTTGCATAATTTTTAGCAAGTTAGTTATCAGGACACACCTCTTTGCATTATATATGATCGAATGATATGTTTATGTACTTTTCAAAACTGTGGTTAGTGTGTTTAAAGCCTAACCAACTTCCAACTATTTCAGTACTTTTCAGAGATTTTTTTTGGTGAATTTGTGTTTTAAAGGCTAACCAACTTCCAATTATTTCAGTACTACCAGTCTATCGTATTGAGGTTGCACTCTAGTAAATTGAAAGATGCCACTTTTAAATGTGTTAAATACCTAGGTAGTCAATAGCGCCAGTTCGCGGCGAGATTGTGCCGGAGCAGCGCAGTGCCTGGCCGCGGAGGCTTGGTGTGGAGCGGCGAGAAACAGGAAAGCGGCTGTTCGGGCTGGGTTCGCGGGTCACGGGTCGCGTTTCTCTCGTGGCCCAGAAGCCCAGAAACGTGAATGTGTTTTTTTAGGAAAAACCAAGACTGCACTTAAATTTTAAAGGCTATTTTAGGTTTTTCGCTCTTAACCCTAATTTCATTGTCCTTCTCCCTCCTTCAAACACTCCCTTCTAATTTGTCCAAAAAAATAGTGGCCATCCAGGTATCCCGCAACCCTCTATCCCACTATCCCAGTTTTTTGGGGTTAGCCGCGATGCGCCGCTATCTGGGATTAACTACCTAGTTAAATACAGTACTATAATATAAATTCGTAAATTATGGAATTTTGGTTAATGTTTTGTGTGCCTATATGTTTTTCCTGACAAAACGTGCTGATGTGTAAGCTTTTGTTTGATGCAGGGCATGCTCAGTGAAGCTTACACTTTATTTTCAGAGGCATTTTCCATTTTACAACAGGCATGAAATGCAGTATTTTTTTCTTCACATGAATGAATTGCTTGAGCATAAAATAATTGTTGTTAAAAAACCTGCAGGTTACTGGTCCTATGCATCGAGAGGTTGCTAACTGTTGTCGGTATGTCAATACTTATTTCTATCATGTCTTATGATCTTAAATGTTTTTGCTTGCCATGCTGCTTTAGACTTGGGATAATGTATGCAACTTCATTTCAGTTGCTTAACATTTCAAGATTTATGGCCAACTTTTGTGTCCTTTGCTATGAAGTTCAGTTTATCTATTTTCAGATGATTTATTTGTGTGTTGCGCATTTGATCTCAATAGAACTAATTGAATATCAGGTATCTTGCCATGGTTTTGTACCATGCTGGAGATATGGCCGGAGCTATTATGCAACAACACAAGGAGCTAATTATAAATGAACGTTGTCTTGGTCTAGATCATCCTGACACTGCTCACAGGCATTAATCTCTATTCTATTTATCTTGGCTCATCTGCATAATGTTTTGGGATTATATATTCTACATTCTTATTCTTTTTTGCTTATGGTTGTATCTGTTGTAATTATGTCAAGCCAAATTGGTACGTTACTCTGGCCAACTAAATAAAATTGGGTTGAGATGTGTATATATGGTTTTGAACACATGACTGGACTGCTCAGACCTCTAAATCTGGAAGATCAGAAGCCAGTGTCACCATTCAATCTGGTTCAACTTTTTTTGTGAACCTATTTTAACTTTTTGGCTTCTTTTGTTTTTCTGATTGATGAATGTTGTTACTAGTAAACTTCTCGTTTTTCTGATACTGTTGCTTTCTGTCATTTTATGTTTAATACTTCAATGATGTTAGTAAACTTCTCATTTTTCTGATACTGTTGGTTTCTGTCATTTTATGTTTAGTACTTCAATGAGCTGTTGGCATATTATATTTCATATTGTCTTGCATATGTATTCACATTCATATATGCACATTCATATATGCACATGTATAGAACCGGTTCTACCCGATTAGACCTTTAAACCTTGAATCTCTTCTAATTGGTTCAAGGACTGTGCAGTTTTTAAAAAAGTTGAGTGTATGTTCATAAAGATATTTGGTCTAGAACATTTTGTGATTCTTATTATTGTTGGTGCAGCTATGGAAATATGGCTCTATTTTACCATGGACTTAACCAGACAGAACTCGCCCTTCGCCATATGTCCCGTGCTTTGCTTTTGTTAAGTTTATCATCAGGGCCAGATCATCCTGATGTTGCAGCAACTTTCATAAATGTTGCAATGATGTATCAAGATATAGGAAAGATGAACACAGCTCTTCGTTATCTGCAAGAAGCTTTAAAGAAAAATGAAAGGCTTCTTGGGGAGGAACATATTCAGACTGCTGTTTGTTATCATGCTCTTGCCATTGCATTTAATTGTATGGGTGCTTTCAAGCTCTCTCACCAGGTATATATATTTAGTGGAAGAATTGGTTACTAGTTGTAACAGTGGATGGTTGACTGATTTTGGCATTTTGTGTGGCAGCATGAGAAGAAAACATATGATATACTTGTCAAACAACTTGGTGAAGACGATTCAAGGACACGAGACTCGCAGAACTGGATGAACACATTTAAGATGCGTGAACTACAGGTATTTGTACTTGACTCATGGAGTTTTACATTCTCAAATGGAATCCATCAATCTATTCACTGTACTTAACTCAACCGTGTTTCTCATCTTAAATTACAAAAGGGAATTAAGAGATTATTACAGTAATTAGGGGAATTAGACATTATTTCACAGACAATCAGGGAACGATCAGTGGAGAAGGAGGAAGAGAGATGGAGTTTGTTTGCATGCGTGTTTGCATTTTTTGTGAAGGAGAGGAGGAAAAGTGATTCTAGAAAATGGCAATAAGTTTTTCAAAGTAAAATCTTGCATTCAATTCATGTATGATCAACATTTCACTACTTGTTTTGGCAGATGAATGCTCAGAAGCAAAAAGGTCAAGCTCTGAATGCAGCTTCAGCTCAGAAGGCTATTGATATCTTGAAGGTACGCTAAACAACTTTGATTTAGCAAGCAATTATTATATCGCCAACGCCGCGTACTCAATAGATTTAGCAGATTTCTTGATCAAATTTCTCTACTATGTGACCTATATAGCATATAAAATGACTAGGTGACCTGTCAAATATCCAACATGTATTTATTATTCATTCTATTTCAAAACTCGAGAGATTGGCTACATTCTCCAGGATTGTACGTTCCTAGAATTTCCTTTCCTTCAAGAAGTAAAGAACCATAGAAGGTTCCTGAGATGCTAGAAAATTAGAAATAAATGCATTTCGTTCTTGGATTGGTTTCCTGAACGGGTATTCTATTCTTTAACTTTTCTCATTGCTCTGGCCTACTTTTGCTGACAAGATTATTTTTATAATGACAGGCGCATCCTGATTTGATACATGCATTCCAAGCTGCTGCAGTTGCTGGGGGATCTGGAAGTTCAGGTGCATCTGCTAACAAATCCATCAATGCTGCAATGATGGGTGAAGCTCTCCCCAGAGGAAGGGGAATTGATGAAAGGGCTGCCCGCGCAGCTGCAGAAGTCAGGAAGAAAGCTGCAGCAAGAGGTCTCTTAGTACGTCCTCATGGTGTGCCGGTTCAGGCCTTGCCGCCCTTTACACAACTTATGAATATCATAAATTCGGGTACGACTCCTGATGCTGCAGACAATGGAAACACAGATGGGGCAATGAAGGAAGATGTAGCAATGAAGGAAGCAAATGGAGCACAAAAGGAAGCGAATGGCACTCCTTCAAATGATTCAACTGATGCTGAAAAAAGCGAATCAGTGGCGGTGCAAGAACAGGCTCCAGTTGGACTTGGCAAGGGGTTGTCATCGTTGGATGCTAAGAAACAAAAATCGAAACCAAAGGCTGGGGCTTAAAATTTTGAACATTAAGCTCTGGTGGGCAGTTGCCAAATTTGTTTGAGATCATGAATTTTTTGAGATGGTTTGATTCACCAGGTACTCTGCTCTGACTTTTGAAGAGCGTGTTGAATAGCGGTTAGAATTATTTACTTTTCCCTGCTCTTTTCCAATAGGTTTTAATAGATTTAGACATCCTGCATAAAGTGCTAATGATTATGATGAGGACAATTATTTAATTTTCTACTTCTGATAAATCTTTCAGTAAACTATATATTTGAGGATATAGGGTTTTAATAACATCGATTTTGACACGAACCCTTGTATCTGCAAGAAGTTTAATTGCCAATTGAATTGAGGCAAATTAAATGCATAATACAATTTGTAGAATATTTTGCAAAGATGATTAATAATTAATGAATAGCTATAATACGAATTTATAAGATTCTAGGTAGGGGTTAGTGCTCAAGAATTTTAGCTCTACCTCCATTGTTTTTCAGGTTACTTCTTGAAGAACGAGAGAACTGCCCAAAGTTGCATCTTGTTTGAATATTTCATGAATGACTTTCTTGATTATTTATTGCAAATAATTTCTATTTTACTTAATTTATTTTTTATTAAATAGTTAAATTAGTTTCTGGTTACGTGGTAGAGTTAGGTTGATTCATAAAAAATGTGTTTACATTCGTCCTTTGGTATAGGATATGTGACTCACTTTATAGCTGATAAAATCTAACATGAAATATCTACTGGTAATCATTTTATTTACTATTTGTGCATGATTTCTAATTTTAAATAAAAAAGTTTCTTATTCTCTTTTAGAAGGGTTTTATTTGTAAGAGAAACCTAATATCATTACAATTTCAATGAGTAATACATGTAGAAATTAACATCAGACATTTTTACAAGATAGACAAATCTTACTAAGTTTTACTATATTGGATTTCAGGTTCGGACTAAAGACATATAAAATTGTCTCAATGTTCCTTAGTTTATAATTAAGCTATTTTTGTGGTATCATCATGTATGTCTGAGTGTAACTAAATGTGTAGCCACATGGGCCAAATTAATGACTTCTTTGTAGTAAGGATTTGAATTTGATGCGACTCATGTTCCACCATCATGGTGGCCTAATTCACTTGGTGGCCTAATAATATACGTATATTTTCTAAGAAGCACATACGTAGATACCTAAGTATAATTATGTTGGCGTTAGATTGACTTGATGTTAAGTGTACCACTTATATATTCCATACCCAGAGGCTGAGCTTGAGTAAATTATTTGGGGTGTTAGAATTTTTTTAATTGATAAATTAAATATAAAATTTTATTATATATTAGAATTTTAGGTTTAAAATTTGTAACGTAAACACAGATTTTTTTTGTCAACACAACTGCAAAAAACAAATGAATCGAACTAAAAAGTTGTTTATGTTTAGGAGAGATGTAGTTATGAGTATATAACATATTGATTTGCATGTTTGGAGAGGAAAAAATCTAAATAAAACAATAGTTAATTTGGTTGAGTTTTTACCATTTTTCTCACAAAATTAAACTTATACTGATGAATAGTATGTTGATTTAGTTATGTTTAATCAGGTTGACATTAATAAAAATTAAGATACTTATTTTAAAAATATAATTATACTATTAAAACAATTAATGCAAACACATTTTAAACTACAATGAAAAAAATAATATATAAAATTAAAAAATCTTTAAATACAACACATATTTAAGATAAACTACTTATATAGTCTAATGATTTTATTTAGATTTCGATTGGTCAATTTTAAATGAAGTGAAATTATACTTAAATCTACATTGATTGAGTTTATTTGGTTCAATTTAGATTGAACTCGAACACAAAAAAATAATTTGATTGGTTTTGATTTTTTTTTTGAGTTTATCAGTTTGTTAGTTTGATTTTTATATCTCGAAACGAAATTCAAAACACTTACAATTGAAATTTAAGTTAAAAGATACAATGTATTTTTTAAATTATTTTATAAGTTATTTTTATTAAAAAAAATTATTAGGTGATGTGGTTAGAAACAAAGCAAACTTGTAGCCCAAGGATACAATTAACTAGAAGATATTGATTACACTGAAACTTTCGCCCCTGTCGCAAGGTTAGAGACTATCGAACTTTTACTTTTTATAACATATGCCTCTGATGAATTCAACAAGTGTCTGATCGTATGCCTCTGATAAACATGACAAGAAAGTAATTACACCTCTGACTCTGATAAACAAGACAAGCAAGTAACTGCCTCTGCCTATGATAATCACATCAAGTGTTTGATTGTCTGACTCTGAGTTATTATGTATCCCACACAAATGTCAACGCTTCAAATAAGTCAATGCTATGAAAAGTCAACACCCCAAAGAAGACAAAGCAATTGCATATCTTGAATCTATTACTTGTCTGAAGATCTTAAGACATGGTTTGACCATTGTATCCTTTGCTTCCCAATTATTTTAAACAAGATACACTGAATAATTCTATGGCAAATCAATTTCACAAAGATATGGTACAAAACTTCAAGAATTATGTTGATTCTTGTAATCAGGACAGCAACCAAAAACCATAATCATTCTTTATAAAAGACATGCTTCCTTCACTCAAGATATAGACAAGCAATAAGCACATATGCCGTCTTTCTCAATATCACTATGTTTCATGTTAATGCTAAGAGAAGTTCTAAAGTAACAAATTGGTAAACACTTTTTGTGAAAGCTAATTTAGAAAAACCCAAAACCGTTTTGTTTGTAACCTTCCTAAACATCTTGATTGTACTAAGCTAGAAGGTTGAGAAGATTGAACACATTCAGTGTGACTAGTAGGTGTTCTAGTGTAAGTCTGATTCTATGGTGAACTAGTGGATTAAAAACCTTAAGGTTGAAGTAAGATTTAGATTCAACAAGAGTTACTCGTAGTCTTGAACTCTATCTCTAACATCAAACCCACACACAACCTTTTGTATTCTCAAAAGCACGTGCATTAATGACCCTGCACGTCTATCCTAGTATAGTGAATGCTCTAGGAATTATGCCTCAAAATTCCATAGGAAGCAGCCCCACTTCCACATTCACATAAGCATGTCTATCAATTGTACTCCTATAGCTAGGTACTCGACTCAACGTAGAGTATAAATTTCATTAAGAATTTTTATTACCCCATCCTTTCATTTCTTCAAGAATCACACTTTGTTTTATAATAGATTGTTCATCTCATACCACTTCATGACTTGTTATTACCCATTGAACCTAATTTTTGGGATCCCTAGTATTTTAGGTCGGGTTACTCATGAATGACTCGATGATCTAAAGGGAATAGTCTCATCCTTTTAGATGTATTTAGAATTTTCTCTCTAGCTAATCCTTTCGTCAAAGAATCTGCTAAATTTTCATCAATGTGTACTGAAGGTACAAACACGAGAAAGGGGGTTGAATTGTGTTTGCCAAAATTGAATTCTTTTTGCTGTTTTGATGAATGTTGATGTGAATTACTTGATGAATAAATAATCAGACTCAGTAGCGGATAATAACAGCATAAGAACACAAAGATTTATCCTGGTTCACCATTAACTTGGCTACATCCAGTCCCTTCATTCAGAAGGCTTTAATCCACTAATTCAAAACTTTGAATTACAACACCTGACCCTTCAAGCCAGTCTTCTCAAACAGCCTAACAACCCCAAACTTTAAAGGAACAACAACACCTTGACTCTACAAACCAAGTCTTTTCCTACTAATCTGACAAACCCAAATTGAAGAAAGAACTTTCACCACCTTGACCCTACAAGCCAAGTCTTCTCTTGACAATATGACAACCCCAGATTAAAGAAAGAACTTACACCACTATCGGGTTTAATACAAGGTTTGGAACTTGCTAAGTTGCTTCTGGAAAGCTGATTGTAACAGTGGCTCTCATACTAAAAAAAACACTTAGAAAATATTTCTTCTCGCACAAGTGTTTCTCTTTTTTGAACTATCTGATGACTTTGAAATTTTAGCTTGAGTTCTTGTGTTTTTCGATGATTTCTTCTACAACATGAAGCCTCTATTTATAGATGAGATATGGGCTTTGTCCAAGCTTAATTTCGAGATGTATCTTGCTCATATTTCATTTGAAAATTCTTTTGACCGATTCTGTTTCTTTTTAATTTCGAAACAAATCTTCTTTGCTCAGATCTCCTTTGAATTTCCATCAGATCTTCTTTTATTTTTGAATCAAATCGCCTTAAAACTTTGATCAGATCTATTTCAAAATTCCAATCAAGTCTTCTTCGAATTTGAATCAAGACTTCTACGAATCTGAATCATGTTTTAAATCTGGATCGTGTGTTCTTCTGATATGGACCAAGTCTGGATCATGTCTTATGATCTGGACCATGTTATCTTCTGGACCATGTTTCCTTTTGATCTGGACCATGTCTTCTTCTGGACCATGTTTGCTTCTGATCTGGACCATGTCTTCTTCTGATCTGGACCATGAATGATATCCTCTGATGATTTCCTTTGATGACATTATCTGATTTTTGCTTCTGATGGGATCTTCTGGTATCCTCTGATGACATCTTCTGGTATCCTATAGAGGTATCCTTTGGTGTATCTTCTGGTATCCTCTGGTGATATCTTCTAGTATCCTCTGGAGGTATCTTCTGGTGACATATTCTGGCTTTATCTTCTGGAGGTATCTTCTAGTGACATTTATATCTTTTCTGGTGACGTCATCCTATGATGACATCTTCTGGTGACGTTGATATCTTCTGGTGGTATCTTCTAGTTGTATCTTCTGGTTGTATCTTCTGGGGGTATCTTCTGGTGACATCATCCTCTGGTAACATTATCCTCTGGTGGTATCCTCTAGTGACGTCATCCTCTGATTTTTGCATTCTTCTTCGAAGTCAAATATGTTATTTTCATAAAATACTTTTGTTAACATCAAAACTTTAATTGTAAGAACCAACTTGGTTCCAACACGTACATGACCCACTCTAACAACTCCTTGAGAAAGTAAATCTCCAATTGTGATGTGCTTATGACGTATGTGTCGTCTCTTACCATTGTAATAACGATTCTCAATATTTGCAATAGCCACGATACTATCGCAATGGATCAATGCAACTGGCATAGGTTTTACCTTTAAAGGGATTTCATCTAGCAAACGTCTCAACTGGCTTGCTTCTTCACTAGCGGTAGCTAGTGCTATCATTTCAGACTCCACAGTGGATCACTATCACTGTATCCTTCAAGGACGGTAGGAAATATTTCATAATGTAATCCAAACTTATGGTCCTTTTAATGTATCTCATGGCTCTCTCGATAGCGTGCCAATGCTCCATACTAGAATTACTGGTAAACCTGCACAAAAGTCCCACGACGTAGGTAATGTCGGTTCTATTATAGTTAGGGGAATACATGAGGCTACCAATGATGCTTGCATATTTAGTTTGTCTAACACCTTTGAAGGTTCAACCACGAGAAGGAGGGTTGAATTGTGTTTGTCAAACTTGAATTCTTTTGCTGTTTGTTGAGTGTTGATGCGAATTATTGGATGAATAATTGATCAGACTTAGCAGCGGATAATAACAACTTAAGAACACAACAATTTATCCTGGTTCACCATTAACTTGGCTACATCCAGTCCCTTCATCCTGAAGGCTTTAATCCACTAATTCAAATCTTTGAATTACAGCCCTGACCCTCCAAGCCAGTCTTCTCAAACAGCCTGACAACCCCATACTTTTGAGGAATAAAAACAACACCTTAACTCTATAAGTCAAGTCTTCTCCTACCAATCTGACAACCCCAGATTGAAGAAGGAATCTGCACCACTATCGGGTTAGATTACAAGGTTTGGAACTTTGCAAATTTTGCTTCTGGAAATCTGATTGCCGCACTGAATCTTGAGCACTTTTGTTGCTTCTGGAAAGCTGATTGTTGCACTGAATTTCTCTCTTGAAAACACTTAGAAAATATTGCTTTTGCACTCAAGTGATTCTCTCTTTTGAACTCTCGGATTGGGTTGAATATGAAGCTTGAGTTCTTGTGTTTTTCGATGTTTGATGCTGCTGCCTAAAGCCTCCTTATATAGCTGCAAATTGGGCTTTGTCCAAGCTTAAATTCGAAATAGATCTTGCTCAGATTTCCTTTGAAAATACTGTTGGCCAATCCTGTTTCACTTAAATAAAAATCGTATCTTTTTGGCTTCAGATTGCATTTGAAAATTTTGTTGACCAATCTTGTTTCTTTTAATTTCAAACCATATCTTTTTAAGCTTCAGATTGCATTCGAATTTCTTCAAGTCTTTAGTGAATTTTTGAATCAAATCCCTTTAATATTTTGATCAAATTTCTATCAAAATTTAATCAAGTCTTCTTCGAATTTTAATCAAGTCTTCACTGATTTTCATCATGATTAAAATCTGGACCGTATGATCCTCTGATCTCGGCCAACTCTAGACCATATGATCTGATCTGTACCAATTCTGTGATCCTCTGATCTCGGCCAAAACTGGACCATATGATCTGATCTGTACCATTTTGTGATCTTCTGATCTTAGCCAACACTGGACCATGATACTTTAATCTGAACATTTATCCTCTGATATTGAACTTTTAATCTGGACATTTATCCTATGATATTGATCTTTTAATCTAGACATTTATCCTCTGATATTGATATTTTAATTTGGACATTTATCCTCTGATATTGATCTTTTAATCTGGACATTTATCTTCTGGTATTGATCTTTTAATCTGGACATTTGTCCTCTGATCTGGATCAAGTCTGGACTGAGTCTGGATTGAATCTGAATTAAATCTGGACTTAGTCTTATGTTCTGGACAATTATATCTTCTGATCTGGAACAAGTCTGGACCAAGTTTTATGTTCAAGACCATGCTATCTTCTGTTCTGGACCAAGTCTGGACCAAGTCATTTGTTCTGGACCAGTTATCTTCTGGTCTGGACCAAGTCTGGATTAAGTCTGGACTGAGTTTTATATTCACGACCATGCTATCTTCTGGTCAGGATTAAATCTGGACCAAGTCTGACTTATGTTTCCTTCTGATCTGGACCAAGTCTCCCTCTAACAAGCTTCCTTCTGGTCTGGACCAGGTCTCTTTCTGAACTCTGCTTCCTTCTGATCTGGGCCAAGAAAGATATCCTCTGATGATGTTATTTGACCTTTGATGTTTGCCTTTGATGACATCCTCTGATATTCGCTGGAGGTGTATCCTCTGGTGTCATTTGGATGCATTCTCTGGCCGAACCTTCTGGTGACATTTCTATCCTCTGGTTGCTTCATGTGGATGTATCTTCTGGTGGTGTCATCCTCTGATTTTGTACAGCCTCTTATTTCTAAGTCAAAATACGATTTACATAAAATACTTTTGTTAACATCAAAGCTTTGATTGAAAGAACCAACTTGGTTCCAACAATCTCCCCCTTTTTGATGATGACAACTTTGTATTTTTGATAACTATTTTCTTTCTTTTGACTTTGACTCCCCATAGGACTAAGCTTTATTTTGAATTTTTCTCCCCCTAAGTCTAATGCCCCAGATTCTTTATCAAATACATCTTCTCCCCCTTTATCATCAGACAAAAAGGTTTGAAGGAAGAAAGGAGATCCTCTGTTTTTATTTATCTTTTTTTTTCATCTTCTGCTATTTTTTTATTGAAAAAAAAAACAATGTACGAAAATAAAAATACAATAACAAAAAAAATTAAACTAAGCTATTTGATGAAGATAAGGTTAAGGTTTTTCTTGATGAATTCAAACCTATCTTCAGGTAGTGGTTTAGTGAGTATGTCAGCCCATTGATGGTCAGTGTCTACAAATTGGATATTGAGTGTCCCTTTTTGAACATAATCTCTGATGAAGTGGTGTTTGATCTCTATGTGTTTGGCTCTAGAATGAAGGATAGGGTTTTTGGTTTGGTATATGGCTGAAAGTGTTGTCACAACATCCACTAAGTCGATATGTAGAAGTTTCTTTGTAGAACAGGGTGAGATTGATAGTGCCTTTTAGGTATCTCTGAAGGATTTTTGGCCTTAGTCATCCTTTTTCAAGTGAGCTGGTAGGGTACATTGGGGTAGCCGTAGGTCTGCAGTCACTCATCTTAAACTTCTTGAGAAGCTCTTTTGTATATTTTGATGGATGAATGTATATACCTTTTTGACTTTGCTGAATTTGTATTCCTAGGAAGAACTTAAGTTCTCTCATATGCTCATTTGAAATTCCCGTTGCATCAATTTAGAAAATTCTTGGCAGAGAGTGCCATTAGTTGATCCAAAGATAATATCATCAACATATACTTGAATAATCAGAATATAATCTTGTATTTATTTTCTAAAAAAGAGTATTGTCTACTTGTCCTCTTTCAAAGTCATTTTTAAGTAAGAAGTTACTAAGTCTATCATACCATGCCCTAGGTGCTTGTTTTAAACCATACAAAGATTTTTAAGTTTAAAAACATGGTTTGGAAATTCAGAACTTTCAAAACCTGGGGGTTGTTTAACATAGACTTCTTCACTTATATAACCATTTAAATATGTGCTTTTAACATCCATTTGAAATAATGAAATATTATTATTAGCAGCAAAGGAAAGTAGGATACGAATAGCTTCTAACCTGGCCACTGGAGCAAAAGTCTCAGTGTAGTCCATACCTTCTTGCTTACTATAGCGTTGTGCAACAAGTCGTGCCTTGTTTCTGACAACTTCTCCTTTTTTTTTCTTCATTCAGCTTGTTTCTGAAAACCCACTTGGTTCCAATAATGCTCTTTTCTGGTCTTGGAACTAGATCCCAAACATCATTCATTTATCTCTTCCTTGCATTGGTAGACTCCATATATCCTTCTTCAGATATATCCTTTGAAGCTTTGTCGTATTCTTGCTTGTAGCTTCTGCTTTTTCAAGTTCTTTTCCCTGCATCAGATTCTGGTTCTGGTAGATCTGTATCAGCTTCTAGTTCTGGTAAATTAGCATCAGCTTCTGGTTCTAGTAAACCTACATCGGCTTCCTCTTGCTTTGATTTTTTAGATCAAGCTATTTGTCAAATCAAATAATTTAAAAACGCACTCAATACACCCAAACCATTAATTCTGCTTCTGGTGGTTTCTGCTTGTTTTTGAAACTGCTGGAATGCTGTTTCTGCTGAAGTGTTCACATCACGTGGATCACTTGGTTCCTCTGATAGTTTGAAAACCTGCAGAATACTTATCTAGCTTTTATTTTTAAGATCAAGCTTCTTGTTATCACAGTAAACATAAATATCAAACAATAATAGTATTTATAGCAAGATGTAACCTTTATGTCAACAATTTCAGTTTTACTTTGAAAATCCTCTTGTTTCAGATTTTCAGATTCTGTATATGTATGTTCTGTGATTAGATGGTTTGGATGAAGGGATTTGAATTTCCTTCCAGGATTGTAGCCTTGATGAATTTTACCGGAGTGTTTGAAGAACTCTCCTGATTCTGATTCTTCTCTTTCTGCTGATATATCTGAATCCCATGATAATTCTGGAATTGATGATAATTCTGATTCTTCTGGTTCTGGAACTGATGGTAATTCTGATTCTTCTAGTAGTTCCAGTTTTGTTGATATGTGTGATTTCTCTGATATTTCCTGTTCCTCCTATGACCAGTTCTTCTTCCACCAAAGTTAATTTGCTTCTGTTTGGTAGATGTTGGAACATAAACCTTTTCCCTTCATATATTGCGAGCATCCATTGACCAAGCACCATGACTGGTGTTTCACATTGGTTGCTCAGAACATCTGCAACATAAACAATTTTATCTTTTGGTACCCAAAACTGATTGGGTCCAGGTTTGTTAGTCTTGAAAGGTTTCTTGTCTTTCCTTGATTTTATCATAGGACAAGACAATTTTGAGAGGATAATAAAGTTCAAGTCTTATATCAATACAAGTGTGTGAGAACACTTTGACTAATTTCCATCAACTCTAATAACTCACTAGTAGGAGTTTATTATATTCATTCTTTTCTTTTGATGTGTTCTTGGCTTTTTCTGATTTTCTTCTTAACACATAAACCTTTCTCTCTCTCACACATGTAATGGACTGAGTGAGTTCTTCTTAAATGGAGAGAAAAGTGTCTGTTGAGAGTACTACTGTTGGGAATCTTCAATCGTCATTCAAGGCAGATCAGACTTTAATATGTATCCATATATGTCGTCATGAATGATTCTACGTATATTTGTGTGAGGACATGGAAGTAGAGGATACTATGATCATATCATAAAGACTTTTGACAAGTAGCAGATTTAGAACGTTCATCAGAGTTTGCCTAAAACTTATTGGATGAACTCCATTGGTTAAGAACGAAAAGGGATGAGAACAAGCTTTATAATGCACAAAATGACCTAAATGTTAATCCAATAACACAAACGCACTTATTGGATGAACTACATTGTCTAAGAACGAAAAGGGATTGGAATAACCCTTTTGATGCACAAAATGACCTAAATATTAATCCAATGACACAAATGCACTTGTTGGATGAAATACATTGCCTAAGAACGAAAATGGAATAAAATAAGCCATGGGATGCACAAAATGACCTAATTGTTAATCCAATGACACAAATGCACTTATTGGATGAACTACATTGTCTAAGAACAAAAAAGGTATAGAATAAGCCTTGGATTGCACGAAATGACCTAAATAATAATCCAATGACACAAACACACTTGTTGGATGAGCTATATTGTCTAAGAACGAAAATAGATTTGAATAAGCCTTGGGAAGATGAAAATGACCTAAATGTTAATCCAATGAAACAAACCCACTTATAGGATAAACTACATTGTCTAAGAACGAATATGGATAAGAATAAGCAACTGGATGACGAAAATGACCTAAATGTTAATCTAATGACACAAATGCACTTATCAGATGAACTACATTGGTTAAGAACGAAAAACGATTAGAATAAACCTTGGGATGCACAAAATGACCTAAATGTTAATCCAATGACACAAATTCACTTATTGGACAAACTACATTGGTGAAGAATGAAAAGGGATTAGAACTACATTGGTGCACAAAATTACGTAAATATTGATTCAATGACACAAATGCACTAATTAGAGGAACTAAATTAGCTAAGAAGGAAAATGGATTAGTATAAGCCTTGGGACATACAAAATGATCTAAATGTTAATCCAATGACAAAAATACATTTGTTGGATGAACTACATTGTCTATGAACGAAAATAGATTAGAATAAGCCTTTGGATGCACTATTAGCCCAATGAAACAAACACACTTGTTGGATGGACAACATTGTCTAAGAACGAAAATGGATTTGAATAAGCCTTGAGATGACAAAAATGACCTAAATGTTAATCCCATGATACAAATGCACTTAATGGATGAACTACATTGGTTAAGAACGAAAAGGGTTTAGTATAAGCCTTGGGATGCACAAAATGACCTAAATGTTAATCCAATGATACAAATGCACTTATTGGATGAACTACATTGTCTACGAATGAAAAGGGGTTAGAATAAGCCTTTGGATGCACAAAAGGACCTAAATACTAATCCAATGACACAAATGCATTTGATGGATGAACTACATTGGATCAGAATGATAACGGATTAAAATAGGCCTTGGGATGCACAAAATGACCTAAATGTTAATCCAATGACACAAATGAACTTTTTGGATGAACTACATTGTCTAACAACGAAAAAGGATTAGTATAAGCCTTGGGATGCATAAAATGACCTAAATATTAATCCGATGACATAAACGCAATAGTTGGATAAATTATACTGTCTAAGTATGAAAAGGGATTAGAATAAGCTTTGGGATGCACAAAATGACCTAAATGTTAATCCAATCACATAAACACACTTCTTGGAGGAACTACATGTTGGAACCAAGTATGTTCTTACACTCAAAGTTTTTATGTTAACAAAAGTATTTAATGAGAATAATATATTTGACTACGAAGAAGAATGCAAAAATCAGAGGATGATGTCACTAGAGGATACCACCAGAGGATGACGTCACCAGAGGATGACGTCACCAGAGGATGCCGTCACCAGGGGATACAACTAGAAGATGTCACTAGAGGATACGAGAGGATATCACCAGAGGATACCTCCAGAAGATACAGCGATAAGATGTCACCAAAGGATATCATAGGATATCATCAGAAGAAAAAATCAGAGGATATCATCAGAAGCAAAAATCAGAGGATATCATCAGAGGCAAGAATCAGATGACATCATCAAAGGATACCATCCGAAGCAAACATCAGAAGACAACATGGTCCAGATCAGAAGGAAACATGGTCCAGACCAGAAGAAGACATGGTCCTGATCAGAAGGAAACATAGTCCAGATCTAAAGAAGACATGGTCCAAATTAGAAAGAACATGGTCCAGATCAGAAAGATACATGGTCCAGATCAAAAGAAGACATGGTCCAGATCAGAAGGAAACGTGGTCCAGATCAGAAGAAGACATGGTCCAGATCAGAAGAACTCCTTCTTGCAATTTTATTTTATGTCTTTTAATTTCAGTTTTTACTTTCTGTAATTTGTAAAGAGAAAAACAAAAAATACAAAAATAGTAGGACCACTTTTTGGCTGATGACAAAAAGGGGGAGAAAGAGAGAGAGAGAAAGAAAGGAGAAATAAGTAGAAAAGGAGAGATAAAAAGAAAGAAGGAGAGAAAAAGAAAGAGAGAAACAGAAGGAGTTGAAAAGGAGAGGAAACAGGGAGAGAGAAAAACAAAGAAAGAAAAAGAAAGAGTGAAAACAGAAGGAGTTGAAAAGGAGAGGAAATGTGAAGAGAGAAAAAGAAAGAGAGCAAAAAGAAGGAGTTGAAAAGGAGAGGAGAAGAGAAGAAAAGAAAGAGAGAACAAAGAAGGAGTTGAAAAGGAGAGTATCAGACTTAGGGTGAGAGATTGGTCTGAGGGGGAGTAATTCAAAGTCTTCGAGTCATAAGTTAGCAAAATAAGTTAAGGTTTTTTCATCATCAAAAAGGGGGAGATTGTTGGAACCAAGTTGGTTATAAGTACTTAGGATTTTGATGCTTACAAATGTACTATATGTAAACTTATTTTGTACTTTGAATTATTAAGTTAAATGCCCCAGAAACTGAAGGAATCAGAAGTAGTGATCAAAGGATTCCAGAAAAATGAATTCTGGAATGACCAGAAGATACTCCAGGAATGTCAAAACATGACCAAAAGATATCTTTGATGGCCCAGATCAAAAGGAATAAAAATCAGAATGAAACATGGAGCATACCATTGGAAAGCCTGCCAGAAGGAGAGTTGTTCCAGACAAACAGAAATCAAATATGAATTTTATTCCAGAAGTTATTCTGACCAGAAGATGGCCTGGCAGTGAAAAATTACTTGTTCCAGACTTGACCATAAGGTATGTTTATGAGTCCAGAACAAGAGGATCAATCCAGATTTGGCCCAGACCATAAGATAGCATGATTCAGGGCATGGAACTAAGTCCAGACCAGAAGAAATGAATTCCAGAATCAATCCAGACCTGGTCCAAAATCAAAGGTAAAATGCCCAGATTGAAATATTTATTGTCCAGATTTAATTTCAATTTAATCCAGACCAAAGTCCAGAATTAGTCCAGATCAGAGGGAAGATTTCCAGATCAATGGTTCAGAATTAATTATTTGGTCGAGTGATGGTCCAGATCAGAAGATCAGACCATGGCCCAGTATTGGCCGAAATCAGAGGGACAGAATGTGCAGTCCAGCAAAGGCTGAGTTTAGAGGATTATAGCATATCAGGTGCGCATCCAGGATGGCCGAAATCAGAAGATCAGAGGGTCAGAAAGTGTGGTTCAGGGAAGGCCGAAATAAGAGGATCACAGCATAACAATCAGTATGGTCTAGATGTGGACTAGCGCATGAAGATCCAATGGTCCAGATTTAATCAGGAAAATTATACGGTGGAGAATTTAATTTATTTTGGATTGAAAAGATTTGTTACAAAAATAAAGTGAGGTGTTGTGGAATTCAGGAGCTGTGGCGGGAAGGAACTAACTGATTTAATTGGCCAATTATTTTGAAAGGAAATCTGAAGATATGTTTTTTATTTATATGAAGCCCAATTGGTCAAGTTATTTTTACAGAGAATCCAGCAAGATTCAGCTCGAATTTAAGCATTGGAAGAGGCCCAAATCTGCATCTATAAAAGGAGGCTCAAGGCAGAATACTTAGTAATTGAAAATCACAAAAGAGTCATACACTTCCAAAAGCAAACACCCAAATTTTCATAGAAGTCAATTGTGAATTTCAACTTTCAAGAAGCAAGTACTCTTGTTATTTTCGTTCCACTGTGTCAAATCTAAGTTGTTGAAGTAGAGTCTACAAGCTGAGGGAGTCAGTAGGGGTAGCAGGTTACTTGGCAATTAGATTCATAATGTTGTGTGTTAAATGTAAGTTGTTGAAGTAGAGTCTACAATCTGAGGGAGTCAGAAGGGGTAGCAGGTTACTTGGCAATTAGATTTATAGTGTTGTGATTTCTTCTACAATCTGGGATTGTCAGATTGGCTGAAGACAGGAGCTTTTTCCTCAAAGAAGTCTAGTATTGTTAGACTATTTGAGAAGACTGACTTGGAGGGTCAGTAGCACGGTTGTAATTCAAGGTTTGAATTAGTGAAATCCTTCAAGGCGAAGGGACTGGACGTAGCCTCGTTAACGGTGAACCAGTATAAAATCTGAAAAGTATTCAAGTTAAGGCAAACACAATTCAACCCCCCCTTCTCGTGTTTGCACCTTCAATTGGCATCAGAGCTCGGTCTCAAGGCTGAGCACTTAACAGTGTTTGAGGAAATGTCAAAGTAGTTCAATATGTTCGAAGAATTGGGAGGCAACATCAATAGACCACCAATATTTGATGGAGAAAGGTTTGAGTATTGGAAGGACAAACTGAGAAGTTTTGTCATATCTCAAGATCCTGAATTATGGAAGATGATAGTCAGAGGATACACTGCACGTACTGATCCAGAAGATCCAACTAAGAAACTAGACTTGGATGATATGAAACCAGATAAGATCATACTACACAGACTTCATCACAAGTCCAGAACCATCATGGTCAGTGCAATCACATTCAAGGAATTTGATAGATGCACAAATAAAGAAACAACAAAGAGTATATTCGATAGTCTGGTTCTGACCTATGAAGGAACCAAGCAGGTTCAACAAACAAAGGCTAACATATTGGTCAGAAAGTATGAGCTGTTCAAGATGGAAGAGGATGAAGACATTGACACAATGTTCTGCAGATTCCAGACTGTGGTATCGGGACTGAAAGTATTAAACAAAAGCTATACCACTAACGATCATGTCTGGAAAATTCTGAGAAGTCTACATAATGACATAAATGTTCATCCAATGACACAAACACTCTTATTGGATGAACTATATTCCTTAAGAACGAAAAATGATTAGAATAAGCCTTCAGATGCACAAAATGATGTAAATTTTCATCCAATGACACAAACGCACTTATTGGATGAACTTCATTCCTTAAAAACGAAAAGTGATTAGAATAAGCCTTGGAATGCACAAAATGACGTAAATGTTCATCCAATGACACAAACGCACTTATTGGATGAACTACATTCCTTAAGAACGAAAAGTGATTAGAATAAGCCTTGGGATGCACATAATGACGTAAATGTTCATCCAATGACACAAACACACTTATTGCATGAACTTCATTCCTTAAGAACGAAAAGTGATTAGAATAAGCCTTGGAATGCACAAAATGACGTAAATGTTCATCCAATGACACAAACCCACTTATTGGATGAACTACATTCCTTAAGAACGAAAAGTGATTAGAATCAGCCTTGGGATGCACAAAATGACGTAAATGTTCATCCAATGACAAACGCACTTATTGGGTGAACTACATTGGTTAAGAACGAAAAGTGATTAGAATAAGCCTTGGGATGCACAAAATAACGTAAAAGTTAAATTAATGACACAAATGCAGTTATTGAATGAACAACATTGGTTAAGAACAAAAAGCGATTAGAATAAACCTAGGAATGCACATAATGACATAAATGTTCATCCAATGACACAAACACACTTATTGGATGAACTACATTCCTTAAGAACGAAAAGTGATTAGAATAAGCCTTCAGATGCACAAAATGATGTAAATGTTCATCCAATGACACAAACGCACTTATTGGATGAACTTCATTCCTTAAGAACGAAAAGTGATTAGAATAAGCATTGGAATGCACAAAATGACGTAAATGTTCAACGAATGACACAAATCCACTTACTGGATGAACTACATTCCTTAAGAACGAAAAGTGATTAGAATCAGCCTTGGGATGCACAAAATGACGTAAATGTTCATCCAATGACACAAACGCACTTATTTGATGAACTACATTGGTTAAGAACGAAAAGTGATTAGAATAAGCCTTGGGATGCACAAAATGACGTAAAAGTTAAATTAATGACACAAATGCAGTTATTGAATGAACAACATTGGTTAAGAACAAAAATCGATTAGAATAAACCTAGGAATGCACATAATGACATAAATGTTCATCCAATGACACAAACACACTTATTGGATGAACTACATTCCTTAAGAACGAAAAGTGATTAGAATAAGCCTTCAGATGCACAAAATGATGTAAATGTTCATCCAATGACACAAACGCACTTATTGGATGAACTTCATTCCTTAAGAACGAAAAATGATTAGAATAAGCATTGGAATGCACAAAATGACGTAAATGTTCAACGAATGACACAAATCCAATTACTGGATGAACTACATTCCTTAAGAACGAAAAGTGATTAGAATCAGCCTTGGGATGCACAAAATGACGTAAATGTTCATCCAATGACACAAACGCACTTATCGGATGAACTACATTGGTTAAGAACGAAAAGTGATCAGAATAAGCCTTGGGATGCACAAAATGACGTAAAAGTTAAATTAATGACACAAATGCACTTATTGAATGAACAACATTGGTTAAGAACAAAAAGCGATTAGAATAAGCCTATGAATGCACATAATGACATAAATGTTCATCCAATGACACAAACACACTTATTGGATGAACTACATTCCTTAAAAACGAAAAGTGATTAGAATAAGCCTTCGGATGCACAAAATAATGTAAATGTTCATCCAATGACACAAACGCACTTATTGGATGAACTTCATTCCTTAAGAACGAAAAGTGATTAGAATAAGCATTGGAATGCACAAAATGACGTAAATGTTCATCCAATGACACAAACGCACTTATTGGATGAACAACATTCCTTAAGAACGAAAAGTGATTAGAATAACCCTTGGGATGCACATCATGACGTAAATGTTCATCCAATGACCCAAACACACTTAGTGCATGAACTTCATTCCTTAAGAACGAAAAGTGATTAGAATAAGCCTTGGAATGCACAAAATGGCGTAAATGTTCATCCAATGACACAAATCCACTTATTCGATGAACTAATTCCTTAAGAACGAAAAGTGATTAGAATCATCATTGGGATGCACAAAATGACGTAAATGTTCATCCAATGACACAAACGCACTTATTGGGTGAACTACGTTGGTTAAGAACGAAAAGTGATTAAAATAAACCTTGGGATGCACAAAATGATGTAAAAGTTAAATTAATGACACAAATGCACTTATTGAATGAACAACATTGGTTAAGAACAAAAAGCAATTAGAATAAACCTAGCAATGCACATAATGACATAAATGTTCATTCAATGACACAAACACACTTATTGGATGAACTACATTCCTTAAGAACGAAAAGTGATTAGAATTAGCCTTCAGATGCACAAAATGATGTAAATTTTCATCCAATGACACAAAAGCACTTACTGGATGATTTTCATTCCTTAAGAACGAAAAGTGATTAGAATAAGCCTTGGAATGCAAAAAATGACGTAAATGTTCATCCAATGACACAAACGCACTTATTGGATTAACTACATTCCTTAAGAACGAAAAGTGATTAGAATAAGCCTTGGGATGCACATAATGACGTAAATGTTCATCCAATGACACAAACACACTTATTGCATGAACTTCATTCCTTAAGAACGAAAAGTGATTAGAATAAGCCTTGGAATGCACAAAATGACGTAAATGTTCATCCAATGACACAAACCCACTTATTGGATGAACTACATTCCTTAAGAATGAAAAGTGATTAGAATAAGCCTTGGGATGCCCATAATGACGTAAATGTTCATCCAATGACACAAACACACTTATTGCATGAACTTCATTCCTTAAGAACGAAACGTGATTAGAATAAGCCTTGGAATGCACAAAATGACGTAAATGTTCATCCAATGACACAAATCCACTTATTCGATGAACTACATTCCTTAAGAACGAAAAGTGATTAGAATCAGCCTTGGGATGCACAAAATGACGTAAATGTTCATCCAATGACAAACGCACTTATTGGGTGAACTACATTGGTTAAGAACGAAAAGTGATTAGAATAAGCCTTGGGATGCACAAAATAACGTAAAAGTTAAATTAATGACACAAATGCAGTTATTGAATGAACAACATTGGTTAAGAACAAAAAGCGATTAGAATAAACCTAGGAATGCACATAATGACATAAATGTTCATCCAATGACACAAACACACTTATTGGATGAACTACATTCCTTAAGAACGAAAAGTGATTAGAATAAGCCTTCAGATGCACAAAATGATGTAAATGTTCATCCAATGACACAAACGCACTTATTGGATGAACTTCATTCCTTAAGAACGAAAAGTGATTAGAATAAGCATTGGAATGCACAAAATGACGTAAATGTTCAACGAATGACACAAATCCACTTACTCGATGAACTACATTCCTTAAGAACGAAAAGTGATTAGAATCAGCCTTGGGATGCACAAAATGACGTAAATGTTCATCCAATGACACAAACGCACTTATTTGATGAACTACATTGGTTAAGAACGAAAAGTGATTAGAATAAGCCTTGGGATGCACAAAATGACGTAAAAGTTAAATTAATGACACAAATGCAGTTATTGAATGAACAACATTGGTTAAGAACAAAAAGCGATTAGAATAAGCCTAGGAATGCACATAATGACATAAATGTTCATCCAATGACGCAAACACACTTATTGGATGAACTACATTCCTTAAAAACGAAAAGTGATTAGAATAAGCCTTCGGATACACAAAATGATGTAAATGTTCATCCAATGACACAAATGCACTTATTGGATGAACTTCATTCCTTAAGAACGAAAAGTGATTAGAATAAGCATTGGAATGCACATAATGACATAAATGTTCATCCAATGACGCAAACACACTTATTGGATGAACTACATTCCTTAAAAACGAAAAGTGATTAGAATAAGCCTTCGGATGCACAAAATGATGTAAATGTTCATCCAATGACACAAATGCACTTATTGGATGAACTTCATTCCTTAAGAACGAAAAGTGATTAGAATAAGCATTGGAATGCACAAAATGACGTAAATGTTCATCCAACGACACAAACGCACTTATTGGATGAACTACATTCCTTAAGAACGAAAAGTGATTAGAATAACCCTTGGGATGCACATCATGACGTAAATGATCATCCAATGACCCAAACACACTTAGTGCATGAACTTCATTCCTTAAGAACGAAAAGTGATTAGAATAAGCCTTGGAATGCACAAAATGGCGTAAATGTTCATCCAATGACACAAATCCACTTATTCGATGAACTAATTCCTTAAGAACGAAAAGTGATTAGAATCATCATTGGGATGCACAAAATGACGTAAATGTTCATCCAATGACACAAACGCACTTATTAGGTGAACTACGTTGGTTAAGAACGAAAAGTGATTAAAATAAACCTTGGGATGCACAAAATGATGTAAAAGTTAAATTAATGACACAAATGCACTTATTGAATGAACAACATTGGTTAAGAACAAAAAGCAATTAGAATAAACCTAGCAATGCACATAATGACATAAATGTTCATTCAATGACACAAACACACTTATTGGATGAACTACATTCCTTAAGAACGAAAAGTGATTAGAATTAGCCTTCAGATGCACAAAATGACGTAAATGTTCAGCCAATGACACAAACGCACTTATTGGATGAACTTCATTCCTTAAGAACGAAAAGTGATTAGAATAAGCCTTGGAATGCACAAAATGACGTAATTGTTCATCCAATGACACAAACGCACTTATTGGATGAACTACATTGGTTAAGAACGAAAAGCGATTAGAATAAGCCTAGGAATGCACAAAATGACAGAAATGTTCATCCAATGACACAAACACACTTATTGGATGAACTACATTTCTTAAGAACGAAAAGTGATTAGAATAAGCCTTGGGATGCACATAATGACGTAAATGTTCATCCAATGACACAAACACACTTATTGGATGAACTTCATTCCATAAGAACGAAAAGTGATTAGAATAAGCCTTGGAATGCACAAAATGACGTAAATGTTCAACGAATGACACAAATCCACTTATTGGATGAACTACATTCCTTAAGAATGAAAAGTGATTAGAATCAGCCTTGGGATGCACAAAATGACGTAAATGTTCATCCAATGACACAAACGCACTTATTGGATGAACTTCATTCCTTAAGAACGAAAAGTGATTAGAATAAGCCTTGGAATGCACAAAATGACGTAAATGTTCATCCAATGACACAAACGCACTTATTGGATGAACTACATTGGTTAAGAACGAAAAGCGATTAGAATAAGCCTAGGAATGCACAAAATGACAGAAATGTTCATCCAATGACACAAACACACTTATTGGATGAACTACATTTCTTAAGAACGAAAAGTGATTAGAATAAGCCTTGGGATGCACATAATGACGTAAATGTTCATCCAATGACACAAAGACACTTATTGCATGAACTTCATTCCTTAAGAACGAAAAGTGATTAGAATAAGCCTTGGAATGCACAAAATGACGTAAATGTTCATCGAATGACTCAAACACACTTATTGGATGAACTACATTTCTTAAGAACGAAAAGTGATTAGAATAAGCCTTGGGATGCACATAATGACGTAAATGTTCATCCAATGACACAAACAAACTTATTGCATGAACTTCATTCCTTAAGAACGAAAAGTGATTAGAATAAGCCTTGGAATGCACAAAATGACGTAAATGTTCATCCAATGACACAAATCCACTTATTGGATGAACTATATTCCTTAACAACGAAAAGTGATTAGAGTCAGCCTTGGGATGCACAAAATGACCTAAATGTTCATCCAATGTCACAAACGCACTTATCGGATGAACTACATTCGTTAAGAACGAAAAGTGTTTAGAATAAGTCTTGGGATGCACAGAATGACGTAAAAGTTAAATTAATGACACAAATGCACTTATTGAATGAACAACATTGGTTAAGAAGAAAAAGCGATTAGAAGAAGCCTAGGAATGCACATAATGACATAAATGTTCATCCAATGACGCAAACACACTTATTGGATGAACTACATTCCTTAAAAACGAAAAGTGATTAGAATAAGCCTTCGGATACACAAAATGATGTAAATGTTCATCCAATGACACAAATGCACTTATTGGATGAACTTCATTCCTTAAGAACGAAAAGTGATTAGAATAAGCATTGGAATGCACAAAATGACGTAAATGTTCATCCAACGACACAAACGCACTTATTGGATGAACAACATTCCTTAAGAACGAAAAGTGATTAGAATAACCCTTGGGATGCACATCATGACGTAAATGATCATCCAATGACCCAAACACACTTAGTGCATGAACTTCATTCCTTAAGAACGAAAAGTGATTAGAATAAGCCTTGGAATGCACAAAATGGCGTAAATGTTCATCCAATGACACAAATCCACTTATTCGATGAACTAATTCCTTAAGAACGAAAAGTGATTAGAATCATCATTGGGATGCACAAAATGACGTAAATGTTCATCCAATGACACAAACGCACTTATTAGGTGAACTACGTTGGTTAAGAACGAAAAGTGATTAAAATAAACTTTGGGATGCACAAAATGATGTAAAAGTTAAATTAATGACACAAATGCACTTATTGAATGAACAACATTGGTTAAGAACAAAAAGCAATTAGAATAAACCTAGCAATGCACATAATGACATAAATGTTCATTCAATGACACAAACACACTTATTGGATGAACTACATTCCTTAAGAACGAAAAGTGATTAGAATTAGCCTTCAGATGCAGAAAATGATGTAAATTTTCATCCAATGACACAAAAGCACTTACTGAATGATTTTCATTCCTTAAGAACGAAAAGTGATTAGAATAAGCCTTGGAATGCACAAAATGACGTAAATGTTCATCCAATGACACGAACACACTTATTGGATGAACTACATTGGTTAAGAACGAAAAGCGATTAGAATAAGCCTAGGAATGCACAAAATGACATAAATGTTCATCCAATGACACAAACACACTTATTGGATGAACTACATTTCTTAAGAACGAAAAGTGATTAGAATTAGCCTTGGGATGCACATAATGACGTAAATGTTCATCCAATGACACAAACACACTTATTGGATGAACTTCATTCCATAAGAACGAAAAGTGATTAGAATAAGCCTTGGAATGCACAAAATGACGTAAATGTTCAACGAATGACACAAATCCACTTATTGGATGAACTACATTCCTTAAGAACGAAAAGTGATTAGAATTAGCCTTCAGAAGCACAAAATGACGTAAATGTTCAGCCAATGACACAAACGCACTTATTGGATGAACTTCATTCCTTAAGAACGAAAAGTGATTAGAATAAGCCTTGGAATGCACAAAATGACGTAAATGTTCATCCAATGACACAAACGCACTTATTGGATGAACTACATTGGTTAAGAACGAAAAGCGATTAGAATAAGCCTAGGAATGCACAAAATGACAGAAATGTTCATCCAATGACACAAACACACTTATTGGATGAACTACATTTCTTAAGAACGAAAAGTGATTAGAATAAGCCTTGGGATGCACATAATGACGTAAATGTTCATCCAATGACACAAACACACTTATTGGATGAACTTCATTCCATAAGAACGAAAAGTGATTAGAATAAGCCTTGGAATGCACAAAATGACGTAAATGTTCAACGAATGACACAAATCCACTTATTGGATGAACTACATTCCTTAAGAATGAAAAGTGATTAGAATCAGCCTTGGGATGCACAAAATGACGTAAATGTTCATCCAAAGACACAAAAGCACTTATTGGATGAACTTCATTCCTTAAGAACGAAAAGTGATTAGAATAAGCCTTGGAATGCACAAAATGACGTAAATGTTCATCCAATGACACAAACGCACTTATTGGATGAACTACATTGGTTAAGAACGAAAAGCGATTAGAATAAGCCTAGGAATGCACAAAATGACAGAAATGTTCATCCAATGACACAAACACACTTATTGGATGAACTACATTTCTTAAGAACGAAAAGTGATTAGAATAAGCCTTGGGATGCACATAATGACGTAAATGTTCATCCAATGACACAAACACACTTATTGCATGAACTTCATTCCTTAAGAACGAAAAGTGATTAGAATAAGCCTTGGAATGCACAAAATGACGTAAATGTTCATCGAATGACACAAACAAACTTATTGCATGAACTTCATTCCTTAAGAACGAAAAGTGATTAGAATAAGCCTTGGAATGCACAAAATGACGTAAATGTTCATCCAATGACACAAATCCACTTATTGGATGAAGTATATTCCTTAACAACGAAAAGTGATTAGAGTCAGCCTTGGGATGCACAAAATGACCTAAATGTTCATCCAATGTCACAAACGCACTTATCGGATGAACTACATTCGTTAAGAACGAAAAGTGTTTAGAATAAGTCTTGTGATGCACAGAATGACGTAAAAGTTAAATTAATGACACAAATGCACTTATTGAATGAACAACATTGGTTAAGAAGAAAAAGCGATTAGAAGAAGCCTAGGAATGCACATAATGACATAAATGTTCATCCAATGACGCAAACACACTTATTGGATGAACTACATTCCTTAAAAACGAAAAAAGTGATTAGAATAAGCCTTCGGATACACAAAATGATGTAAATGTTCATCCAATGACACAAATGCACTTATTGGATGAACTTCATTCCTTAAGAACGAAAAGTGATTAGAATAAGCATTGGAATGCACAAAATGACGTAAATGTTCATCCAATGACACAAACGCACTTATTGGATGAACTTCATTCCTTAAGAACGAAAAGTGATTAGAATAAGCCTTGGAAAGCACAAAATGACGTAAATGTTCATCCAATGACACAAATCCACTTATTGGATGAACTACATTCCTTAAGAACGAAAAGTGATTAGAATCAGCCTATGGATGCACAAAAAGACATAAATGTTCATCCAATGACACAAACGCACTTATTGGGTGAACTACATTCGTTAAGAACGAAAAGTGATTAGAATGAGCCTTGGGATGCACAAAATGACTTAAAAGTTAAATCAATGACACAAATGCACTTATTGAATGAACAACATTAGTTATGAACAAAAAGCGATTAGAATAAACCTAGGAATGCACATAATGATGTAAATGTTTATCCAATGACAAAACGCACTTATTGGATGAACTTCATTCCTTAAGAACGAAAAGTGATTAGAATAAGCCTTGGAATGTACAAAATGACGTAAATGTTCATCCAATGACACAAATCCACTTAATGGATGAACTACATTCCTTAAGAACGAAAAGTGATTAGAATCAGCCTTGGGATGCACAAAATGACGTAAATGTTCATCCAATGACACAAACGCACTTATTGGATGAATTACATTGGTTAAGAACGAAAAGTGATTAGAATAAGCCTTGGGATGCACAAAATGACGTAAAAGTTAAATCAATGACACAAATGCACTTATTGAATGAACAACATTGGTTAAGAACAAAAAGCGATTAGAATAAACCTAGGAATGCACATAATGATGTAAATCTTCATCCAATGACAAAACGCACATATTGGATGAACTTCATTCCTTAAGAACGAAAAGTGATTAGAATAAGCCTTGGAATGCACCAAATGACGTAAATGTTCATCCAATGACACAAACGCACTTATTGCATGAACTTCATTCCTTAAGAACGAAAAGTGATTAGAATAATCCTTGGAATGCACAAAATGACGTAAATGTTCATCCAATGACACAAATCCACTTATTGGATGAACTTCATTCCTTAAGAACAAAAAGTGATTAGAAAAAGCCTTGGAATGCGCAAAATGACGTAAATGTTCATCCAATGACACAAATCCACTTATTGGGTGAACTACATTCGTTAAGAACGAAAAGTGATTAGAATAAGCCTTAGGATGCACAAAATGACGTAAATGTTCATTTAATGACACAAACGCACTTATTGGATGAACTACATTCCTGAAGAACGAAAATTGATTAGAATAAGCCTTGGGATGCACATAATGACGTAAATGTTCATCCAATGACACAAACACACTTATTGGATGAACTTCATTCCTTAAGAACGAAAAGTGATTAGAATAAGCCTTGGAATGCACAAAATGACGTAAATGTTCATCTAATGACACAAACGCACTTATTGGATGAACTAGATTCCTTAAGAACGAGAAGTGATTAGAATAAGCCTTGGGATGCACATAATGACGTAAATGTTCATCCAATGACACAAACACACTTATTGGATGAACTACATTCCTTAAGAACGAAAAGTGATTAGAATAAGCCTTCAGATGCACCAAATGATGTAAATGTTCATCCAATGACACTAACGCACTTATTGGATGAACTTCATTCCTTAAGAACGAAAAGTGATTAAAATAAGCCTTGGAATGCACAAAATGACGTAAATGTTCATCCAACGACACAAACGCACTTATTGGATGAACTACATTCCTTAAGAACGAAAAGTGATTAGAATAAGCCTTGGAATGCACATAATGACGTAAATGTTCATTCAATGACACAAACACACTTATTGGATGAACTTCATTCCTTAAGAACGAAAAGTGATTAGAATAAGCCTTGGAATGCACAAAATGACGTAAATGTTCATCCAATGACACAAACGCACTTATTGGATGAACTAGATTTCTTAAGAACGAAAATTGATTAGAATAAGCCTTGGGATACACATAATGACGTAAATGTTCATCCAATGACACAAGCACCCTTATTGCATGAACTTCATTCCTTAAGAACGAAAAGTGATTAGAATAAGCCTTCAGATGCACAAAATGATGTAAATATTCATCCAATGACACAAACGCACTTATTGGATGAACTTCATTCTTTAAGAACGAAAAGTGATTAGAATAAACCTTGGGATGCACATAATGACGTAAATGTTCATCCAATGACACAAATACACTTATTGGATGAACTTCTTTACTTAAGAACGAAAAGTGATTAGAATAAGCCTTCAGATGCACAAAATGATGTAAATGTTCATCCAATGACACAAACGCACTTATTGGATAAACTTCATTCTTTAAGAACGAAAAGTGATTAGAATAAGCCTTGGATTGCACAAAATGACGTAAATGTTCATCCAATGACACAAACACACTTATTGGATGAACTACATTCCTTAAGAACGAAAATTGATTAGAATAAGCCTGGAAATGCACAAAATGACGTAAATGTTCATCCAATGACACAAACGCACTTATTGGATGAACTTCATTCTTTAAGAACGAAAATTGATTAGAATAAGCCTTCGGATGCACAAAATGATGTAAATATTCATCCAATGACACAAACACACTTATTGGATGAACTTCATTCCTTAAGAACGAAAAGTGATTAGAATAAGCCTTGGTATGCACATAATGACGTAAATTTTCATCCAATGACACAAACACACTTATTGCGTGAACTTCATTCCTTAAGAACGAAAAGTGATTAGAATATGCCTTTGGAATGCACAAAATGACGTAAATGTTCATCCATTGACACAAATCCACTTATTGGATGAACTACATTCCATAAGAACGAAAAGTCATTTGATTCAGCGTTGGGATGCACAAAATGACGTAAATGTTCATCCAATGACACAAACGCACTTATTGGATGAACTACATCGGTTAAGAACGAAATGTGATTAGAATCACTCTTGGGATGCACAAAATGACGTAAAAGATAAATTAATGACACAAATGCACTAATTGAATGAACAACATTGGTTAAGAACAAAAAGCGATTAGAATAAGCCTAGGAATGCACATAATGACGTAAATGTTCATCCAATGACACAAACACACTTATTGGATGAACTACATTCCTTAAGAACGAAAAGTGATTAGAATAAGCCTTCAGATGCACCAAATGATGTAAATGTTCATCCAATGACACTAACGCACTTATTGGATGAACTTCATTCCTTAAGAACGAAAAGTGATTAAAATAAGCCTTGGAATGCACAAAATGACGTAAATGTTCATCCAACGACACAAACGCACTTATTGGATGAACTACATTCCTTAAGAACGAAAAGTGATTAGAATAAGCCTTGGAATGCACATAATGACGTAAATGTTCATTCAATGACACAAACACACTTATTGGATGAACTTCATTCCTTAAGAACGAAAAGTGATTAGAATAAGCCTTGGAATGCACAAAATGACGTAAATGTTCATCCAATGACACAAACGCACTTATTGGATGAACTAGATTTCTTAAGAACGAAAATTGATTAGAATAAGCCTTGGGATACACATAATGACGTAAATGTTCATCCAATGACACAAGCACCCTTATTGCATGAACTTCATTCCTTAAGTACGAAAAGTGATTAGAATAAGCCTTCAGATGCACAAAATGATGTAAATGTTCATCCAATGACACACACGCACTTATTGGATGAACTTCATTCCTTAAGAACGAAAAGTGATTAGAATAAGCCTTCAGATGCACAAAGTGATGTAAATGTTCATCCAATGACACAAACACACTTATTGGATGAACTTCATTCCTTAAGAACGAAAAGTGATTAAAATAAGGCTTGGAATGCACAAAATTACGTAAATGTTCATCCAATGACACAAACGCACTTATTGGATGAACTACATTCCTTAAGAACGAAAAGTGATTAGAATAAGCCTTGGGATGCACATAATGACGTAAATGTTCATCCAATGACACAAACACAATTATTGGATGAACTTCATTCCTTAAGAACAAAAAGTGATTAGAATAAGCCTTGGAATGCAGAAAATGACGTAAATGTTCATCCAATTACACAAACGTACTTATTGGATGAACTAGATTCCTTAAGAACGAGAAGTGATTAGAGTAAGCCTTGGGATGCACATAATGACGTAAATGTTCATCCAATGATACAAACACACTTATAGCATGAACTTCATTCCTTAAGTACGAAAAGTGATTAGAATAAGCCTTCAGATGCACAAAATGATGTAAATGTTCATCCAATGACACACACGCACTTATTGGATGAACTTCATTCCTTAAGAACGAAAAGTGATTAGAATAAGCCTTGGAATGCACAAAATGACGTAAATGTTCAACCAATGACACAAACGCACTTATTGGATGAACTACATTCCTTAAGAACGAAAAGTGATAAGAATAAGCCTTGGGATGCACATAATGACGTAAATGTTCATCCAATGACACAAACACACTTATTGGATGAACTTCATTCCATAAGAACGAAAAGTGATTTGATTCAGCGTTGGGATGCACAAAATGACTTAAATGTTCATCCAATGACACAAACGCACTTATTGGATGAACTACATCGGTTAAGAACGAAATGTGATTAGAATAAGCCTTGGGATGCACAAAATGACGTAAAAGTTAAATTAATGACACAAATGCACTAATTGAATGAACAACATTGGTTAAGATCAAAAAGCGATTAGAATAAGCCTAGGAATGCACATAATGACGTAAATGTTCATCCAATGACACAAACACACTTATTGGATGAACTACATTCCTTAAGAACGAAAAGTGCCTAGAATAAGCCTTTGTATGCACAAAATGATGTAAATGTTCATCCAATGACACAAACGCACATATTGGATGAACTTCATTCCTTAAACTGAAAAGTGATTAGAATAAGCCTTGGAATGCACAAAATGATGTAAATGTTCATCCAATGACACAAATGCACTTATTGGATGATCTACATTCCATAAGAACGAAAAGTGATTAGAATCATCCTTGGGATGCACAAAATGATGTAAATGTTCATCTAATGACACAAACGCACTTATTGGATGAACTTCATTCCTTAAGAACGAAAAGTGATTAAAATAAGCCTTGGAATGCACAAAATGACGTAAATGTTCATTTAATGACACAAACGCACTTATTGGATGAACTACATTCCTGAAAAACGAAAAGTGATTAGAATAAGCCTTGGGATGCACATAATGACGTAAATATTCATCCAATGACACAAACACACTTATTGGATGAACTTCATTCCTTATGAACGAAAAGTGATTAGAATAAGCCTTGGAATGCACAAAATGACGTAAATGTTCATCTAATGACACAAACGCACTTATTGGATGAACTAGATTCCTTAAGAACGAGAAGTGATTAGAATAAGCCTTGGGACGCACATAAAGACGTAAATGTTCATCCAATGACACAAGCACCCTTATTGCATGAACTTCATTCCTTAAGAACGAAAAGTGATTAGAATAAGCCTTCAGATGCACAAAATGATGTAAATGTTCATCCAATGACACAAACGCACTTATTGGATGAACTTCATTCCTTAAGAACGAAAAGTGATTAGAATAAGCCTCGAGATGCACAAAATGACGTAAATGTTCATCCAATGACACACACGCACTTATTGGATGAACTTCATTCCTTAAGAACGAAAAGTGATTAGAATAAGCCTTGGAATGCACAAAATGACGTAAATGTTCATCCAATGACACAAACACACTTATTGCATGAACATCATTACTTAAGAACGAAAAGTGATTAGAATTAGCCTTGGAATGCACAAAATGACGTAAATGTTCATCTAATGACACAAACACACTTATTGGATGAACTACATTCCTGAAGAACGAAAAGTGATTAGATTCAGCCTTGGGATGCGCAAAATGACGTAAATGTTCATCCAATGACACAAACGCACTTATTGGGTGAACTACATTGGTCAAGAACGAGAAGTGATTATAATAAGCCTTGAGATGCACAAAATGACGTAAAAGTTAAATTAATGACACAAATGCACTTATTGAATGAACAACATTGGTTAAGAACAAAAAGCGATTAGAATAAGCCTAGGAATGCACATAATGACATAAATGTTCATCCAATGACACAAACACACTTATTGGATGAAGTACATTCCTTAAGAACGAAAAGTGATTAAAATAAGCCTTCGATGCACAAAATGATGTAAATGTTCATCCAATGACACAAACGCACTTATTGGATAAACTTCATTCCTTAAGAACGAAAAGTGATTAGAGTAAGCCTTGGAATGCACAAAATGACGTAAATGTTCATCCAATGACACAAACGCACTTATTGGATGAACTACATTCCTTAAGAAAGAAAACATAATAGAATAAGCCTTGGGATGCACATAATGACGTAAATGTTCATCCAATGACACAAACAAACTTATTGGATGATCTTTATTCCTTAAGAACGAAATGTGATTAGAATAAGCCTTGGAATACACAAAATGACGTAAATGATCATCCAATGACACAAATCCACTTATTGGATGAACTTCATTCCATAAGAACGAAATGTGATTAGAATAAGCCTTGGAATACACAAAATGACCTAAATGTTCATCCAATGACACAAATCCACTTATTGGATGAACTACATTCCTTAAGAACGAAAGTGATTAGAATAAGCCTTGGGATGCACAAAATGACGTAAATGTTCATCCAATGACACAAACGCACTTCTTGGGTGAACTACATTGGTTAAGAACGAAAAGTGATTAGAATAAGCCTTGGGGTGCACAAAATGACGTAAAAGTTAAATTAATGACACAAATGCACTTACTGAATGAACAACATTGGTTAAGAACAAAAAGCGATTAGAATAAACCTAGGAATGCACATAATGACAGAAATGTTCATCCAATGACACAAACACACTTATTGGATGAACTACATTCCTTAAGAACGAAATTTGATTAGAATAAACCTTCGGATGCACAAAATGACGTAAATGTTCATCCAATGACACAAACGCACTTATTGGATGAACTACATTCCTTAAGAACGAAAAGTGATTAGAATAAGTCTTGGAATGCACAAAATGACGTAAATGTTCATCTAATGACACAAACACAATTATTGGATGAACTACATTCCATAAGAACGAAAAGTGATTAGAATAAGCCTTGGAATGCACATAATGATGTAAATGTTCATCCAATGACACAAACCCATTTATTGGATGAACTACATTCCTTAAGAACGAAAAGTGATTAGAATAAGCCTTGGGATGCACATAATGACGTAAATGTTCATCCAATGACACAAACACACTTATTGCATGAACTACATTCCTTAAGAACGAAAAGTGATTAGAATAAGCCTTTGGATGTACAAAATGAGTAAAAGTTAAATTGATGACACAAATGCACTTATTGAATGAACAACATTGGTTAAGAACAAAAAGCGAGTAGAATAAGCCAAGGAATGCACATAATGACATAAATGTTCATCCAAGGACACAAACACACTTATTGGATGAACTACATTCCTTAAGAACAAAAAGTAATTAGAATAAGCCTTCGGATGCACAAAATGATTTAAATGTTCATCCAATGACACAAATGCACTTATTGGACGAACTTCATTCCTTAAGAACGAAAAGTGATTAGAATAAGCCTTGGAATGCACAAAATGACGTAAATGTTCATCCAATGACAGAAACGCAATTATTGAATGAACAACATTGGTTAAGAACAAAAAGTTATTAGAATAAGCCTAGGAATGCACATAATGACGTAAATGTTCATCCAATCACACAAACGCACTTATTGGATGAACTACATTCCTTAAGAACAAAAAGTGATTAGAATAAACCTTGGAATGCACAAAATGACGTAAATGTTCATCCAATGACACAAATCCACTTATTGGATGAACTACATTCCTTAAGAACGAAAAGTGATTAGATTTAGCCTTGGGATGCGCAAAATGACGTAAATGTTCATCCGATGACACAAACGCACATATTGGGATAACTACATTGGTTAAGAACGACAAGTGATTAGAATAAGCTTTGGGATGCATAAAATGACGTAAAACTTAAATTAATGACACAAATGCACTTATTGAATGAACAACATTGGTTAAGAAAAAAAGCGATTAGAATAAGCCTAGGAATGCACATAATGACATAAATGTTAATCCAATGACACAAACACACTTATTGGATGAAGTACATTCCTTATGACCGGAAAGTGATTAAAATAAGCCTTCGATGCACAAAATGATGTAAATGTTCATCCAATGACACAAACGCACTTATTGGATGAACTTCATTCCTTAAGAACGAAAAGTGATTAGAATAAGCCTTGGAATGCGCAAAATGACGTAAATGTTCATCCAATGACACAAACGCACCTATAAGATGAACTACATTCCTTAAGAACGAAAAGTTAATAGAATAAGCCTTGGGATGCACATAATGACGTAAATGCTCATCCAATGACACAAACAAACTTATTGGATGAACTTTATTCCTTAAGAACGAAATGTGATAAGAATAAGCCTTGGAATACACAAAATGACGTAAATGTTCATCCAATGACACAAATCTACTTATTGGATGAATTTCAATCCATAAGAACGAAATGTGATTAGAATAAGCCTTGGAATACACAAAATGACGTAAATGTTCATCCAATGACACAAATCCACTTATTGGATGAACTACATTCCTTAAGAACGAAACTGATTAGAATCAGCCTTGGGATCCACAAAATGACGTAAATGTTCATCCAATGACACAAACGCACTTATTGGATGAACTACATTGGTTAAGAACGAAAAGTGATTAGAATAAGCCTTGGGATGCACAAAATGACGTAAAAGTTAAATTAATTACACAAATGCACTAATTGAATGAACAACATTGGTTAAGAACAAAAAGCGATTAGAATAAGCCTAGGAATGCACATAATGAAGTAAATTTTAATCCAATGACTCAAACGCACTTATTAGATGAACTTCATTCCTTAAGAACGAAAAGTGATTAGAATAAGCCTTGGAATGCACAAAATGACGTAAATGTTCATCCAATTGCACAAACGCACTTATTGGTTAAACTACATTTCTTATGAACGAAAAGTTATTAGAATAAGCCTTGGGATATACATAATGACGTAAATGTTCATCCAATGACACAAACACACTTATTGCATGAACATCATTCCTTAAGAACAAAAAGTGATTAGAATATGCCTTGGAATGCACAAAATGATGTAAATGTTCATCCAATGACACAAACGCAATTATTGGGTGAACTACATTGGTTAAGAACGAAAAGTGATTAGAATAAGCCTTGGGATGCACAAAATGACGTAAATGTTAAATTAATGACACATATGCAATTATTGAATGAACAACATTGGTTAAGAACAAAAAGCATTTAGAATAAGCCTAGGAATGCACATAATGACATAAATGTTCATCCAATCACACAAACGCACTTATTGGACGAACTACATTCCTTAAGAACAAAAAGTGATTAGAATAAGCCTTGGAATGCACAATATGACGTAAATGTTCATCCAATGACACAAATCCACTTATAGGATGAACTACATTCCTTAAGAACGAAAAGTGATTAGATTCAGCCTTGGGATGCGCAAAATGACGTAAATGTTCATCCTATGACACAAACGCACATATTGGGATAACTACATTGGTTAAGAACGAAAAGTGATTAGAATAAGCTTTGGGATGCATAAAATGACGTAAAAATTAAATTAATGACACAAATGCACTTATTGAATGAACAACATTGGTTAAGAAAAAAAGCGATTAGAATAAGCCTAGGAATGCACATAATGACATAAATGTTAATCCAATGACACAAACACATTTATTGGATGAAGTACATGCCTTAAGAACGAAAAGTGATTAAAATAAGCCTTCGATGCACAAAATGATGTAAATGTTCATCCAATGACACAAACGCACTTATTGGATGAACTTCATTCCTTAAGAACGAAAAGTGATTAGCATAAGCCTTGGAATGCGCAAAATGACGTAAATGTTCATCCAATGACACAAACGCACCTATAAGATGAACTACATTCCTTAAGAACGAAAAGTTAATAGAATAAGCCTTGGGATGCACATAATGACGTAAATGCTCATCCAATGACACAAACAAACTTATTGGATGAACTTTATTCCTTAAGAACGAAATGTGATAAGAATAAGCCTTGGTATACACAAAATGATGTAAATGTTCATCCAATGACACAAATCTACTTATTGGATGAACTTCAATCCATAAGAACGAAATGTGATTAGAATAAGCCTTGGAATACACAAAATGACGTAAATGTTCATCCAATGACACAAATCCACTTATTGGATGAACTACATTCCTTAAGAACGAAACTGATTAGAATCAGCCTTGGGATCCACAAAATGACGTAAATGTTCATCCAATGACACAAACGCACTTATTGGGTGAATTACATTGGTTAAGAACGAAAAGTGATTAGAATAAGCCTTGGGATGCACAAAATGACGTAAAAGTTATATTAATGACACAAATGCACTTATTGAATGAACAACATTGGTTAACAACAAAAAGCGATTAGAATAAGCCTAGGAATGCACATAATGACATAAATGTTCATCCAATGACACAAACACACTTATTGGATGAACAACATTCCTTAAGAACGAAAAGTGATTAGAATAAGCCTGTGGATGCACAAAATGACGTAAATGTTCATCCAATGACACAAACGCACTTATTGGATGAACTTCATTCCTTAAGAACGAAATGTGATTAGAATAAGCCTTTGGATGCACAAAATGACGTAAATGTTCATCCACTGACACAAATGCACTTATTGGATGAACATCATTCCTTAAGAACGAAAAGTGATTAGAATAAGCCTTGGAATGCACAAAATGACGTAAATGTTCATCCAATGACACAAACGCAATTATTGGGTGAACTACGTTGGTTAAGAACGAAAAGTGATTAGAATAAGCCTTGGGATGCACAAAATGACGTAAATGTTAAATTAATGACACAAATGCACTTATTGAATGATCAACATTGGTTAAGAACAAAAAGCATTTAGAATAAGCCTAGGAATGCACATAATGACATAAATGTTCATCCAATCACACAAACGCACTTATTGGACGAACTACATTCCTTAAGAACAAAAGGTGATTAGAATAAGTCTTGGAATGCACAAAATGACGTAAATGTTCATCTAATGACACAAACGCACTTATTGGATGAACTACATTCCGTAAGAACGAAAAGTGATTAGAATAAGCCTTGGAATGCACAAAATGACGTAAATATTCATCCAATGACAAAAACGCACTTATTGGATGAACTACATTCCTTAAGAACGAAAAGTGATTAGAATAAGCCTTGGGATGCACATAAAGACGTAAATGTTCATCCAATGACACAAACACACTTATTGGATGAACTTCATTCCTTAAGAACGAAAAGTGATTAGAATAAGCCTTGGAATGTACAAAATGACGTAAATGTTCATCCAATGACACAAACGCTCTTATTGGATGAACTAGATTCCTAAAAAACGAGAATGATTAGAATAAGCCTTGGGATGCACATAATGACGTAAATGTTCATCCAATGACACAAACACACTTATTGCATGAACTTCATTCCTTAAGAACGAAAAGTGATTAGAATAAGCCTTCAGATGCACAAAATAATGTAAATGTTCATCCAATGACACAAACGCACTTATTGGACGAACTTCATTCCTTAAGAACGAAAAGTGATTAGAATAAGCCTTGGAAGCACAAAATTACGTAAATGTTCATCCAATGACACAAACCCACTTATTGGATGAACTACGTTCCTTAAGAACGAAAAGTGATTAGAATAAGCCTTGGGATGCACATAATGACGTAAATGTTCATCCAATGACAAAAACACACTTATTGGAAGAACTTCATTCCTTAAGAACGAAAAGTGATTAGAATAAGCCTTGGAATCCACAGAATGACGTAAATGTTCATCCAATGACACAAATCCACTTATTGGATGAACTACATTCCTTAAGAATGAAAAGTGATTAGATTCAGCATTTGGATGCACAAAATGAAGTAAATGTTCATCCAATGACACAAACACACTTACTGGATGAACTACGTTTGTTAAGAACGAAAAGTGATTAGAATAAGCCTTGGGATGCACGAAATGACGTAAATGTTCATCCAATGACACAAATCCACTTATTGGATGAACTACATTCCTTAGAATGAAAAGTGATTAGAATAAGCCTTGGAATGCACAAAATGACGTAAATGTTCATCCAATGACACAAACGCACTTAATGGATGAACTACATTCCTTAAGAACGAAAAGTGATTAGAATAAGCCTTCGGATACACAAAATGATGTAAATGTTAAATTAATGACACAAATGCACTTATTGAATGAACAACATTGGTTAAGAACAAAAAGCGATTGGTATAAGCCTAGGAATGCACATAATGATATAAATGTTCATCCAATGACACAAACACACTTATTAGATGAACTACATTGGTTAAGAACGAAAAGTGATTAGAATAAGCCTTGGGATGCACAAAATGACGCAAATGTTAACTTAATGACACAAATGCACTTATTGAATGAACAACATTGGTTAAGAACAAAAAGTGATTAGAATAAGCCTAGTAATGCACATAATGACATAAATGTTCATCTAATGACACAAACGCACTTATTAAATGAACAACGTTGGTTAAGAACAAAAAGCGATTATAATAAGGCTAGGAATGCACATAATGACATAAATATTGATCCAATGACACAAACGCACTTATTGGATGAACTACATTCCTTAAGAACGAAAAGTGATTAGAATAAGACTTCGATGCACAAAATGATGTAAATGTTCATCCAATGACACAAACGCACTTATTGGATGAACTTCATTTCTTAAGAACGAAAAGTGATTAGAATATGCCTTGGAATGCACAAAATGACGTAAATGTTCATCCAATGACACAAACGCACTTATTGGATGAACTACATTCCTTAAGAACGAAAAGTTATTAGAATAAGCCTTGGGATTCACATAATGACGTAAATGTTCATCCAATGACACAAACAAACTTATTGGATGAACTTCATTCCTTAAGAACGAAATGTGATTAGAATAAGCCTTGGAATACACAAAATGACGTAAAAGTTCATCCAATGACATAAATCCACTTATTGGATGAACTACATTCCTTAAGAATGAAAAGTGATTAGATTCAGCATTTGGATGCACAAAATGAAGTAAATGTTCATCCAATGACACAAACACACTTACTGGATGAACTACGTTTGTTAAGAACGAAAAGTGATTAGAATAAGCCTTGGGATGCACGAAATGACGTAAATGTTCATCCAATGACACAAATCCACTTATTGGATGAACTACATTCCTTAGAATGAAAAGTGATTAGAATAAGCCTTGGAATGCACAAAATGACGTAAATGTTCATCCAATGACACAAACGCACTTAATGGATGAACTACATTCCTTAAGAACGAAAAGTGATTAGAATAAGCCTTCGGATACACAAAATGATGTAAATGTTAAATTAATGACACAAATGCACTTATTGAATGAACAACATTGGTTAAGAACAAAAAGCGATTGGTATAAGCCTAGGAATGCACATAATGATATAAATGTTCATCCAATGACACAAACACACTTATTAGATGAACTACATTGGTTAAGAACGAAAAGTGATTAGAATAAGCCTTGGGATGCACAAAATGACGCAAATGTTAACTTAATGACACAAATGCACTTATTGAATGAACAACATTGGTTAAGAACAAAAAGTGATTAGAATAAGCCTAGTAATGCACATAATGACATAAATGTTCATCTAATGACACAAACGCACTTATTAAATGAACAACGTTGGTTAAGAACAAAAAGCGATTATAATAAGGCTAGGAATGCACATAATGACATAAATATTGATCCAATGACACAAACGCACTTATTGGATGAACTACATTCCTTAAGAACGAAAAGTGATTAGAATAAGACTTCGATGCACAAAATGATGTAAATGTTCATCCAATGACACAAACGCACTTATTGGATGAACTTCATTTCTTAAGAACGAAAAGTGATTAGAATATGCCTTGGAATGCACAAAATGACGTAAATGTTCATCCAATGACACAAACGCACTTATTGGATGAACTACATTCCTTAAGAACGAAAAGTTATTAGAATAAGCCTTGGGATTCACATAATGACGTAAATGTTCATCCAATGACACAAACAAACTTATTGGATGAACTTCATTCCTTAAGAACGAAATGTGATTAGAATAAGCCTTGGAATACACAAAATGACGTAAAAGTTCATCCAATGACATAAATCCACTTATTGGATGAACTTCATTCCATAAGAACGAAATGTGATTAGAATAAGCCTTGGGATGCACAAAATGACGTAAATCTTAAATTAATGACACAAATGCTCTTATTGAATGAACAACATTGGTGAAGAACAAAAAGCGATTAGAATAACCCTATGAATGCACATAATGACATAAATGTTCATCCAATGACACAAACACACTTATTGGATGAACTACATTCCTTAAGAACGAAATGTGATTAGAATAAGCCTTTGGATGCACAAAATGACGTAAATGTTCATCCAATGACACAAACGCACTTATTGGATGAACTTCATTCCTTAAGAACGAAATGTGATTAGAATAAGCCATTGGATGCACAGAATGACGTAAATGTTCATCCACTGACACAAATGCACTTATTGGATGAACTTCATTCCTTATGAACGAAAAGTGATTAGAAAAAGCCCTGGAAAGCACAAAATGACGTAAATGTTCATCCAATGACACAAACACACTATTGGATGAACTACATTCCTTATGAACGAAAAGTGAATCGAATCAGCCTTGGGATGCACAAAATGACGTAAATGTTCTCCCAAAGACACAAACGAACTTATTGGATGAACTACATTCCTTAAGAACGAAAAGTTTTTAGAATAAGCTTTGGGATGCAGATAATGACGTAAATGTTCATCCAATGACACAAACAAACTTATTGGATGAACTTTATTCCTTAAGAACGAAATGTGATTAGAATAAGCCTTGGAATACACAAAATGACGTAAATGTTCATCCAATGACACAAATCCACTTATTGGATGAACTTCATTCCATAAGAACGAAATGTGATTAGAATAAGCCTTGGGATGCACAAAATGACGTAAATGTTAAATTAATGACACAAATGCACTTATTGAATGAACAACATTGGTTAAGAACAAAAAGCGATTGGTATAAGCCTAGGAATGCACATAATGATATAAATGTTCATCCAATGACACAAACACACTTATTAGATGAACTACATTGGTTAAGAACGAAAAGTGATTAGAATAAGCCTTGGGATGCACAAAATGACGCAAATGTTAACTTAATGACACAAATGCACTTATTGAATGAACAACATTGGTTAAGAACAAAAAGTGATTAGAATAAGCCTAGTAATGCACATAATGACATAAATGTTCATCTAATGACACAAACGCACTTATTAAATGAACAACGTTGGTTAAGAACAAAAAGCGATTATAATAAGGCTAGGAATGCACATAATGACATAAATATTGATCCAATGACACAAACGCACTTATTGGATGAACTACATTCCTTAAGAACGAAAAGTGATTAGAATAAGACTTCGATGCACAAAATGATGTAAATGTTCATCCAATGACACAAACGCACTTATTGGATGAACTTCATTTCTTAAGAACGAAAAGTGATTAGAATATGCCTTGGAATGCACAAAATGACGTAAATGTTCATCCAATGACACAAACGCACTTATTGGATGAACTACATTCCTTAAGAACGAAAAGTTATTAGAATAAGCCTTGGGATTCACATAATGACGTAAATGTTCATCCAATGACACAAACAAACTTATTGGATGAACTTCATTCCTTAAGAACGAAATGTGATTAGAATAAGCCTTGGAATACACAAAATGACGTAAAAGTTCATCCAATGACATAAATCCACTTATTGGATGAACTTCATTCCATAAGAACGAAATGTGATTAGAATAAGCCTTGGGATGCACAAAATGACGTAAATCTTAAATTAATGACACAAATGCTCTTATTGAATGAACAACATTGGTGAAGAACAAAAAGCGATTAGAATAACCCTATGAATGCACATAATGACATAAATGTTCATCCAATGACACAAACACACTTATTGGATGAACTACATTCCTTAAGAACGAAATGTGATTAGAATAAGCCTTTGGATGCACAAAATGACGTAAATGTTCATCCAATGACACAAACGCACTTATTGGATGAACTTCATTCCTTAAGAACGAAATGTGATTAGAATAAGCCATTGGATGCACAGAATGACGTAAATGTTCATCCACTGACACAAATGCACTTATTGGATGAACTTCATTCCTTATGAACGAAAAGTGATTAGAAAAAGCCCTGGAAAGCACAAAATGACGTAAATGTTCATCCAATGACACAAACACACTATTGGATGAACTACATTCCTTATGAACGAAAAGTGAATCGAATCAGCCTTGGGATGCACAAAATGACGTAAATGTTCTCCCAAAGACACAAACGAACTTATTGGATGAACTACATTCCTTAAGAACGAAAAGTTTTTAGAATAAGCTTTGGGATGCAGATAATGACGTAAATGTTCATCCAATGACACAAACAAACTTATTGGATGAACTTTATTCCTTAAGAACGAAATGTGATTAGAATAAGCCTTGGAATACACAAAATGACGTAAATGTTCATCCAATGACACAAATCCACTTATTGGATGAACTTCATTCCATAAGAACGAAATGTGATTAGAATAAGCCTTGGGATGCACAAAATGACGTAAATGTTAAATTAATGACACAAATGCACTTATTGAATGAACAACATTGGTTAAGAACAAAAAGCGATTGGTATAAGCCTAGGAATGCACATAATGATATAAATGTTCATCCAATGACACAAACACACTTATTGGATGAACTAAGTTGGTTAAGAACGAAAAGCGATTAGAATAAGCCTGGGAATGCACAAAATGACGTAAATGTTTATCCAATGACACAAACGCACTTAATGGATGAACTACATTCCTTAAGAACGAAAAGTGATTAGAATAAGCCTTGGGATGCACAAAATGATGTAAATGTTAAATTAATGACACAAATGCACTTATTGAATGAACAACTTTGGTTAAGAACAAAAAGCGATTGGTTTAAGCCTAGGAATGCACATAATGATATAAATGTTCATCCAATGACACAAACACACTTATTGGTTGAACTACATTGGTTAAGAACGAAAAGTGATTAGAATAAGCCTTGGGATGCACATAATGACGTAAATGTTCATCCAATGACAAAAACACACTTATTGCATGAACTTGATTCCTTAAGAACAAAAAGTGATTAGAATAAGCCTTCAGATGCACAAAATGATGTAAATGTTCATCCAATGACACAAACGCACTTATTGGATGAACTTCATTCCTTAAGAACGAAAAGTGATTAGAATAAGCCTTGGAATGCACAAAATGACGTAAATGTTTATCCAATGACACAAACGCACTTATTGGATGGACTACATTCCTTAAGAACGAAAAGTGATTAGAATAAGCCTTGGGATGCACATAATGACTTAAATGTTCATCCAATGACCCAAACACACTTATAGGATGAACTACATTCCTTAAGAACGAAAAGTGATTAGATTCAGCCTTGGGTTGCACAAAATGACGTAAATGTTTATCCAATGACACAAACGCACTTATTGGATGAACTACATTTGTTAAGAACGAAAAGTGATTAGAATAAGACTTGGGATGCACAAAATGACGTAAATGTTAAATTCATGACACAAATTCACCTATTGAATGAACAACATTGGTTAAGAACAAAAAGCGATTAGATGAAGCCTAGGAATGCACATAATGACATAAATGTTCATCCGATGACACAAACACACTTATTGGATGAACTACATTGGTTAAGAACGAAAAGTGATTAGAATAAGCCTTGGGATGCACAAAATGACGTAAATGTTAAATTAATGACGCAAATGCACTTATTGAAGGAACAATATTGGTTAAGAACAAAAAGCGATTAGAATAAGCCTAGGAATGCACATAATTACATAAATGTTCATCCAATGACACAAAAACACATGTTGTATGAACTACATTCCTTAAGAACAAAAAGTGATTAGAATAAGCCTTCGGATGCACAAAATGACGTAAATGTTCATCCAATGACATAAACGCACTTATTGGATGAACTACATTACTTAAGAACGAAAAGTGATTAGAATAAGTCTGGGAATGCACAAAATGACATAAATGTTCATCTAATGACACAAACGCACTTATCGGATGAACTTCATTCTGTATGAACGAAAAGTGATTAGAATAAGCCTTGGAATGCACAAAATGACGTAAATGTTCATCCAATGACACAAACCCATTTATTGGATGAACTACATTCCGTAAGAACGAAAAGTGATCAGAATAAGCCTTGGAATGCACAAAATGACGTAAATGTTCATCCAATGACACAAACACACTTATTGGATGAACTACATTGGTTAAGAACGAAAAGTACTTAGCATAAGCCTTGGGATGCACAAAATGATGTAAATGTTAAATTAATGACACAAATGCACTTAATGAATGAACAACATTGGTTAAGAACAAAAAGCGATTAGAATAAGCCTAGGAATGCACATAATGACATAAATGTTCATCCAATGACACAAACACACTTATTGGATGAACTACATTCCTTAAGAACGAAAAGTGATTAGAATAAGCCTTCGGATGCACAAAATGACGTAAATGTTCATCCAATGACACAAACGCAGTTATTGGATGAACAACAATGGTAAAGAACGAAAAGTGATTGGAATAAGCCAAGGAATGCACAAAATGACGTAAATGTTAAATTAATGACACAAAAGCACTTATTAGATTAACTACATTCCTTAAGAACGAAGAGTGATTAGAATAAGCCTTCGGATGCACAAAATGACGTAAATGTTCATCCAATGACACAAACGCACTTGTTGGATGAACTACATTCCTTAAGAACGAAAAGTGATTAGAATAAGTCTGGGAATGCACAGAATGACGTAAATGTTCATCCAATGACACAAACGCAGTTATTGGATGAACTACATTCCTTAAGAACGAAAAGTGATTAGAATAAGCCTTGGAATGCACATAATGATGTAAATGTTCATCCAATGACACAAACCCATTTATTGGATGTACTACATTCCTTAAGAACGAAAAGTGATTAGAATAAGCCTTTGGATGCACAAAATGACGTAAATGTTCATCCATTGACACAAACACACTTATTGGATGAACTTCATTCTGTATGAACGAAAAGTGATTAGAATAAGCCTTGGAATGCACAAAATGACGTAAATGTTCATCCAATGACACAAACGCACTTATTGGATGGACTACATTCCTTAAGAACGAAAAGTGATTAGAATAAGCCTTGGGATGCACATAATGACGTAAATGTTCATCCAATGACCCAAACACACTTATTGGATGAACTACATTCCTTAAGAACGAAAAGTGATTAGAATAAGCCTTGGAATGCACAAAATGGCGTAAATGTTCATCCAATGACACAAACCCATTTATTGGATGAACTACATTCCGTAAGAACGAAAAGTGATCAGAATAAGCCTTGGAATGCACAAAATGACGTAAATGTTCATCCAATGACACAAACACACTTATTGGATGAACTACATTGGTTAAGAACGAAAAGTAATTAGCATAAGCCTTGGGATGCACAAAATGATGTAAATGTTAAATTAATGACACAAATGCACTTAATGAATGAACAACATTGGTTAAGAACAAAAAGCGATTAGAATAAGCCTAGGAATGCACATAATGACATAAATGTTCATCCAATGACACAGACACACTTATTGGATCAACTACATTCCTTAAGAACGAAAAGTGATTAGAATAAGCCAAGGAATGCACATAATGACAACAATGGTAAAGAACGAAAAGTGATTGGAATAAGCCAAGGAATGCACAAAATGACGTAAATGTTAAATTAATGACACAAAGCACTCATTAGATGAACTACATTCCTTAAGAACGAAGAGTGATTAGAATAAGCCTTCAGATGCACAAAATGACGTAAATGTTCATCCAATGACACAAACGCACTTATTGGACGAACTACATTCCTTAAGAACGAAAACTGATAAGAATAAGCCTTGGGATGCACATAATGACGTAAATGTTCATCCAATGACACAAACACACTTATTGGATGAACTACATTCCTTAAGAACGAAAACTGATTAGAATAAGCCTTGGGATGCACATAATGACGTAAATGTTTCTCCAATGACACAAACAAACTTATTGGATGCACTTCATTCCTTAAGAACGAAATGTGATTAGAATAAACCTTGGAATGCACAAAATGACGTAAATGTACATCCAATGACACAAATCCACTTATTGGATGAACTACATTCTATAAGAACGAAAGTGATCAGAATCAGCCTTGGGATGCACCAAATGACTTTAATGTTCATCCAATGACACAAAAACACTTAATGGGTGAACTACATTGGTTAAGAAAGAAAAGTGATTTGAATACGTCTTGGGATGCACAAAATGAAGTAAAAGTTAAATTAATGACACAAATGCACTTATTGAATGAACAACATTGGTTAAGAACAAAAAGCAATTAGAATACGCCTAGGAATGCACATAATGACATAAATGTTCATCCAATGACACAAACACACTTATTGGATGAACTACATTCCTTAAGAACGAAAAGTTATTAGAATAAGCCTGCGGATGCACAAAATGATGTAAATGTTCATCCAATGACACAAACGCTTTATTGGATGAATCTCATTCCTTAAGAACGAAAAGAAATTAGAATAAGCCTTAGAATGCACCAAATGACGTAAATATTCATCCAATGACACAAACGCACTTATTGGATGAACTACATTCCTTAAGAACGAAAACTGATTAGAATAAGCCTTGGGATGCACATAATGACGTAAATGTTTATCCAATGACACAAACAAACTTATTGGATGAACTTCATTCCTTAAGAATGAAATGTGATTAGAATAAGCCTTGGAATGCACAAAATGACGTAAATGTTCATCCAATGACAAAAATCCACTTATTGGATGAACTACATTGCTTAAGAATGAAAAGTGATTAGAATAAGCCTTCGGATGCACAAAATGACGTAAATGTTCATCCGACGACACAAACGCACTTATTGGATGAACAACATTAGTAAAGAACGTAAAGTGATTAGAATAAGCCTTGGAATGCACAAAATGACGTAAATGTTAAACTAATGACACAAACACACTTATTAGATTAACTTCATTCCTTAAGAACGAAAAGTGATTAGAAAAATCCTTGGAATGCACATAATGATGTAAATGTTCATCCAATGACACAAACCCATTTGTTGGATGAACTACATTCCTTAAGAACGAAAAGTGATTAGAATAAGCATTCGGATGCACAAAATGACGTAAATTTTCATCCAATGACACAAACGCACTTGTTGGATGAACTACATTCCTCAATAACGAAAAGTGATTAGAATAAGTCTTGGAATGCACAAAATGATGTAAATGTTCATCCAATGACACAAACGCACTTATTGGATGAACTACATTCCTTAAGAACGAAAAGTGATTAGAATAAGCCTCGGAATGCACATAATGACGTAAATGTTTATCCAATGACACAAACAAACTTATTGGATGAACTTCATTCCTTTAGAATGAAATGTGATTAGAATAAGCCTTGGAATGCACAAAATGACGTAAATGTTCATCCAATGACAAAAATCCACTTATTGGATGAACTACATTCCTTAAGAGCGAAAGTGATTAGAATCAGCCTTGGGATGCACCAAATGACGTAAATGTTTATCCAATGACACAAACACACTTATTGGGTTAACTACATTGGTTAAGAACGAAAAGTGATTAGAATAAGCCTTGGGAGGAACAGAAGGACGTAAAAGTTAATTTAATGACACAAATGCACTTATTGAATGAACAACATTGGTTATGAACAAAAAGCGATTAGAATAAGCCTAGGAATGCACATAATGACATAAATGTTCATCCAATGACACAAACGCACATGTTGGATGAACTACATTCCTTAAGAACGAAAGGTGATTAGAATAAGTCTGGGAATGTACAAAATGACGTAAATGGTCATCCAATGACACAAACGCACTTATTGGACGAACTACATTCCTTAAGAACGAAAAGTGATTAGAATAAGCCTTGGAATGCACATAATGATGTAAATGTTCATCCAATGACACAAACCCATTTATTGGATGTACTACATTCGTTAAGAACGAAAAGTGATTAGAATAAGCCTTTGGATGCACAAAATGACGTAAATGTTCATCCATTGACACAAACGCACTTATTGGATGAACTTCATTCCGTATGAACGAAAAGTGATTAGAATAAGCCTAGGAATGCACAAAATGACGTAAATGTTCATCAAATGACACAAACGCACTTATTGGATGGACTACATTCCTTAAGAACGAAAAGTGATTAGAATAAGCCTTGGGATGCACATAATGACGAAAATGTTCATCCAATGACCCAAACACACTTATTGGATGAACTACATTTGTTAAGAACGAAAAGTGATTAGAATAAGACTTGGGATGCACAAAATGACGTAAATGTTAAATTCATGACACAAATGCACCTATTGAAAGAACAATATTGGTTAAGAACAAAAAGCGATTAGAATAAGCCTAGGAATGCACATAATGACATAAATGTTCATCCAATGACACAAACACACTTATTGGATGAACTACATTTCTTAAGAACGAAAATGGATTAGAATAAGCCTTCGGATGCACAAAATGACGTAAATGTTCATCCAATGACACAAACGCAGTTATTGGATGAACAACATTGGTAACGAACGAAAAGTGATTGGAATAAGCCAAGGAATCCACAAAATGACGTAAATGTTAAATTAATGACACAAAAGCACTTATTAGATTAACTACATTCCTTAAGAACGAAGAGTGATTAGAATAAGCCTTCGGATGCACAAAATGACGTAAATGTTCATCCAATGACACAAACGCACTTGTTGGATGAACTACATTCCTTAAGAACGAAAAGTGATTAGAATAAGTCTGGGAATGCACAAAATGACGTAAATGTTCATCCAATGACACAAACGCAGTTATTGGATGAACTACATTCCTTAAGAACGAAAAGTGATTAGAATAAGCCTTGGAATGCACATAATGATGTAAATGTTCATCCAATGACACAAACCCATTTATTGGATGTACTACATTCCTTAAGAACGAAAAGTGATTAGAATAAGCCTTTGGATGCACAAAATGACGTAAATGTTCATCCATTGACACAAACGCACTTATTGGATGAACTTCATTCTGTATGAACGAAAAGTGATTAGAATAAGCCTTGGAATGCACAAAATGACGTAAATGTTCATCCAATGACACAAACGCACTTATTGGATGGACTACATTCCTTAAGAACGAAAAGTGATTAGAATAAGCCTTGGGATGCACATAATGACGTAAATGTTCATCCAATGACCCAAACACACTTATTGGATGAACTAAATTCCTTAAGAACGAAAAGTGATTAGATTCAGCCTTGGGTTGCACAAAATGACGTAAATGTTCATCCAATGACACAAACGCACTTATTGGATGAACTACATTTGTTAAGAACGAAAAGTGATTAGAATAAGACTTGGGATGCACAAAATGACGTAAATGTTAAATTCATGACACAAATGCACCTATTGAATGAACAACATTGGTTAAGAATAAAAAGCGATTAGATGAAGCCTAGGAATGCACATAATGACATAAATGTTCATCCGATGACACAAACACACTTATTGGATGAACTACATTGGTTAAGAACGAAAAGTGATTAGAATAAGCCTTGGGATGCACAAAATGACGTAAATGTTAAATTAATGACGCAAATGCACTTATTGAATGAACAATATTGGTTAAGAACAAAAAGCGATTAGAATAAGCCTAGGAATGCACATAATTACATAAATGTTCATCCAATGACACAAACACACATGTTGGATGAACTACATTCCTTAAGAACAAAAAGTGATTAGAATAAGCCTTCGGATGCACAAAATAACGTAAATGTTCATCCAATGACATAAACGCACTTATTGGATGAACTACATTCCTTAAGAACTAAAAGTGATTAGAATAAGTCTGGGAATGCACAAAATGACGTAAATGTTCATCTAATGACACAAACGCACTTATCGGATGAACTTCATTCCATAAGAACGAAAAGTGATTAGAATAAGCCTTGGAATGCACAAAATGACGTAAATGTTCATCCAATGACACAAACGCAGTTATTGGATGAACTACATTCCTTAAGAACGAAAAGTGATTAGAATAAGCCTTGGAATGCACATAATGATGTAAATGTTCATCCAATGACACAAACCCATTTATTGGATGTACTACATTCCTTAAGAACGAAAAGTGATTAGAATAAGCCTTTGGATGCACAAAATGACGTAAATGTTCATCCATTGACACAAACACACTTATTGGATGAACTTCATTCTGTATGAACGAAAAGTGATTAGAATAAGCCTTGGAATGCACAAAATGACGTAAATGTTCATCCAATGACACAAACGCACTTATTGGATGGACTACATTCCTTAAGAACGAAAAGTGATTAGAATAAGCCTTGGGATGCACATAATGACGTAAATGTTCAACCAATGACCCAAACACACTTATTGGATGAACTACATTCCTTAAGAACGAAAAGTGATTAGATTCAGCCTTGGGTTGCACAAAATGACGTAAATGTTCATCCAATGACACAAACGCACTTATTGGATGAACTACATTTGTTAAGAACGAAAAGTGATTAGAATAAGACTTTGGATGCACAAAATGACGTAAATGTTAAATTCATGACACAAATGCACCTATTGAATGAACAACATTGGTTAAGAATAAAAAGCGATTAGATGAAGCCTAGGAATGCACATAATGACATAAATGTTCATCCGATGACACAAACACACTTATTGGATGAACTACATTGGTTAAGAACGAAAAGTGATTAGAATAAGCCTTGGGATGCACAAAATGACGTAAATGTTAAATTAATGACGCAAATGCACTTATTGAA
>JBBPBO010000004.1:32074822-32086587 GCA_037974295.1 Cicer cuneatum | reverse complement strand
GGATGCACAAAATGACGTAAATGTTAAATTCATGACACAAATGCACCTATTGAATGAACAACATTGGTTAAGAATAAAAAGCGATTAGATGAAGCCTAGGAATGCACATAATGACATAAATGTTCATCCGATGACACAAACACACTTATTGGATGAACTACATTGGTTAAGAACGAAAAGTGATTAGAATAAGCCTTGGGATGCACAAAATTACGTAAATGTTAAATTAATGACGCAAATGCACTTATTGAATGAACAATATTGGTTAAGAACAAAAAGCGATTAGAATAAGCCTAGGAATGCACATAATTACATAAATGTTCATCCAATGACACAAACACACATGTTGGATGAACTACATTCCTTAAGAACAAAAAGTGATTAGAATAAGCCTTCGGATGCACAAAATAACGTAAATGTTCATCCAATGACATAAACGCACTTATTGGATGAACTACATTCCTTAAGAACTAAAAGTGATTAGAATAAGTCTGGGAATGCACAAAATGACGTAAATGTTCATCTAATGACACAAACGCACTTATCGGATGAACTTCATTCCATAAGAACGAAAAGTGATTAGAATAAGCCTTGGAATGCACAAAATGACGTAAATGTTCATCCAATGACACAAACGCAGTTATTGGATGAACTACATTCCTTAAGAACGAAAAGTGATTAGAATAAGCCTTGGAATGCACATAATGATGTAAATGTTCATCCAATGACACAAACCCATTTATTGGATGTACTACATTCCTTAAGAACGAAAAGTGATTAGAATACGCCTTCGGATGCACAAAATGATGTAAATGTTCATCCAATGACACAAACGCACTTATTGAATGAACTACATTCCTTAAGAACGAAAAGTGATTAGAATAAGCCTTGGAATGCACAAAATGGCGTAAATGTTCATCCAATGACACAAACGGACTTATTGGATGAATTACATTGGTTAAGAACGAAAAGTGATTAGAATAAGTCTGGGAATGCACAAAATGACGTAAATGTTCATCTAATGACACAAACGCACTTATCGGATGATCTTCATTCCATAAGAACGAAAAGGGATTAGAATAAGCCTTGGAATGCACAAAATGACGTAAATGTTCATCCAATGACACAAACCCATTTATTGGATGAACTACATTCAGTAAGAACGTAAAGTGATTAGAATAAGCCTTGGAATGCACAAAATGACGTAAATGTTCATCCAATGACACAAACACACTTATTGGATGAACTACATTGGTTAAGAACGAAAAGTGATTAGAATAAGCCTTGGGATGCACAAAATGATGTAAATGTTAAATTAATGACACAAATGCACTTATTGAATGAACAACATTGGTTAAGAACAAAAAGCGATTAGAATAAGCCTAGGAATGCACATAATGACATAAATGTTCATCCAATGACACAAACACACTTATTGGATGAACTACATTTCTTAAGAACGAAAAGTGATTAGAATAAGCCTTCGGATGCACAAAATGACATAAATGTTCATCCAATGACACAAACGCAGTTATTGGATGAACAACATTGGTAACGAACGAAAAGTGATTGGAATAAGCCAAGGAATGCACAAAATGACGTAAATGTTAAATTAATGACACAAAAGCACTTATTAGATTAACTACATTCCTTAAGAACGAAGAGTGATTAGAATAAGCCTAGGAATACACATAATGACGTAAATGTTCATCCAATGACACAAACTCACTTATTGGACGAACTTCATTCCTTAAGAACGAAAAGTGATTAGAATAAGCCTTGGAATGCACAAAATGACCTAAATGTTCATCCAATGACACAAACGCAGTTATTGGATGAACTACATTCCTTAAGAACGAAAAGTGATTAGAATAAGCCTTGGAATGCACATAATGATGTAAATGTTCATCCAATGACACAAACCCATTTATTGGATGTACTACATTCCTTAAGAACGAAAAGTGATTAGAATAAGCCTTTGGATGCACAAAATGACGTAAATGTTCATCCATTGACACAAACACACTTATTGGATGAACTTCATTCTGTATGAACGAAAAGTGATTAGAATAAGCCTTGGAATGCACAAACTGACGTAAATGTTCATCCAATGACACAAACGCACTTATTGGATGGACTACATTCCTTAAGAACGAAAAGTGATTAGAATAAGCCTTGGGATGCACATAATGACGTAAATGTTCAACCAATGACCCAAACACACTTATTGGATGAACTACATTCCTTAAGAACGAAAAGTGATTAGATTCAGCCTTGGGTTGCACAAAATGACGTAAATGTTCATCCAATGACACAAACGCACTTATTGGATGAACTACATTTGTTAAGAACGAAAAGTGATTAGAATAAGACTTGGGATGCACAAAATGACGTAAATGTTAAATTCATGACACAAATGCACCTATTGAATGAACAACATTGGTTAAGAATAAAAAGCGATTAGATGAAGCCTAGGAATGCACATAATGACATAAATGTTCATCCGATGACACAAACACACTTATTGGATGAACTACATTGGTTAAGAACGAAAAGTGATTAGAATAAGCCTTGGGATGCACAAAATGACGTAAAGTTAAATTAATGACGCAAATGCACTTATTGAATGAACAATATTGGTTAAGAACAAAAAGCGATTAGAATAAGCCTAGGAATGCACATAATTACATAAATGTTCATCCAATGACACAAACACACATGTTGGATGAACTACATTCCTTAAGAACAAAAAGTGATTAGAATAAGCCTTCGGATGCACAAAATAACGTAAATGTTCATCCAATGACATAAACGCACTTATTGGATGAACTACATTCCTTAAGAACTAAAAGTGATTAGAATAAGTCTGGGAATGCACAAAATGACGTAAATGTTCATCTAATGACACAAACGCACTTATCGGATGAACTTCATTCCATAAGAACGAAAAGTGATTAGAATAAGCCTTGGAATGCACAAAATGACGTAAATGTTCATCCAATGACACAAACGCAGTTATTGGATGAACTACATTCCTTAAGAACGAAAAGTGATTAGAATAAGCCTTGGAATGCACATAATGATGTAAATGTTCATCCAATGACACAAACCCATTTATTGGATGTACTACATTCCTTAAGAACGAAAAGTGATTAGAATAAGCCTTTGGATGCACAAAATGACGTAAATGTTCATCCATTGACACAAACGCACTTATTGGATGAACTTCATTCTGTATGAACGAAAAGTGATTAGAATAAGCCTTGGAATGCACAAAATGACGTAAATGTTCATCCAATGACACAAACGCACTTATTGGATGGACTACATTCCTTAAGAACAAAAAGTGATTAGAATAAGCCTTGGGATGCACATAATGACGTAAATGTTCATCCAATGACCCAAACACACTTATTGGATGAACTAAATTCCTTAAGAACGAAAAGTGATTAGATTCAGCCTTGGGTTGCACAAAATGACGTAAATGTTCATCCAATGACACAAACGCACTTATTGGATGAACTACATTTGTTAAGAACGAAAAGTGATTAGAATAAGACTTGGGATGCACAAAATGACGTAAATGTTAAATTCATGACACAAATGCACCTATTGAATGAACAACATTGGTTAAGAATAAAAAGCGATTAGATGAAGCCTAGGAATGCACATAATGACATAAATGTTCATCCGATGACACAAACACACTTATTGGATGAACTACATTGGTTAAGAACGAAAAGTGATTAGAATAAGCCTTGGGATGCACAAAATGACGTAAATGTTAAATTAATGACGCAAATGCACTTATTGAATGAACAATATTGGTTAAGAACAAAAAGCGATTAGAATAAGCCTAGGAATGCACATAATTACATAAATGTTCATCCAATGACACAAACACACATGTTGGATGAACTACATTCCTTAAGAACAAAAAGTGATTAGAATAAGCCTTCGGATGCACAAAATAACGTAAATGTTCATCCAATGACATAAACGCACTTATTGGATGAACTACATTCCTTAAGAACTAAAAGTGATTAGAATAAGTCTGGGAATGCACAAAATGACGTAAATGTTCATCTAATGACACAAACGCACTTATCGGATGAACTTCATTCCATAAGAACGAAAAGTGATTAGAATAAGCCTTGGAATGCACAAAATGACGTAAATGTTCATCCAATGACACAAACGCAGTTATTGGATGAACTACATTCCTTAAGAACGAAAAGTGATTAGAATAAGCCTTGGAATGCACATAATGATGTAAATGTTCATCCAATGACACAAACCCATTTATTGGATGTACTACATTCCTTAAGAACGAAAAGTGATTAGAATAAGCCTTTGGATGCACAAAATGACGTAAATGTTCATCCATTGACACAAACGCACTTATTGGATGAACTTCATTCTGTATGAACGAAAAGTGATTAGAATAAGCCTTGGAATGCACAAAATGACGTAAATGTTCATCCAATGACACAAACGCACTTATTGGATGGACTACATTCCTTAAGAACAAAAAGTGATTAGAATAAGCCTTGGGATGCACATAATGACGTAAATGTTCATCCAATGACCCAAACACACTTATTGGATGAACTAAATTCCTTAAGAACGAAAAGTGATTAGATTCAGCCTTGGGTTGCACAAAATGACGTAAATGTTCATCCAATGACACAAACGCACTTATTGGATGAACTACATTTGTTAAGAACGAAAAGTGATTAGAATAAGACTTGGGATGCACAAAATGACGTAAATGTTAAATTCATGATACAAATGCACCTATTGAATGAACAACATTGGTTAAGAATAAAAAGCGATTAGATGAAGCCTAGGAATGCACATAATGACATAAATGTTCATCCGATGACACAAACACACTTATTGGATGAACTACATTGGTTAAGAACGAAAAGTGATTAGAATAAGCCTTGGGATGCACAAAATGACGTAAATGTTAAATTAATGACGCAAATGCACTTATTGAATGAACAATATTGGTTAAGAACAAAAAGCGATTAGAATAAGCCTAGGAATGCACATAATTACATAAATGTTCATCCAATGACACAAACACACATGTTGGATGAACTACATTCCTTAAGAACCAAAAGTGATTAGAATAAGCCTTCGGATGCACAAACGCACTTATTGGATGAACTACATTCCTTAAGAACGAAAAGTGATTAGAATAAGTCTGGGAATGCACAAAATGACGTAAATGTTCATCTAATGACACAAACGCACTTATCGGATGATCTTCATTCCATAAGAACGAAAAGGGATTAGAATAAGCCTTGGAATGCACAAAATGACGTAAATGTTCATCCAATGACACAAACCCATTTATTGGATGAACTACATTCAGTAAGAACGTAAAGTGATTAGAATAAGCCTTGGAATGCACAAAATGACGTAAATGTTCATCCAATGACACAAACACACTTATTGGATGAACTACATTGGTTAAGAACGAAAAGTGATTAGAATAAGCCTTGGGATGCACAAAATGATGTAAATGTTAAATTAATGACACAAATGCACTTATTGAATGAACAACATTGGTTAAGAACAAAAAGCGATTAGAATAAGCCTAGGAATGCACATAATGACATAAATGTTCATCCAATGACACAAACACACTTATTGGATGAACTACATTTCTTAAGAACGAAAAGTGATTAGAATAAGCCTTCGGATGCACAAAATGACATAAATGTTCATCCAATGACACAAACGCAGTTATTGGATGAACAACATTGGTAACGAACGAAAAGTGATTGGAATAAGCCAAGGAATGCACAAAATGACGTAAATGTTAAATTAATGACACAAAAGCACTTATTAGATTAACTACATTCCTTAAGAACGAAGAGTGATTAGAATAAGCCTAGGAATACACATAATGACGTAAATGTTCATCCAATGACACAAACTCACTTATTGGACGAACTTCATTCCTTAAGAACGAAAAGTGATTAGAATAAGCCTTGGAATGCACAAAATGACCTAAATGTTCATCCAATGACACAAACGCAGTTATTGGATGAACTACATTCCTTAAGAACGAAAAGTGATTAGAATAAGCCTTGGAATGCACATAATGATGTAAATGTTCATCCAATGACACAAACCCATTTATTGGATGTACTACATTCCTTAAGAACGAAAAGTGATTAGAATAAGCCTTTGGATGCACAAAATGACGTAAATGTTCATCCATTGACACAAACACACTTATTGGATGAACTTCATTCTGTATGAACGAAAAGTGATTAGAATAAGCCTTGGAATGCACAAAATGACGTAAATGTTCATCCAATGACACAAACGCACTTATTGGATGGACTACATTCCTTAAGAACGAAAAGTGATTAGAATAAGCCTTGGGATGCACATAATGACGTAAATGTTCAACCAATGACCCAAACACACTTATTGGATGAACTACATTCCTTAAGAACGAAAAGTGATTAGATTCAGCCTTGGGTTGCACAAAATGACGTAAATGTTCATCCAATGACACAAACGCACTTATTGGATGAACTACATTTGTTAAGAACGAAAAGTGATTAGAATAAGACTTGGGATGCACAAAATGACGTAAATGTTAAATTCATGACACAAATGCACCTATTGAATGAACAACATTGGTTAAGAATAAAAAGCGATTAGATGAAGCCTAGGAATGCACATAATGACATAAATGTTCATCCGATGACACAAACACACTTATTGGATGAACTACATTGGTTAAGAACGAAAAGTGATTAGAATAAGCCTTGGGATGCACAAAATGACGTAAAGTTAAATTAATGACGCAAATGCACTTATTGAATGAACAATATTGGTTAAGAACAAAAAGCGATTAGAATAAGCCTAGGAATGCACATAATTACATAAATGTTCATCCAATGACACAAACACACATGTTGGATGAACTACATTCCTTAAGAACAAAAAGTGATTAGAATAAGCCTTCGGATGCACAAAATAACGTAAATGTTCATCCAATGACATAAACGCACTTATTGGATGAACTACATTCCTTAAGAACTAAAAGTGATTAGAATAAGTCTGGGAATGCACAAAATGACGTAAATGTTCATCTAATGACACAAACGCACTTATCGGATGAACTTCATTCCATAAGAACGAAAAGTGATTAGAATAAGCCTTGGAATGCACAAAATGACGTAAATGTTCATCCAATGACACAAACGCAGTTATTGGATGAACTACATTCCTTAAGAACGAAAAGTGATTAGAATAAGCCTTGGAATGCACATAATGATGTAAATGTTCATCCAATGACACAAACCCATTTATTGGATGTACTACATTCCTTAAGAACGAAAAGTGATTAGAATACGCCTTCGGATGCACAAAATGATGTAAATGTTCATCCAATGACACAAACGCACTTATTGAATGAACTACATTCCTTAAGAACGAAAAGTGATTAGAATAAGCCTTGGAATGCACAAAATGGCGTAAATGTTCATCCAATGACACAAACGGACTTATTGGATGAACTACATTGGTTAAGAACGAAAAATAATTAGAATAAGCCTTGGAATGCCCAAAATGACGTAAATATTCTTCCAATAACACAAACGCACTTATTGGATGAACTACATTCCTTAAGAACGAAAAGTGATTAGAATAAGCCTTGGAATGCACAAAATGGCGTAAATGTTCAAGCAATGAAGCAAACGTACTTATTGGATAAACTTCATTCCTTAAGAACGAAAAGTGATTAGAATAAGTCTTCGGATGCACAAAATGACGTAAATGTTCATCCCATGACACAAACGCACTTATTGGATGAACTACATTGGTTAAGAACGAAAAGTGATTAGATTAAGCCTTGGGATGCACAAAATGCCGTAAATGTTAAATTAATGACGCAAATGCACTTATTGAATGAACAACATTGGTTAAGAATAAAAAGCGATTAGAATAAGCCTAGGAATGCACATAATGACATAAATGTTCATCCAATGACACAAACACACTTATTGGATGACCTACTTTCCTTAAGAACGAAAACTGATTAGAATAAGCCTTCGGATGCACAAAATGACGTAAATGTTCATCCAATGACACAAACGCACTTATTGGATGAACAACATTGGTAAAGAACGAAAAGTGATTAGAATAAGCCTAGGAATGCACAAAATGACGTAAATGTTAAATTAATGACACAAACGCACTTATTAGATTAACTTCATTCCTTAAGAACGAAGAATGATTAGAATAAGCCTTGGAATGCACATAATGATGTTAATGTTCATCCAATGACACCAACCCATTTATTGGATGAACTACATTCCTTAAGAACGAAATGTGATTATAATAAGCCTTTGGATGCACCAAATGACATAAATGTTCATCCAATGACACAAACGCACCTATTGGATGATCTACATTGGATAAGAACGAAAAGTGATTAGAATAACCCTTGGGATGCACAAAATGACGTAAATGTTAAATGAATGACACAAATGCACTTATTGAATGAACAACATTGGTTAAGAACAAAAAGCGATTAGAATAATGCTAGGAATGCACATCATAACGTAAATGTTCATCCAATAACACAAACACACTTATTGGATGAACTACATTCCTTAAGAACGAAAAGTGATTAGAATTAACCGTTGGATGCACAAAATGACGTAAATGTTCATCCAATGACACAAACGCACTTACTCGATGAACTACATTGCTTTAGAACGAAAAGTGATTAAAAATAAGCCTTCGGATACACAAAATGACGTAAATGTTCTCAAATGACACAAACGCACTTATTCGATGAACAAAATTGGTAAAGAACGAAAAGCGATTAGAATAAGCCTAGGAATGCTCAAAATGACGTAAATAATAAATTAATGACACAAACGCACTTATTGAATGAACAACATTCCTTAAGAACGAAAAGCGATTAGAATAAGCCTATGAATGCACATGATGACATAAATGTTCATTCAATGACACAAACACACTTATTGGATGAACTACATTACTTAAGATCGAAAAGTGATTAGAATAATCCTTTGGATGCACAAAATGACGTTAAATTAATGAGACAAATGCACTTATTGAATGAACAATATTGCTTAAGAACGAAAAGTGATTAGAATAAGCCTAGGAATACACAAAATAACGTAAATGTTAATTAATGAAACAAACGCACTTATTGGATTAACTTTATTCCTTAAGAATGAAAAATGATTAGAATAAGCCTAGGAATGTACAAAATGACGTAAATGTTCATCCAATGACACAAATGCACTTATTGAATGAACAACATTGGTTAAGAACGAAAAGCGATTAGAATAAGCCTACGAATGCACATAATGACGTAAATGTTCATCCAATGACACAAACGGACTTATTGGATGAACTACATTCCTTAAGAACGAAAAGTGATTAGAATAAGCCTTGGGTTGCACAAAATGACGTAAATGTTCATGCAATGACAAAAATCCACTTATTGGATGAACTACATTCCTTAAGAACGAAAAGTGATTAGATTCCTTTATTGGATGAACTACATTCCTTATGAACTACATTCCTTAAGAACGCATATTTGGATGAACTACATTCCTTAAGAACGAAGGTGATTAGAATAAACCTTGGGATACACAAAATGACGTAAATGTTCATCCAATGACACAAACGCACTTATAGGATGAACTACATTGGTTAAGTACTAAAAGTGATTAGACTAAGCCTTGGGATGCACAAAATAACGTAAATGTGAAATTAATGACACAAATGTACTTATTGAACGAACAACATTGGTTAAGAACAAAAAGCGATTAGAATAAGCCTAGGAATCCACATAATGACATAAATGTTCATCCCATGACACAAACACACTTATTGGATGAACTACATTGGTTAAGAACAAAATGTGATTAGAATAAGCGTTGAGATGCACAAAATGAGGTAATTGTTAAATTATTGACACAAATTCACATATTGAATGAACAACATTGGTTAAGAAAAAAAAGCGATTAGAATAAGCCTAGGAATACACATAATGACGTAAATGTTCATCCAATGACACAAACTCACTTATTGGACGAACTTCATTCCTTAAGAACGAAAAGTGATTAGAATAAGCCTTGGAATGCACAAAATGACCTAAATGTTCATCCAATGACACAAACGCAGTTATTGGATGAACTACATTCCTTAAGAACGAAAAGTGATTAGAATAAGCCTTGGAATGCACATAATGATGTAAATGTTCATCCAATGACACAAACCCATTTATTGGATGTACTACATTCCTTAAGAACGAAAAGTGATTAGAATAAGCCTTTGGATGCACAAAATGACGTAAATGTTCATCCATTGACACAAACACACTTATTGGATGAACTTCATTCTGTATGAACGAAAAGTGATTAGAATAAGCCTTGGAATGCACAAAATGACGTAAATGTTCATCCAATGACACAAACGCACTTATTGGATGGACTACATTCCTTAAGAACGAAAAGTGATTAGAATAAGCCTTGGGATGCACATAATGACGTAAATGTTCAACCAATGACCCAAACACACTTATTGGATGAACTACATTCCTTAAGAACGAAAAGTGATTAGATTCAGCCTTGGGTTGCACAAAATGACGTAAATGTTCATCCAATGACACAAACGCACTTATTGGATGAACTACATTTGTTAAGAACGAAAAGTGATTAGAATAAGACTTGGGATGCACAAAATGACGTAAATGTTAAATTCATGACACAAATGCACCTATTGAATGAACAACATTGGTTAAGAATAAAAAGCGATTAGATGAAGCCTAGGAATGCACATAATGACATAAATGTTCATCCGATGACACAAACACACTTATTGGATGAACTACATTGGTTAAGAACGAAAAGTGATTAGAATAAGCCTTGGGATGCACAAAATGACGTAAATGTTAAATTAATGACGCAAATGCACTTATTGAATGAACAATATTGGTTAAGAACAAAAAGCGATTAGAATAAGCCTAGGAATGCACATAATTACATAAATGTTCATCCAATGACACAAACACACATGTTGGATGAACTACATTCCTTAAGAACAAAAAGTGATTAGAATAAGCCTTCGGATGCACAAAATAACGTAAATGTTCATCCAATGACATAAACGCACTTATTGGATGAACTACATTCCTTAAGAACTAAAAGTGATTAGAATAAGTCTGGGAATGCACAAAATGACGTAAATGTTCATCTAATGACACAAACGCACTTATCGGATGAACTTCATTCCATAAGAACGAAAAGTGATTAGAATAAGCCTTGGAATGCACAAAATGACGTAAATGTTCATCCAATGACACAAACGCAGTTATTGGATGAACTACATTCCTTAAGAACGAAAAGTGATTAGAATATGCCTTGGAATGCACATAATGATGTAAATGTTCATCCAATGACACAAACCCATTTATTGGATGTACTACATTCCTTAAGAACGAAAAGTGATTAGAATAAGCCTTTGGATGCACAAAATGACGTAAATGTTCATCCATTGACACAAACGCACTTATTGGATGAACTTCATTCTGTATGAACGAAAAGTGATTAGAATAAGCCTTGGAATGCACAAAATGACGTAAATGTTCATCCAATGACACAAACGCACTTATTGGATGGACTACATTCCTTAAGAACGAAAAGTGATTAGAATAAGCCTTGGGATGCACATAATGACGTAAATGTTCA
>JBBPBO010000004.1:32020853-32065309 GCA_037974295.1 Cicer cuneatum | reverse complement strand
ACGAAAAGTGATTAGAATAAGTCTTCGGATGCACAAAATGACGTAAATGTTCATCCAATGACACAAACGCACTTATAGGATGAACTACATTAGTTAAGTACTAAAAGTGATTAGACTAAGCCTTGGGATGCACAAAATAACGTAAATGTGAAATTAATGACCCAAATGCACTTATTGAACGAACAACATTGGTTAAGAACCAAAAGCGATTAGAATAAGCCTAGGAATGCACATAATGACATAAATGTTCATCCGATGACACAAACACACTACCTGTATGAACTACATTCCTTAAGAACGAAAAGTGATTAGAATAAGCCTTGGGATGCACAAACGCACTTATTAGATTAACTTCATTCCTTCATAATGAAAATGATTAGAATAAGCCTTGGAATGCACAAAATGACATAAATGTTCATGCAATGACACAAACGCACTTATTGGATGAACTACATTCCTGAAGAACGAAAAGTGATTAGAATAAGCTTTGGGATGCACAAAATGACGTAAATGTTAATCCAATGACACAAACGCACTTATTGGATGACCAACATTGGTAAATAACGAAAAGTGATTAGAATAAGCCTAGGAATGCACTAAATGACGTCAATGTTAAATTAATGACACAACCGCCCTTATTCGATAAACTTCATTCCTTAAGAAAGAAATGTGATAAGAATAAGCCTTGGGATGCACAAAATGACCTAAATAATCAGCCAATGACACAAACGCACTTATTGAATGAACTACATTGGTAAAGAACGAAAAGTGATTAGAATAAGCCTAGGAATGCAAAAAATGACGTAAATGTTAATAAAATGACACAAATGCACTTATTAGATTAACTTCATTCCTTAAGAACAAAATTGATTAGAATAAGCCTTGCAATGCACAAAAAGACGTAAATGCTCATCCAATGACACAAACACACTTATTGGATGAACTACATTCCTTAAGAACGAAACGTGATTAGAATGACCCTTGGGATGCACAAAATGACGTAAATGTTCATCTAATGACACAAACGCACTTATTAAATGAACTACATTCCTTAAGTACGAAAAGTGATTAGAATAAGCCTGGGGATGCACAAAATGACCTAAATGTTCATCCAATGATACAAATGCTGTTGTTGGATGAACTTCATTCCTTAAGTACGAAAAGTGATTAGAATGAGCCTTGGGATGCGCAAAATGACGTAAATGTTCATCCAATGACACAAACGCGCTTATTAAATGAACTACATTTCTTAAGTACGAAAAGTGATTAGAATAAGCCTGGGGATGCACAAAATGACGTAAATGTTCATCCAATGATACAAATGCTGTTGTTGGATGAACTACATTCCTTAAGAACGAAAAGTGATTAGAATAAGCCTTGGGATGCACAAAATGACGTAAATGTTAAATTAATGACACAAACGCACTTATTGAATGAACTACATTCCTTAAGAACGAAAAGTGATTAGAATAAGCCTTAGAATGCACAAAATGACTTAAATGTTCATCCGATGACACAAACGCACTTATTAGATTAACTTCATTCCTTAAGAACGAAAAATGATTAGAATAAGCCTTGGAATGCACAAAATGACGTAAATATTCATCCAATAACACAAACGCACTTATTGGATGAACTACATTCCTTAAGAACGAAAAGTGATTAGAATAAGCCTTGGAATGCATAAAATGGCGTAAATGTTCATGCAATGAAGCAAACGTACTTATTGGATAAACTTCATTCCTTAAGAACGAAAAGTGATTAGAATAAGTCTTCGGATGCACAAAATGACGTAAATGTTCATCCAATGACACAAACGCACTTATAGGATGAACTACATTAGTTAAGTACTAAAAGTGATTAGACTAAGCCTTGGGATGCACAAAATAACGTAAATGTGAAATTAATGACCCAAATGCACTTATTGAACGAACAACATTGGTTAAGAACCAAAAGCGATTAGAATAAGCCTAGGAATGCACATAATGACATAAATGTTCATCCGATGACACAAACACACTACCTGTATGAACTACATTCCTTAAGAACGAAAAGTGATTAGAATAAGCCTTGGGATGCACAAACGCACTTATTAGATTAACTTCATTCCTTCATAATGAAAATGATTAGAATAAGCCTTGGAATGCACAAAATGACATAAATGTTCATGCAATGACACAAACGCACTTATTGGATGAACTACATTCCTGAAGAACGAAAAGTGATTAGAATAAGCTTTGGGATGCACAAAATGACGTAAATGTTAATCCAATGACACAAACGCACTTATTGGATGACCAACATTGGTAAATAACGAAAAGTGATTAGAATAAGCCTAGGAATGCACTAAATGACGTCAATGTTAAATTAATGACACAACCGCCCTTATTCGATAAACTTCATTCCTTAAGAAAGAAATGTGATAAGAATAAGCCTTGGGATGCACAAAATGACCTAAATAATCAGCCAATGACACAAACGCACTTATTGAATGAACTACATTGGTAAAGAACGAAAAGTGATTAGAATAAGCCTAGGAATGCAAAAAATGACGTAAATGTTAATAAAATGACACAAATGCACTTATTAGATTAACTTCATTCCTTAAGAACAAAATTGATTAGAATAAGCCTTGCAATGCACAAAAAGACGTAAATGCTCATCCAATGACACAAACACACTTATTGGATGAACTACATTCCTTAAGAACGAAACGTGATTAGAATGACCCTTGGGATGCACAAAATGACGTAAATGTTCATCTAATGACACAAACGCACTTATTAAATGAACTACATTCCTTAAGTACGAAAAGTGATTAGAATAAGCCTGGGGATGCACAAAATGACCTAAATGTTCATCCAATGATACAAATGCTGTTGTTGGATGAACTTCATTCCTTAAGTACGAAAAGTGATTAGAATGAGCCTTGGGATGCGCAAAATGACGTAAATGTTCATCCAATGACACAAACGCGCTTATTAAATGAACTACATTTCTTAAGTACGAAAAGTGATTAGAATAAGCCTGGGGATGCACAAAATGACGTAAATGTTCATCCAATGATACAAATGCTGTTGTTGGATGAACTACATTCCTTAAGAACGAAAAGTGATTAGAATAAGCCTTGGGATGCACAAAATGACGTAAATGTTAAATTAATGACACAAACGCACTTATTGAATGAACTACATTCCTTAAGAACGAAAAGTGATTAGAATAAGCCTTAGAATGCACAAAATGACTTAAATGTTCATCCGATGACACAAACGCACTTATTAGATTAACTTCATTCCTTAAGAACGAAAAATGATTAGAATAAGCCTTGGAATGCACAAAATGACGTAAATATTTATCCAATAACACAAACGCACTTATTGGATGAACTACATTCCTTAAGAACGAAAAGTGATTAGAATAAGCCTTGGAATGCACAAAATGGCGTAAATGTTCATGCAATGAAGCAAACGTACTTATTGGATAAACTTCATTCCTTAAGAACGAAAAGTGATTAGAATAAGTCTTCGGATGCACAAAATGACGTAAATGTTCATCCAATGACACAAACGCACTTATAGGATGAACTACATTAGTTAAGTACTAAAAGTGATTAGACTAAGCCTTGGGATGCACAAAATAACGTAAATGTGAAATTAATGACCCAAATGCACTTATTGAACGAACAACATTGGTTAAGAACCAAAAGCGATTAGAATAAGCCTAGGAATGCACATAATGACATAAATGTTCATCCGATGACACAAACACACTACCTGTATGAACTACATTCCTTAAGAACGAAAAGTGATTAGAATAAGCCTTGGGATGCACAAACGCACTTATTAGATTAACTTCATTCCTTCATAATGAAAATGATTAGAATAAGCCTTGGAATGCACAAAATGACATAAATGTTCATGCAATGACACAAACGCACTTATTGGATGAACTACATTCCTGAAGAACGAAAAGTGATTAGAATAAGCTTTGGGATGCACAAAATGACGTAAATGTTAATCCAATGACACAAACGCACTTATTGGATGACCAACATTGGTAAATAACGAAAAGTGATTAGAATAAGCCTAGGAATGCACTAAATGACGTCAATGTTAAATTAATGACACAACCGCCCTTATTCGATAAACTTCATTCCTTAAGAAAGAAATGTGATAAGAATAAGCCTTGGGATGCACAAAATGACCTAAATAATCAGCCAATGACACAAACGCACTTATTGAATGAACTACATTGGTAAAGAACGAAAAGTGATTAGAATAAGCCTAGGAATGCAAAAAATGACGTAAATGTTAATAAAATGACACAAATGCACTTATTAGATTAACTTCATTCCTTAAGAACAAAATTGATTAGAATAAGCCTTGCAATGCACAAAAAGACGTAAATGCTCATCCAATGACACAAACACACTTATTGGATGAACTACATTCCTTAAGAACGAAACGTGATTAGAATGACCCTTGGGATGCACAAAATGACGTAAATGTTCATCTAATGACACAAACACACTTATTAAATGAACTACATTCCTTAAGTACGAAAAGTGATTAGAATAAGCCTGGGGATGCACAAAATGACGTAAATGTTCATCCAATGATACAAATGCTGTTGTTGGATGAACTTCATTCCTTAAGTACGAAAAGTGATTAGAATGAGCCTTGGGATGCGCAAAATGACGTAAATGTTCATCCAATGACACAAACGCGCTTATTAAATGAACTACATTTCTTAAGTACGAAAAGTGATTAGAATAAGCCTGGGGATGCACAAAATGACGTAAATGTTCATCCAATGATACAAATGCTGTTGTTGGATGAACTACATTCCTTAAGAACGAAAAGTGATTAGAATAAGCCTAGGAATGCACAAAATGACGTAAATGTTAAATTAATGACACAAACGCAGTTATTAGATTAACTTCATACCTTAAGAACGAAAAATGATTAGAATAAGCCTTCGAATGCACAAAATGCCATAAATGTTCATCCAATGACACAGACGCACTAATTGGATGAACTACATTCGTTAAGAACGAAAAGTGATTAGAATAAGCTGTGGGATGCACAAAATGACGTAAATGTTAATCCAATGACACAAATGCACTTATTTAATGACACAAACGCACTTATTGGATGAACTTTATTCCTTAAGATTGAAAAATGATTAGAATAAGCCTATGAATGTACACAATGACGTAAATGTTCAGCCAATGACACAAACGCACTTATTGGATGAACTACACTGGTTAAGAACGAAAAGTGATTAGAATAAACCTTGGGCAGCACAAAATGACGTAAATGTTAAATTAATGACACAAATGCACTTATTGAATGAACAAAATTGGTTAAGAACAAAAAGAGATGAGAATAATCCTAGGAATGCACATAATGACGTAAATGTTCATCCAATGACACAAACATACTTAGTGGATGAACGACATTCCTTAAAAATGAAAAGTGATTAGAATTAGCCGTTGGATGCACAAAATGAGGTAAATGTTCATCCAATGACACAAACGCACTTATTCGATGAATAACATTGGTAAAGAACGAAAAGCGATTAGAATAAGCCTAGGAATGCTCAAAATGACGTAAATAATAAATTAATGACACAAATGCACTTATTAGATTAACTTCATTCCTTAAGAACGAAAAATGATTAGAATAAGCCTTGGAATGCACAAAATGAGGTAAATGTTCATCCAATGACACAAACACACTTATTGGATGAACTACATTCCTTAAGAACGAAAAGTGATTAGAATCATCCTTGGGATGCATAAAATGACGTAAATGTTAATCCAATGACACAAACGCACTTATTTGATGACCAACATTGGTACAGAACGAAAAGTGATTAGAATAAGCCTAGGAATGCACAAAATAACGTAAATGTTAAATTAATGACACAAACGCAGTTATTGGATGAACTTTATTCCTTAAGATTGAAAAATGATTAGAATAAGCCTAGGAATGTACACAATGATGTAAATGTTCAGCCAATGACACAAACGCACTTATTGGATGAACTACATTGGTTAAGAACGAAAAGTGATTAGAATAAACCTTGGGATGCACAAAATGACGTAAATGTTAAATTAATGACACAAATGCACTTATTGAATGAACAAAATTGGTTAAGAACAAAAAGATATTAGAATAATCCTAGGAATGCACATAATGACGTAAATGTTCATCCAATGACACAAACACACTTAGTGGATGAATAACATTGGTAAAGAACGAAAAGCGATTAGAATAAGCCTAGGAATGCTCAAAATGACGTAAATAATAAATTAATGACACAAATGCACTTATTGGATGAACTACATACCTTAAGAACGAAAAGTGATTAGAATAAGCCTTGGAATGCACAAAATGAGGTAAATGTTCATCCAATGACACAAACGCACTTATTGGATGAACAACATTGGTAAAGAACGAAAAGTGATTAGAATAAGCCTAGGAATGCTCAAAATGACGTAAATGTTAAATTAATGACACAAACGCACTTATTAGATTAACTTCATTCCTTAAGAATGAAAAATAATTAGAATAAGACTTGGAATGCACAAAATGACGTCAATGTTAAATTAATGACACAAACGCACTATTGGATGAACTTCATTCCTTAAGAACGAAAAATGATTAGAATAAGCCTTGGAATTCACAAAATGACTTAAATGTCAAGCCAATGACACAAACACACTTATTGGATGAACTACATTCGTTAAGAACGAAATGTGATAAGAATCAGCCTTGTGATGCACAAAATGACCAAAATGTTCATCCATTGACACAAACGCACTTATTGGATGAACTACATTGGTTAAGAACAAAATGTGATTAGAATAAGCCTTGGGATGCACAAAATGACGTAAATGTTAAATTAATGACACAAATGCACTTATTAAATCAACAACATTGGTTAAGAACGAAAAGTGATTAGAATAAGCCTAGGAATGCACCAAATGACGTAAATGTTAACTTAATGAAACAAACGCATTTATTGGATGAACTACATTCCTTAAGAACGAAAAATGATTAGAATAAGCCTTGCAATGCACAAAATGACATAAATGTTCATTCAATGACACAAACGCACTTAATGGATGAACTACATTCGTTAAGAACGAAAAGTGATTAGAATAAGCTTTGGGATGCACAAAATGACGTAAATGTTAATCCAATGACACAAACACACTAATTGGATGACCAACATTGGTAAAGAACGAAAAGTGATTAGAATAAGCTTAGGAATACACAAAATAACGTAAATGTTAAATTAATGACACAAACGCACTTATTGGATGAACTTTATTCCTTAAGAACGAAAAGTGATTAGAATAAGCCATGGAATGCACAAAATGACATAATTGTTCATCCAATGACACAAATGCACATAATGGATGAACTACATTCCATAAGACCGAAAGGTGATTAGAATAAGCCTTGGGATGCACAAAATGACGTAAATGTTCATCCAATAACACAAACGCACTTATTGGATGAACTACATTGGTTAAGAACTAAAAGTGATTAGACTAAGCCTTGGGATGCACAAAATGACGTAAATGTTAAATTAATGACACAAATGCACTTATTGAATGAACAACTTGGTTAAGAAACAAAAGCGATTAGAATAAGCCTAGGACTGCACATAATGACATAAATGTTCATCCAATGACACAAACACACTACCTGGACGAACTACAATCCTTAAGAACAAAAAGTGATTAGAATAAGCCTTGGGATGGAGAAACGCACTTATTAGATTAACTTCATTACTTAAGAATGGAAAATGATAAGAATAAGCCTTGAAATGCACCAAATGACGTAAATGTTCATCCAGTGACACAAACGCACTTATTGGATGAACAACATTGGTAAAGAAAGAAAAGTGATTAGAATAAGCCTAGGAATGCTCAAAATGACGTAAATGTTAAATTAATGACACAAACGCACTTATTAGATTAACTTTATTCCTTAAGAACGAAAAATGATTAGAATAAGCCTTGGAATGCACAAAATGACATAAATGTTCATTCATTGACATAAACGCACTTATTGGATGAACTACATTCCTTTAGAACGTAAAGTGATTAGAATAAGCTGCGGAACGCACATATTGACGTAAATGTTCATCCAATGACACAAAGGCACTTATTGGATGAACTACATTGGTTAAGAACTAAAAGTGATTAGACTAAGCCTTGGGATGCGCAAAATGACGTAAATGTTAAATTAATGACACAAATGCACTTATTGAATGAACAACATTGTTTAAGAACAAACAGCGATTAGAATAAGCCTACGAATGCACATAATGACGTAAATGTTCATCCAATGACACAAACGCACTTATTGGATGAACTACATTGGTTAAGAACTAAAAGTGATTAGACTAAGCCTTGGGATGCGCAAAATGATGTAAATGTTAAATTAATGACACAAATGCACTTATTGAATGAACAACATTGGTTAAGAACAAACAGCGATTAGAATAAGCCTACGAATGCACATAATGACGTAAATGTTCATCCAATGACACAAACGGACTTATTGAATGAACTTCATTCCTTAAGAACGAAAAGTGATTAGAATAAGCCTCGGAATGCATAAAACGACGTAATTGTTCATCCAATTACAAAAATGCACTTATTGGATGAACTACATTCTATAAGACCGAAAAGTGATTAGAATAACCCTTGGGATGCACAAAATGACATAAATGTTCATCCAATGACACAAACGCACTTATTGGATGAACTACATTGGTTAACAACTAAAAGTGATTAGACTAAGCCTTGGGATGCACAAAATGACGTAAATGTTAAATTAATGACACAAATGCACTTATTGAATGAACAACATTGGTTAAGAACCAAAAGCGATTAGAATAAGCCTAGGAATGCAGATAATGACATAAATGTTCATCCAATGACACAAAGACACTACCTGGATGAACTACATTCCTTAAGAACGAAAAGTGATTAAAATAAGCCTTATGATGCACAAACGTACTTATTAGATTAAATTCATTCCTTAAGAACGAAAAATTATTAGAATAAGCCTTGGAATGCACAAAATGAAATAAATGTTCATTCAATGACACAAACGCACTTATTGGATGAACTACATTCCTTAAGAACGAAAAGTGATTAGAATAAGCTTCGTAATGCACAAAATGACGTAAATGTTCATCCAATGACACAAACACACTTATTGGATGCACTACATTCCTTAAGAACGAAAAGTGATTAGAATAAGCCTTGGGATGCACAAAATGACCCAAATGATCATCCAAAGACACAAACACACTTATTGGATGAACTACATTGGTTAATAACGAAATGTGATAAGAATAAGCCTTGGGATTCACAAAATGACAAAAATGTTAAATTAATGACACAAATGCACTTATTGAATGAACAACATTGGTTAAGAACAAAAAGTAATTTGAATAAGCCTAGGAATGCACATATTGACGTAAATGTTCATCCAATGACACAAACGCACTTATTGGATCAACTACATTCCTTAAGAACGAAAATTGATTAGAATAAGCCTTGGGATGGACAAAATGACGTAAATGTTCATCCAATGACACAAACGCACTTATTGGACAAACTTCATTCCTTAAGAACGAAAAATGATTAGAATAAGCCATGGAATGCACAAAATGACGTAAATATCAAGCCAATGACACAAACGCACTTATTGGATGAACTACATTCCTTAAGAAAGAAAAGTGATAAGAATAAGCCTTGGGATGCACAAAATGACCTAAATAATCATCCAATGACACAAACGCACTTATTGGATGAACTACTTCGTTAAGAACGAGAAGTGATTAGAATAAGCCTAGGAATGCTCAAAATGACGTAAATGTTAAATTAACTACACAAACACACTTATTAGATTAACTTCATTCCTTAAGAATGAAAAATGATTAGAATAAGACTTGGAATGCACAAAATGACGTCAATGTTAAATTAATGACACAAACGCACTATTGGATGAACTTCATTCCTTAAGAACGAAAAATGATTAGAATAAGCCTTGGAATGCACAAAATGACTTAAATGTCAAGCCAATGACACAAACGCACTTATTGGATGAACTACATTCCTTAAGAACGAAATGTGATCAGAATAAGCCTTGTGATGCACAAAATGACCTAAATGTTCATCCATTGACACAAACGCACTTATTGGATGAACTACATTGGTTATGAACGAAATGTGATTAGAATAAGGCTTGGAATGCACAAAATGACGTAAATTTTAAATTAATGACACAAATGCACTTATTGAATGAACAACATTGGTTAAGAACGAAAAGTGATTAGAATAAGCCTAGGAATGCACAAAATGACGTAAATGCTAAATTAATGACACAAACGCACTTATTGGATGAACTACATTCCTTAAGAAAGAAAAATGATTAGAATAAGCCTTGGAATGCACAAAATGACATAAATGTTCATTCAATGACACAAACGCACTTAATGGATGAACTACATTCGTTGAGAACGAGAAGTGATTAGAATAAGCCTAGGAATGCTCAAAATGACGTAAATGTTAAATTAACTACACAAACACACTTATTAGATTAACTTCATTCCTTAAGAATGAAAAATGATTAGAATAAGCCTTGGAATGCACAAAATGACATAAATGTTCATTCAATGACACAAACGCACTTAATGGATGAACTACATTCGTTAAGAACGAAAAGTGATTAGAATAAGCTTTGGGATGCACAAAATGATGTAAATGTTAATCCAATGACACACACGCACATATTGGATGACCAACATTGGTAAAGAACGAAAGGTGATTAGAATAAGCTTAGGAATACACAAAATAACGTAAATGTTAAATTAATGACACAAACGCACTTATTGGATGTACTTTATTCCTTAAGAACGAAAAGTGATTAGAATAAGCCTTGGAATGCACAAAATGACATAATTGTTCATCCAATGACACAAATGCACTTATTGGATGAACTACATTGGTTAAGAACAAAAAGTGATTACAATAAGCCTAGGAATGCACATAATGATGTAAATGTTCATCCAATGACACAAACACACTTATTGGATGAACTACATTCCTTAAGAACAAAAAGTGATTAGAATAAGCCTTTGGATGCACAAAATGTCGTAAATGTTCATCCAATGACACAAACGCACTTATTGGATGAACTACATACCTTAAGAACGAAAAGTGATTAGAACAAGCCTTCGGATCGACAAAATGACATAAATGTTCATCCAATGACACAAACGCACTTATTGGATGAACAACATTGGTAAAGAACGAAAAGTGATTAGAATAAGCCTAGGAATGCTCAAAATGACGTAAATGTTAAATTAATGACACAAACGCACTTATTAGATTAACTTCATTCCTTAAGAATGAAAAATAATTAGAATAAGACTTGGAATGCACAAAATGACGTCAATGTTAAATTAATGACACAAACGCACTATTGGATGAACTTCATTCCTTAAGAACGAAAAATGATTAGAATAAGCCTTGGAATGCACAAAATGACTTAAATGTCAAGCCAATGACACAAACACACTTATTGGATGAACTACATTCGTTAAGAACGAAATGTGATAAGAATCAGCCTTGTGATGCACAAAATGACCAAAATGTTCATCCATTGACACAAACGCACTTATTGGATGAACTACATTGGTTAAGAACGAAATGTGATTAGAATAAGCCTTGGGATGCACAAAATGACGTAAATGTTAAATTAATGACACAAATGCACTTATTAAATGAACAACATTGGTTAAGAACGAAAAGTGATTAGAATAAGCCTAGGAATGCACCAGATGACGTAAATGTTAATTTAATGAAACAAACGCATTTATTGGATGAACTACATTCCTTAAGAACGAAAAATGATTAGAATAAGCCTTGCAATGCACAAAATGACATAAATGTTCATTCAATGACACAAACGCACTTAATGGATGAACTACATTCGTTAAGAACGAAAAGTGATTAGAATAAGCTTTGGGATGCACAAAATGACGTAAATGTTAATCCAATGACACAAACACACTAATTGGATGACCAACATTGGTAAAGAACGAAAAGTGATTAGAATAAGCTTAGGAATACACAAAATAACGTAAATGTTAAATTAATGACACAAACGCACTTATTGGATGAACTTTATTCCTTAAGAACGAAAAGTGATTAGAATAAGCCATGGAATGCACAAAATGACATAATTGTTCATCCAATGACACAAATGCACATAATGGATGAACTACATTCCATAAGACCGAAAGGTGATTAGAATAAGCCTTGGGATGCACAAAATGACGTAAATGTTCATCCAATAACACAAACGCACTTATTGGATGAACTACATTGGTTAAGAACTAAAAGTGATTAGACTAAGCCTTGGGATGCACAAAATGACGTAAATGTTAAATTAATGACACAAATGCACTTATTGAATGAACAACTTGGTTAAGAAACAAAAGCGATTAGAATAAGCCTAGGACTGCACATAATGACATAAATGTTCATCCAATGACACAAACACACTACCTGGACGAACTACAATCCTTAAGAACAAAAAGTGATTAGAATAAGCCTTGGGATGGAGAAACGCACTTATTAGATTAACTTCATTACTTAAGAATGGAAAATGATAAGAATAAGCCTTGAAATGCACCAAATGACGTAAATGTTCATCCAGTGACACAAACGCACTTATTGGATGAACAACATTGGTAAAGAAAGAAAAGTGATTAGAATAAGCCTAGGAATGCTCAAAATGACGTAAATGTTAAATTAATGACACAAACGCACTTATTAGATTAACTTTATTCCTTAAGAACGAAAAATGATTAGAATAAGCCTTGGAATGCACAAAATGACATAAATGTTCATTCATTGACATAAACGCACTTATTGGATGAACTACATTCCTTTAGAACGTAAAGTGATTAGAATAAGCTGCGGAACGCACATATTGACGTAAATGTTCATCCAATGACACAAAGGCACTTATTGGATGAACTACATTGGTTAAGAACTAAAAGTGATTAGACTAAGCCTTGGGATGCGCAAAATGACGTAAATGTTAAATTAATGACACAAATGCACTTATTGAATGAACAACATTGTTTAAGAACAAACAGCGATTAGAATAAGCCTACGAATGCACATAATGACGTAAATGTTCATCCAATGACACAAACGCACTTATTGGATGAACTACATTGGTTAAGAACTAAAAGTGATTAGACTAAGCCTTGGGATGCGCAAAATGATGTAAATGTTAAATTAATGACACAAATGCACTTATTGAATGAACAACATTGGTTAAGAACAAACAGCGATTAGAATAAGCCTACGAATGCACATAATGACGTAAATGTTCATCCAATGACACAAACGGACTTATTGAATGAACTTCATTCCTTAAGAACGAAAAGTGATTAGAATAAGCCTCGGAATGCATAAAACGACGTAATTGTTCATCCAATTACAAAAATGCACTTATTGGATGAACTACATTCTATAAGACCGAAAAGTGATTAGAATAACCCTTGGGATGCACAAAATGACATAAATGTTCATCCAATGACACAAACGCACTTATTGGATGAACTACATTGGTTAACAACTAAAAGTGATTAGACTAAGCCTTGGGATGCACAAAATGACGTAAATGTTAAATTAATGACACAAATGCACTTATTGAATGAACAACATTGGTTAAGAACCAAAAGCGATTAGAATAAGCCTAGGAATGCAGATAATGACATAAATGTTCATCCAATGACACAAAGACACTACCTGGATGAACTACATTCCTTAAGAACGAAAAGTGATTAAAATAAGCCTTATGATGCACAAACGTACTTATTAGATTAAATTCATTCCTTAAGAACGAAAAATTATTAGAATAAGCCTTGGAATGCACAAAATGAAATAAATGTTCATTCAATGACACAAACGCACTTATTGGATGAACTACATTCCTTAAGAACGAAAAGTGATTAGAATAAGCTTCGTAATGCACAAAATGACGTAAATGTTCATCCAATGACACAAACACACTTATTGGATGCACTACATTCCTTAAGAACGAAAAGTGATTAGAATAAGCCTTGGGATGCACAAAATGACCCAAATGATCATCCAAAGACACAAACACACTTATTGGATGAACTACATTGGTTAATAACGAAATGTGATAAGAATAAGCCTTGGGATTCACAAAATGACAAAAATGTTAAATTAATGACACAAATGCACTTATTGAATGAACAACATTGGTTAAGAACAAAAAGTAATTTGAATAAGCCTAGGAATGCACATATTGACGTAAATGTTCATCCAATGACACAAACGCACTTATTGGATCAACTACATTCCTTAAGAACGAAAATTGATTAGAATAAGCCTTGGGATGGACAAAATGACGTAAATGTTCATCCAATGACACAAACGCACTTATTGGACAAACTTCATTCCTTAAGAACGAAAAATGATTAGAATAAGCCATGGAATGCACAAAATGACGTAAATATCAAGCCAATGACACAAACGCACTTATTGGATGAACTACATTCCTTAAGAAAGAAAAGTGATAAGAATAAGCCTTGGGATGCACAAAATGACCTAAATAATCATCCAATGACACAAACGCACTTATTGGATGAACTACTTCGTTAAGAACGAGAAGTGATTAGAATAAGCCTAGGAATGCTCAAAATGACGTAAATGTTAAATTAACTACACAAACACACTTATTAGATTAACTTCATTCCTTAAGAATGAAAAATGATTAGAATAAGACTTGGAATGCACAAAATGACGTCAATGTTAAATTAATGACACAAACGCACTATTGGATGAACTTCATTCCTTAAGAACGAAAAATGATTAGAATAAGCCTTGGAATGCACAAAATGACTTAAATGTCAAGCCAATGACACAAACGCACTTATTGGATGAACTACATTCCTTAAGAACGAAATGTGATCAGAATAAGCCTTGTGATGCACAAAATGACCTAAATGTTCATCCATTGACACAAACGCACTTATTGGATGAACTACATTGGTTATGAACGAAATGTGATTAGAATAAGGCTTGGAATGCACAAAATGACGTAAATTTTAAATTAATGACACAAATGCACTTATTGAATGAACAACATTGGTTAAGAACGAAAAGTGATTAGAATAAGCCTAGGAATGCACAAAATGACGTAAATGCTAAATTAATGACACAAACGCACTTATTGGATGAACTACATTCCTTAAGAAAGAAAAATGATTAGAATAAGCCTTGGAATGCACAAAATGACATAAATGTTCATTCAATGACACAAACGCACTTAATGGATGAACTACATTCGTTGAGAACGAGAAGTGATTAGAATAAGCCTAGGAATGCTCAAAATGACGTAAATGTTAAATTAACTACACAAACACACTTATTAGATTAACTTCATTCCTTAAGAATGAAAAATGATTAGAATAAGCCTTGGAATGCACAAAATGACATAAATGTTCATTCAATGACACAAACGCACTTAATGGATGAACTACATTCGTTAAGAACGAAAAGTGATTAGAATAAGCTTTGGGATGCACAAAATGATGTAAATGTTAATCCAATGACACACACGCACATATTGGATGACCAACATTGGTAAAGAACGAAAGGTGATTAGAATAAGCTTAGGAATACACAAAATAACGTAAATGTTAAATTAATGACACAAACGCACTTATTGGATGTACTTTATTCCTTAAGAACGAAAAGTGATTAGAATAAGCCTTGGAATGCACAAAATGACATAATTGTTCATCCAATGACACAAATGCACTTATTGGATGAACTACATTGGTTAAGAACAAAAAGTGATTACAATAAGCCTAGGAATGCACATAATGATGTAAATGTTCATCCAATGACACAAACACACTTATTGGATGAACTACATTCCTTAAGAACAAAAAGTGATTAGAATAAGCCTTTGGATGCACAAAATGTCGTAAATGTTCATCCAATGACACAAACGCACTTATTGGATGAACTACATACCTTAAGAACGAAAAGTGATTAGAACAAGCCTTCGGATCGACAAAATGACATAAATGTTCATCCAATGACACAAACGCACTTATTGGATGAACAACATTGGTAAAGAACGAAAAGTGATTAGAATAAGCCTAGGAATGCTCAAAATGACGTAAATGTTAAATTAATGACACAAACGCACTTATTAGATTAACTTCATTCCTTAAGAATGAAAAATAATTAGAATAAGACTTGGAATGCACAAAATGACGTCAATGTTAAATTAATGACACAAACGCACTATTGGATGAACTTCATTCCTTAAGAACGAAAAATGATTAGAATAAGCCTTGGAATGCACAAAATGACTTAAATGTCAAGCCAATGACACAAACACACTTATTGGATGAACTACATTCGTTAAGAACGAAATGTGATAAGAATCAGCCTTGTGATGCACAAAATGACCAAAATGTTCATCCATTGACACAAACGCACTTATTGGATGAACTACATTGGTTAAGAACGAAATGTGATTAGAATAAGCCTTGGGATGCACAAAATGACGTAAATGTTAAATTAATGACACAAATGCACTTATTAAATGAACAACATTGGTTAAGAACGAAAAGTGATTAGAATAAGCCTAGGAATGCACCAGATGACGTAAATGTTAATTTAATGAAACAAACGCATTTATTGGATGAACTACATTCCTTAAGAACGAAAAATGATTAGAATAAGCCTTGCAATGCACAAAATGACATAAATGTTCATTCAATGACACAAACGCACTTAATGGATGAACTACATTCGTTAAGAACGAAAAGTGATTAGAATAAGCTTTGGGATGCACAAAATGACGTAAATGTTAATCCAATGACACAAACACACTAATTGGATGACCAACATTGGTAAAGAACGAAAAGTGATTAGAATAAGCTTAGGAATACACAAAATAACGTAAATGTTAAATTAATGACACAAACGCACTTATTGGATGAACTTTATTCCTTAAGAACGAAAAGTGATTAGAATAAGCCATGGAATGCACAAAATGACATAATTGTTCATCCAATGACACAAATGCACATAATGGATGAACTACATTCCATAAGACCGAAAGGTGATTAGAATAAGCCTTGGGATGCACAAAATGACGTAAATGTTCATCCAATAACACAAACGCACTTATTGGATGAACTACATTGGTTAAGAACTAAAAGTGATTAGACTAAGCCTTGGGATGCACAAAATGACGTAAATGTTAAATTAATGACACAAATGCACTTATTGAATGAACAACTTGGTTAAGAAACAAAAGCGATTAGAATAAGCCTAGGACTGCACATAATGACATAAATGTTCATCCAATGACACAAACACACTACCTGGACGAACTACAATCCTTAAGAACAAAAAGTGATTAGAATAAGCCTTGGGATGGAGAAACGCACTTATTAGATTAACTTCATTACTTAAGAATGGAAAATGATAAGAATAAGCCTTGAAATGCACCAAATGACGTAAATGTTCATCCAGTGACACAAACGCACTTATTGGATGAACAACATTGGTAAAGAAAGAAAAGTGATTAGAATAAGCCTAGGAATGCTCAAAATGACGTAAATGTTAAATTAATGACACAAACGCACTTATTAGATTAACTTTATTCCTTAAGAACGAAAAATGATTAGAATAAGCCTTGGAATGCACAAAATGACATAAATGTTCATTCATTGACATAAACGCACTTATTGGATGAACTACATTCCTTTAGAACGTAAAGTGATTAGAATAAGCTGCGGAACGCACATATTGACGTAAATGTTCATCCAATGACACAAAGGCACTTATTGGATGAACTACATTGGTTAAGAACTAAAAGTGATTAGACTAAGCCTTGGGATGCGCAAAATGACGTAAATGTTAAATTAATGACACAAATGCACTTATTGAATGAACAACATTGTTTAAGAACAAACAGCGATTAGAATAAGCCTACGAATGCACATAATGACGTAAATGTTCATCCAATGACACAAACGCACTTATTGGATGAACTACATTGGTTAAGAACTAAAAGTGATTAGACTAAGCCTTGGGATGCGCAAAATGATGTAAATGTTAAATTAATGACACAAATGCACTTATTGAATGAACAACATTGGTTAAGAACAAACAGCGATTAGAATAAGCCTACGAATGCACATAATGACGTAAATGTTCATCCAATGACACAAACGGACTTATTGAATGAACTTCATTCCTTAAGAACGAAAAGTGATTAGAATAAGCCTCGGAATGCATAAAACGACGTAATTGTTCATCCAATTACAAAAATGCACTTATTGGATGAACTACATTCTATAAGACCGAAAAGTGATTAGAATAACCCTTGGGATGCACAAAATGACATAAATGTTCATCCAATGACACAAACGCACTTATTGGATGAACTACATTGGTTAACAACTAAAAGTGATTAGACTAAGCCTTGGGATGCACAAAATGACGTAAATGTTAAATTAATGACACAAATGCACTTATTGAATGAACAACATTGGTTAAGAACCAAAAGCGATTAGAATAAGCCTAGGAATGCAGATAATGACATAAATGTTCATCCAATGACACAAAGACACTACCTGGATGAACTACATTCCTTAAGAACGAAAAGTGATTAAAATAAGCCTTATGATGCACAAACGTACTTATTAGATTAAATTCATTCCTTAAGAACGAAAAATTATTAGAATAAGCCTTGGAATGCACAAAATGAAATAAATGTTCATTCAATGACACAAACGCACTTATTGGATGAACTACATTCCTTAAGAACGAAAAGTGATTAGAATAAGCTTCGTAATGCACAAAATGACGTAAATGTTCATCCAATGACACAAACACACTTATTGGATGCACTACATTCCTTAAGAACGAAAAGTGATTAGAATAAGCCTTGGGATGCACAAAATGACCCAAATGATCATCCAAAGACACAAACACACTTATTGGATGAACTACATTGGTTAATAACGAAATGTGATAAGAATAAGCCTTGGGATTCACAAAATGACAAAAATGTTAAATTAATGACACAAATGCACTTATTGAATGAACAACATTGGTTAAGAACAAAAAGTAATTTGAATAAGCCTAGGAATGCACATATTGACGTAAATGTTCATCCAATGACACAAACGCACTTATTGGATCAACTACATTCCTTAAGAACGAAAATTGATTAGAATAAGCCTTGGGATGGACAAAATGACGTAAATGTTCATCCAATGACACAAACGCACTTATTGGACAAACTTCATTCCTTAAGAACGAAAAATGATTAGAATAAGCCATGGAATGCACAAAATGACGTAAATATCAAGCCAATGACACAAACGCACTTATTGGATGAACTACATTCCTTAAGAAAGAAAAGTGATAAGAATAAGCCTTGGGATGCACAAAATGACCTAAATAATCATCCAATGACACAAACGCACTTATTGGATGAACTACTTCGTTAAGAACGAGAAGTGATTAGAATAAGCCTAGGAATGCTCAAAATGACGTAAATGTTAAATTAACTACACAAACACACTTATTAGATTAACTTCATTCCTTAAGAATGAAAAATGATTAGAATAAGACTTGGAATGCACAAAATGACGTCAATGTTAAATTAATGACACAAACGCACTATTGGATGAACTTCATTCCTTAAGAACGAAAAATGATTAGAATAAGCCTTGGAATGCACAAAATGACTTAAATGTCAAGCCAATGACACAAACGCACTTATTGGATGAACTACATTCCTTAAGAACGAAATGTGATCAGAATAAGCCTTGTGATGCACAAAATGACCTAAATGTTCATCCATTGACACAAACGCACTTATTGGATGAACTACATTGGTTATGAACGAAATGTGATTAGAATAAGGCTTGGAATGCACAAAATGACGTAAATTTTAAATTAATGACACAAATGCACTTATTGAATGAACAACATTGGTTAAGAACGAAAAGTGATTAGAATAAGCCTAGGAATGCACAAAATGACGTAAATGCTAAATTAATGACACAAACGCACTTATTGGATGAACTACATTCCTTAAGAAAGAAAAATGATTAGAATAAGCCTTGGAATGCACAAAATGACATAAATGTTCATTCAATGACACAAACGCACTTAATGGATGAACTACATTCGTTGAGAACGAGAAGTGATTAGAATAAGCCTAGGAATGCTCAAAATGACGTAAATGTTAAATTAACTACACAAACACACTTATTAGATTAACTTCATTCCTTAAGAATGAAAAATGATTAGAATAAGCCTTGGAATGCACAAAATGACATAAATGTTCATTCAATGACACAAACGCACTTAATGGATGAACTACATTCGTTAAGAACGAAAAGTGATTAGAATAAGCTTTGGGATGCACAAAATGATGTAAATGTTAATCCAATGACACACACGCACATATTGGATGACCAACATTGGTAAAGAACGAAAGGTGATTAGAATAAGCTTAGGAATACACAAAATAACGTAAATGTTAAATTAATGACACAAACGCACTTATTGGATGTACTTTATTCCTTAAGAACGAAAAGTGATTAGAATAAGCCTTGGAATGCACAAAATGACATAATTGTTCATCCAATGACACAAATGCACTTATTGGATGAACTACATTGGTTAAGAACAAAAAGTGATTACAATAAGCCTAGGAATGCACATAATGATGTAAATGTTCATCCAATGACACAAACACACTTATTGGATGAACTACATTCCTTAAGAACAAAAAGTGATTAGAATAAGCCTTTGGATGCACAAAATGTCGTAAATGTTCATCCAATGACACAAACGCACTTATTGGATGAACTACATACCTTAAGAACGAAAAGTGATTAGAACAAGCCTTCGGATCGACAAAATGACATAAATGTTCATCCAATGACACAAACGCACTTATTGGATGAACAACATTGGTAAAGAACGAAAAGTGATTAGAATAAGCCTAGGAATGCTCAAAATGACGTAAATGTTAAATTAATGACACAAACGCACTTATTAGATTAACTTCATTCCTTAAGAATGAAAAATAATTAGAATAAGACTTGGAATGCACAAAATGACGTCAATGTTAAATTAATGACACAAACGCACTATTGGATGAACTTCATTCCTTAAGAACGAAAAATGATTAGAATAAGCCTTGGAATGCACAAAATGACTTAAATGTCAAGCCAATGACACAAACACACTTATTGGATGAACTACATTCGTTAAGAACGAAATGTGATAAGAATCAGCCTTGTGATGCACAAAATGACCAAAATGTTCATCCATTGACACAAACGCACTTATTGGATGAACTACATTGGTTAAGAACGAAATGTGATTAGAATAAGCCTTGGGATGCACAAAATGACGTAAATGTTAAATTAATGACACAAATGCACTTATTAAATGAACAACATTGGTTAAGAACGAAAAGTGATTAGAATAAGCCTAGGAATGCACCAGATGACGTAAATGTTAATTTAATGAAACAAACGCATTTATTGGATGAACTACATTCCTTAAGAACGAAAAATGATTAGAATAAGCCTTGCAATGCACAAAATGACATAAATGTTCATTCAATGACACAAACGCACTTAATGGATGAACTACATTCGTTAAGAACGAAAAGTGATTAGAATAAGCTTTGGGATGCACAAAATGACGTAAATGTTAATCCAATGACACAAACACACTAATTGGATGACCAACATTGGTAAAGAACGAAAAGTGATTAGAATAAGCTTAGGAATACACAAAATAACGTAAATGTTAAATTAATGACACAAACGCACTTATTGGATGAACTTTATTCCTTAAGAACGAAAAGTGATTAGAATAAGCCATGGAATGCACAAAATGACATAATTGTTCATCCAATGACACAAATGCACATAATGGATGAACTACATTCCATAAGACCGAAAGGTGATTAGAATAAGCCTTGGGATGCACAAAATGACGTAAATGTTCATCCAATAACACAAACGCACTTATTGGATGAACTACATTGGTTAAGAACTAAAAGTGATTAGACTAAGCCTTGGGATGCACAAAATGACGTAAATGTTAAATTAATGACACAAATGCACTTATTGAATGAACAACTTGGTTAAGAAACAAAAGCGATTAGAATAAGCCTAGGACTGCACATAATGACATAAATGTTCATCCAATGACACAAACACACTACCTGGACGAACTACAATCCTTAAGAACAAAAAGTGATTAGAATAAGCCTTGGGATGGAGAAACGCACTTATTAGATTAACTTCATTACTTAAGAATGGAAAATGATAAGAATAAGCCTTGAAATGCACCAAATGACGTAAATGTTCATCCAGTGACACAAACGCACTTATTGGATGAACAACATTGGTAAAGAAAGAAAAGTGATTAGAATAAGCCTAGGAATGCTCAAAATGACGTAAATGTTAAATTAATGACACAAACGCACTTATTAGATTAACTTTATTCCTTAAGAACGAAAAATGATTAGAATAAGCCTTGGAATGCACAAAATGACATAAATGTTCATTCATTGACATAAACGCACTTATTGGATGAACTACATTCCTTTAGAACGTAAAGTGATTAGAATAAGCTGCGGAACGCACATATTGACGTAAATGTTCATCCAATGACACAAAGGCACTTATTGGATGAACTACATTGGTTAAGAACTAAAAGTGATTAGACTAAGCCTTGGGATGCGCAAAATGACGTAAATGTTAAATTAATGACACAAATGCACTTATTGAATGAACAACATTGTTTAAGAACAAACAGCGATTAGAATAAGCCTACGAATGCACATAATGACGTAAATGTTCATCCAATGACACAAACGCACTTATTGGATGAACTACATTGGTTAAGAACTAAAAGTGATTAGACTAAGCCTTGGGATGCGCAAAATGATGTAAATGTTAAATTAATGACACAAATGCACTTATTGAATGAACAACATTGGTTAAGAACAAACAGCGATTAGAATAAGCCTACGAATGCACATAATGACGTAAATGTTCATCCAATGACACAAACGGACTTATTGAATGAACTTCATTCCTTAAGAACGAAAAGTGATTAGAATAAGCCTCGGAATGCATAAAACGACGTAATTGTTCATCCAATTACAAAAATGCACTTATTGGATGAACTACATTCTATAAGACCGAAAAGTGATTAGAATAACCCTTGGGATGCACAAAATGACATAAATGTTCATCCAATGACACAAACGCACTTATTGGATGAACTACATTGGTTAACAACTAAAAGTGATTAGACTAAGCCTTGGGATGCACAAAATGACGTAAATGTTAAATTAATGACACAAATGCACTTATTGAATGAACAACATTGGTTAAGAACCAAAAGCGATTAGAATAAGCCTAGGAATGCAGATAATGACATAAATGTTCATCCAATGACACAAAGACACTACCTGGATGAACTACATTCCTTAAGAACGAAAAGTGATTAAAATAAGCCTTATGATGCACAAACGTACTTATTAGATTAAATTCATTCCTTAAGAACGAAAAATTATTAGAATAAGCCTTGGAATGCACAAAATGAAATAAATGTTCATTCAATGACACAAACGCACTTATTGGATGAACTACATTCCTTAAGAACGAAAAGTGATTAGAATAAGCTTCGTAATGCACAAAATGACGTAAATGTTCATCCAATGACACAAACACACTTATTGGATGCACTACATTCCTTAAGAACGAAAAGTGATTAGAATAAGCCTTGGGATGCACAAAATGACCCAAATGATCATCCAAAGACACAAACACACTTATTGGATGAACTACATTGGTTAATAACGAAATGTGATAAGAATAAGCCTTGGGATTCACAAAATGACAAAAATGTTAAATTAATGACACAAATGCACTTATTGAATGAACAACATTGGTTAAGAACAAAAAGTAATTTGAATAAGCCTAGGAATGCACATATTGACGTAAATGTTCATCCAATGACACAAACGCACTTATTGGATCAACTACATTCCTTAAGAACGAAAATTGATTAGAATAAGCCTTGGGATGGACAAAATGACGTAAATGTTCATCCAATGACACAAACGCACTTATTGGACAAACTTCATTCCTTAAGAACGAAAAATGATTAGAATAAGCCATGGAATGCACAAAATGACGTAAATATCAAGCCAATGACACAAACGCACTTATTGGATGAACTACATTCCTTAAGAAAGAAAAGTGATAAGAATAAGCCTTGGGATGCACAAAATGACCTAAATAATCATCCAATGACACAAACGCACTTATTGGATGAACTACATTCGTTAAGAACGAGAAGTGATTAGAATAAGCCTAGGAATGCTCAAAATGACGTAAATGTTAAATTAACTACACAAACACACTTATTAGATTAACTTCATTCCTTAAGAATGAAAAATGATTAGAATAAGACTTGGAATGCACAAAATGACGTCAATGTTAAATTAATGACACAAACGCACTATTGGATGAACTTCATTCCTTAAGAACGAAAAATGATTAGAATAAGCCTTGGAATGCACAAAATGACTTAAATGTCAAGCCAATGACACAAACGCACTTATTGGATGAACTACATTCCTTAAGAACGAAATGTGATCAGAATAAGCCTTGTGATGCACAAAATGACCTAAATGTTCATCCATTGACACAAACGCACTTATTGGATGAACTACATTGGTTATGAACGAAATGTGATTAGAATAAGGCTTGGAATGCACAAAATGACGTAAATTTTAAATTAATGACACAAATGCACTTATTGAATGAACAACATTGGTTAAGAACGAAAAGTGATTAGAATAAGCCTAGGAATGCACAAAATGACGTAAATGCTAAATTAATGACACAAACGCACTTATTGGATGAACTACATTCCTTAAGAAAGAAAAATGATTAGAATAAGCCTTGGAATGCACAAAATGACATAAATGTTCATTCAATGACACAAACGCACTTAATGGATGAACTACATTCGTTGAGAACGAGAAGTGATTAGAATAAGCCTAGGAATGCTCAAAATGACGTAAATGTTAAATTAACTACACAAACACACTTATTAGATTAACTTCATTCCTTAAGAATGAAAAATGATTAGAATAAGCCTTGGAATGCACAAAATGACATAAATGTTCATTCAATGACACAAACGCACTTAATGGATGAACTACATTCGTTAAGAACGAAAAGTGATTAGAATAAGCTTTGGGATGCACAAAATGATGTAAATGTTAATCCAATGACACACACGCACATATTGGATGACCAACATTGGTAAAGAACGAAAGGTGATTAGAATAAGCTTAGGAATACACAAAATAACGTAAATGTTAAATTAATGACACAAACGCACTTATTGGATGTACTTTATTCCTTAAGAACGAAAAGTGATTAGAATAAGCCTTGGAATGCACAAAATGACATAATTGTTCATCCAATGACACAAATGCACTTATTGGATGAACTACATTGGTTAAGAACAAAAAGTGATTACAATAAGCCTAGGAATGCACATAATGATGTAAATGTTCATCCAATGACACAAACACACTTATTGGATGAACTACATTCCTTAAGAACAAAAAGTGATTAGAATAAGCCTTTGGATGCACAAAATGTCGTAAATGTTCATCCAATGACACAAACGCACTTATTGGATGAACTACATACCTTAAGAACGAAAAGTGATTAGAACAAGCCTTCGGATCGACAAAATGACATAAATGTTCATCCAATGACACAAACGCACTTATTGGATGAACAACATTGGTAAAGAACGAAAAGTGATTAGAATAAGCCTAGGAATGCTCAAAATGACGTAAATGTTAAATTAATGACACAAACGCACTTATTAGATTAACTTCATTCCTTAAGAATGAAAAATAATTAGAATAAGACTTGGAATGCACAAAATGACGTCAATGTTAAATTAATGACACAAACGCACTATTGGATGAACTTCATTCCTTAAGAACGAAAAATGATTAGAATAAGCCTTGGAATGCACAAAATGACTTAAATGTCAAGCCAATGACACAAACACACTTATTGGATGAACTACATTCGTTAAGAACGAAATGTGATAAGAATCAGCCTTGTGATGCACAAAATGACCAAAATGTTCATCCATTGACACAAACGCACTTATTGGATGAACTACATTGGTTAAGAACGAAATGTGATTAGAATAAGCCTTGGGATGCACAAAATGACGTAAATGTTAAATTAATGACACAAATGCACTTATTAAATGAACAACATTGGTTAAGAACGAAAAGTGATTAGAATAAGCCTAGGAATGCACCAGATGACGTAAATGTTAATTTAATGAAACAAACGCATTTATTGGATGAACTACATTCCTTAAGAACGAAAAATGATTAGAATAAGCCTTGCAATGCACAAAATGACATAAATGTTCATTCAATGACACAAACGCACTTAATGGATGAACTACATTCGTTAAGAACGAAAAGTGATTAGAATAAGCTTTGGGATGCACAAAATGACGTAAATGTTAATCCAATGACACAAACACACTAATTGGATGACCAACATTGGTAAAGAACGAAAAGTGATTAGAATAAGCTTAGGAATACACAAAATAACGTAAATGTTAAATTAATGACACAAACGCACTTATTGGATGAACTTTATTCCTTAAGAACGAAAAGTGATTAGAATAAGCCATGGAATGCACAAAATGACATAATTGTTCATCCAATGACACAAATGCACATAATGGATGAACTACATTCCATAAGACCGAAAGGTGATTAGAATAAGCCTTGGGATGCACAAAATGACGTAAATGTTCATCCAATAACACAAACGCACTTATTGGATGAACTACATTGGTTAAGAACTAAAAGTGATTAGACTAAGCCTTGGGATGCACAAAATGACGTAAATGTTAAATTAATGACACAAATGCACTTATTGAATGAACAACTTGGTTAAGAAACAAAAGCGATTAGAATAAGCCTAGGACTGCACATAATGACATAAATGTTCATCCAATGACACAAACACACTACCTGGACGAACTACAATCCTTAAGAACAAAAAGTGATTAGAATAAGCCTTGGGATGGAGAAACGCACTTATTAGATTAACTTCATTACTTAAGAATGGAAAATGATAAGAATAAGCCTTGAAATGCACCAAATGACGTAAATGTTCATCCAGTGACACAAACGCACTTATTGGATGAACAACATTGGTAAAGAAAGAAAAGTGATTAGAATAAGCCTAGGAATGCTCAAAATGACGTAAATGTTAAATTAATGACACAAACGCACTTATTAGATTAACTTTATTCCTTAAGAACGAAAAATGATTAGAATAAGCCTTGGAATGCACAAAATGACATAAATGTTCATTCATTGACATAAACGCACTTATTGGATGAACTACATTCCTTTAGAACGTAAAGTGATTAGAATAAGCTGCGGAACGCACATATTGACGTAAATGTTCATCCAATGACACAAAGGCACTTATTGGATGAACTACATTGGTTAAGAACTAAAAGTGATTAGACTAAGCCTTGGGATGCGCAAAATGACGTAAATGTTAAATTAATGACACAAATGCACTTATTGAATGAACAACATTGTTTAAGAACAAACAGCGATTAGAATAAGCCTACGAATGCACATAATGACGTAAATGTTCATCCAATGACACAAACGCACTTATTGGATGAACTACATTGGTTAAGAACTAAAAGTGATTAGACTAAGCCTTGGGATGCGCAAAATGATGTAAATGTTAAATTAATGACACAAATGCACTTATTGAATGAACAACATTGGTTAAGAACAAACAGCGATTAGAATAAGCCTACGAATGCACATAATGACGTAAATGTTCATCCAATGACACAAACGGACTTATTGAATGAACTTCATTCCTTAAGAACGAAAAGTGATTAGAATAAGCCTCGGAATGCATAAAACGACGTAATTGTTCATCCAATTACAAAAATGCACTTATTGGATGAACTACATTCTATAAGACCGAAAAGTGATTAGAATAACCCTTGGGATGCACAAAATGACATAAATGTTCATCCAATGACACAAACGCACTTATTGGATGAACTACATTGGTTAACAACTAAAAGTGATTAGACTAAGCCTTGGGATGCACAAAATGACGTAAATGTTAAATTAATGACACAAATGCACTTATTGAATGAACAACATTGGTTAAGAACCAAAAGCGATTAGAATAAGCCTAGGAATGCAGATAATGACATAAATGTTCATCCAATGACACAAAGACACTACCTGGATGAACTACATTCCTTAAGAACGAAAAGTGATTAAAATAAGCCTTATGATGCACAAACGTACTTATTAGATTAAATTCATTCCTTAAGAACGAAAAATTATTAGAATAAGCCTTGGAATGCACAAAATGAAATAAATGTTCATTCAATGACACAAACGCACTTATTGGATGAACTACATTCCTTAAGAACGAAAAGTGATTAGAATAAGCTTCGTAATGCACAAAATGACGTAAATGTTCATCCAATGACACAAACACACTTATTGGATGCACTACATTCCTTAAGAACGAAAAGTGATTAGAATAAGCCTTGGGATGCACAAAATGACCCAAATGATCATCCAAAGACACAAACACACTTATTGGATGAACTACATTGGTTAATAACGAAATGTGATAAGAATAAGCCTTGGGATTCACAAAATGACAAAAATTTTAAATTAATGACACAAATGCATTTATTGAATGAACAACATTGGTTAAGAACAAAAAGTAATTTGAATAAGCCTAGGAATGCACATATTGACGTAAATGTTCATCCAATGACACAAACGCACTTATTGGATCAACTACATTCCTTAAGAACGAAAATTGATTAGAATAAGCCTTGGGATGGACAAAATGACGTAAATGTTCATCCAATGACACAAACGCACTTATTGGACAAACTTCATTCCTTAAGAACGAAAAATGATTAGAATAAGCCATGGAATGCACAAAATGACGTAAATATCAAGCCAATGACACAAACGCACTTATTGGATGAACTACATTCCTTAAGAAAGAAAAGTGATAAGAATAAGCCTTGGGATGCACAAAATGACCTAAATAATCATCCAATGACACAAACGCACTTATTGGATGAACTACATTCGTTAAGAACGAGAAGTGATTAGAATAAGCCTAGGAATGCTCAAAATGACGTAAATGTTAAATTAACTACACAAACACACTTATTAGATTAACTTCATTCCTTAAGAATGAAAAATGATTAGAATAAGACTTGGAATGCACAAAATGACGTCAATGTTAAATTAATGACACAAACGCACTATTGGATGAACTTCATTCCTTAAGAACGAAAAATGATTAGAATAAGCCTTGGAATGCACAAAATGACTTAAATGTCAAGCCAATGACACAAACGCACTTATTGGATGAACTACATTCCTTAAGAACGAAATGTGATCAGAATAAGCCTTGTGATGCACAAAATGACCTAAATGTTCATCCATTGACACAAACGCACTTATTGGATGAACTACATTGGTTAAGAATGAAATGTGATTAGAATAAGCCTTAGGATGCACAAAATGACGTAAATTTTAAATTAATGACACAAATGCACTTATTGAATGAACAACATTGGTTAAGAACGAAAAGTGATTAGAATAAGCCTAGGCATGCACAAAATGACGTAACTGTTAAATTAATGACACAAACGCACTTATTGGATGAACTACATTCGTTAAGAACTAAAAGTGATTAGAATAAGCTTTGGGATGCACAAAATGACGTAAATGTTAATCCAATGACACAACCGCACTTATTGGATGACCAACATTGGTAAAGAACGAAAAGTGTTTAGAATAAGCCTAGGAATACACAAAATAACGTAAATGTTAAATTAATGACACAAACGCACTTATTGGATGAACTTTATTCCTTAAGAATGAAAAATGATTAGAATAAGCCTAGGAATGTACAAAATGATGTAAATGTTCAGCCAATGACACAAACACACTTATTGGATGAACTACATTCCTTAAGAACGAAAAGTGATTAGAATAAGCCTTAGGATGCACAAAATGACGTAAATGTTTATCCAATGACACAAATGCACTTATTGGATGAACTTCATTCCTTAAGTACGAAAACTGATTAGAATAAGCCTTGGGATTCACAAAATGACGTAAATGTTAAATTAATGACACAAATGCGCTTATTGGATGAACTACACTCCTTAAGTAAGAAAAGTGATTAGAACAAGCCTTGGGATGCACAAAATGACGTAAATGTTCATCCAATGACACATACGCGCTTATTGGATGAACTTCTTTCCTTAAGTACGAAAAGTGATTAGAATAAGTCTTGCGATGAACAAAATGACGTAAATGTTTATCCAATGACACAAATGCACTTATTAGATGAACTACATTCCTTAAGTACGAAAAGTGATTAGAATAAGCCTTGGGATGCACATATGACGTAAATATTTATCCAATTACACAAATGCACTTATTGGATGAACTACATTCCTTATGTACGAAAAGTGATTAGAATAAGCCTTGGGATGCACAAAATGACGTAAATGTTAAATTAATGACAGAAACGCGCTTATTGGATGAACTACATCCCTTAAGTATGAAAAGTGATTAGAATAGGCCTTGGGATGCACAAAATGACGTAAATGTTCATCCAATGCATCAAATGCACTTATTGGATGAACTACATTCCTTAAGTACGAAAAATTATTAGAATAAGCCTTGGGATTCACAAAATGAACTAAATGTTAAATTAATGACACAAACACGCTTATTGGATGAACTACAATCCTTAAGTACGAAAAGTGATTAGAATAAGCTTAGGATGCACAAAATGGCGTAAATGTTTATCCAATGACACAAACGCACTTATTGGATGAACTACATTCCTTAAGAACGAAAAGTGATTAGAATCAGCCTTGGGATGCATAAAATGACGTAAATGTTAATCCAATGACACAAACGCACTTATTTGATGACTAACATTGGTACAGAACGAAAAAGTGATTAGAATAAGCCTAGGAATGCACAAAATAACGTAAATGTTAAATTAATGACACAAACGCACTTATTGGATGAACTTTATTCCTTAAGATTGAAAAATGATTAGAATAAGCCTAGGAATGTACACAATGATGTAAATGTTCAGCCAATGACACAAACGCACTTATTGGATGAACTACATTGGTTAAGAACGAAAAGTGATTAGAATAAACCTTGGGATGCACAAAATGACGTAAATGTTAAATTAATGACACAAATGCACTTATTGAATGAACAAAATTGGTTAAGAACAAAAAGAGATTAGAATAATCCTAGGAATGCACATAATGACGTAAATGTTCATCCAATGACACAAACACACTTAGTGGATGAATAACATTGGTAAAGAACGAAAAGCGATTAGAATAAGCCTAGGAATGCTCAAAATGACGTAAATAATAAATTAATGACACAAATGCTCTTATTAGATTAACTTCATTCCTTAAGAACGAAAAATGATTAGAATAAGCCTTGGAATGCACAAAATGAGGTAAATGTTCATCCAATGACACAAACGCACTTATTCGATGAATAACATTGGTAAAGAACGAAAAGCGATTAGAATAAGCCTAGGAATGCTCAAAATGACGTAAATAATAAATTAATGACACAAATGCACTTATTAGATTAACTTCATTCCTTAAGAACGAAAAATGATTAGAATAAGCCTTGGAATGCACAAAATGAGGTAAATGTTCATCCAATGACACAAACACACTTATTGGATGAACTACATTCCTTAAGAACGAAAAGTGATTAGAATCAGCCTTGGGATGCATAAAATGACGTAAATGTTCATCCAATGACACAAATGCACTTATTGGATCAACTACATTGGTTAAAACGAAAAGTGATTAGAATAAGCCTTGGGATGCACAAAATGACGTAAATGTTAAATTAATGACACAAATGCACTTATTGAATGAACAACATTGGTTAAGAACAAAAAGCGATTAGAATAAGCCTATGAATGGACATAATGACATAAATGTTCATCCAATGACACAAACACACTTATTGGATGAACTACATTCCTTAAGATCGAAAAGTAATTAGAATAATCCTTTGGATGCACAAAATGACGTAAATGTTCATCCAATGACACAAACGCACTTATTGGATGAACTACATTCCTTAAGAATGAAAAGTGATTAGAATAAGCATTGGGATGCACAAAATGACCTAAATGTTCGTCCAATGACAGAAACACACTTATTGGATGAACTACATTGGTTAAGAACGAAATGTGATTAGAATAAGCCTTGGGATGCACAAAATGACGTAAATGTTAAACTAATGACACAAATGCACTTATTGAATGAACAACATTGGTTAAGAACAAAAAGCGATTAGAATCAGCCTACAAATGCACATAATGACGTAAATGTACATCCAATGACACAAACGGACTTATTGGATGAACTTCATTCCTTAAGAACGAAAAGTGATTAGAATAAGCCTTGGAATGCACAAAATTGTTAAGACAAACTCTCAATTTTAAAGTTTTGATGAAAATAAACAAAGGTTAATTAAAAGATTGTTAATTATGATTCTAAGTGTATTGTTTATTTAACCTGTGCTTTTGAGTGTGTTAATTGAAAGATAGGTTTCAAAAGAATCAAAGAAAATAGCAGCAGAAGAACATTCTCCACATTCTGGAAAACGTAGAATGTTCCCCAGACTATGACAGCATAAAGACCCAACTTTCTACATCACTTAATTAAAGATGTTGGCTCTGGAAGTTACATGAATATGATCACTACATGGCAGAAAACACATAGGATCAATTCAAATCAAGAGGACATTCGAATTGAGAAAGATAAAGACTCTCAAACAAGCATGTCCAGACTGTTCTAGAAACAGTAGTTATCAGACTCCAGAAGATACCTCATGAAGAAAATTACCAGAAGATACATTCTGGAAATTACCAGAGGATACATCATGGAATTTAACAGAGGATACCTAGCGTACAAAAAGTCCAGAATGATCATCAATCTCCAGTCAGTTTTAAAAGCTTCAGTACAAGCTCTTTACATCAAGCTTTCATGATCGTTTTTAATTTGTTTTGAATGGTTCAAAGCTTCAGTTCAAACTAGCAATATTATCTCTTATCAGAAGCATTAGAGGATCATTAAAAATTCAAGAAAGTTGATTCAAAACGCAAATACAGCTCAGCCTAAAATCGAAAGTAAAAAGTGTCAAAAAGTAGGATTACTTTTTGCCTCAGGTCAAGTCAGACAAAGGCATCAACAACGGCTATATTGGCCTTCATTATATGTTCTCAAGCCTATAAAAGGAAGGCCATAGCTCAAGGAAAACTCAGAAGTTCAAGTGCTAACACAGCTATCACAATCATTCACATTCATACTTGAAGTTCTAAAAATCTCTTACAGAATCAGTTTTTAGTTAAATTGTTTTACTCTGATATATATATTTTGATTTATCTGTAAAGAATCGAATCTCAAACAAGAGTTGAGAATTCACAGATTCTAAACAAAATTAATCTCATCATCATTGTAAGCTCAAACTATAAGAGTAAAAGATAGTTTGGGTAGATTGTAAGAAATCCTATCAAGACAGATAGGTGATTCGATTAATCTGATACCAGGTGGAATCAGATTAAGTTCTGTAAACAAAGATCAAGGTTGATCTAGGCTAGGTGCTGTAAAACCAGAAGGTTCTTGTTTTAAACACTTAGTGGAAAATCTCACGATTGTGGGGCCTGGACGTAGCCCAAGTTGGGTGAACCAGGATACATCTGTGTGTGGTATTCTTATCCTTAATCTCCTTATCAAGTTTGAATGCTTTTAAGATTAAAATACAAAACTGTTTTTCTGTTTTACACACTAATCTGAACGTTCTCCGTTTTCTATTCAAACCCAGAACGTTCTCCATTTTTCTGCTTCCTTCACCAAGAACTTTCTTGAGTTTAAAACTGAAGTTTTTTAGAAAATTTTAAAAAGGGAGATTTACAATTCAAACCCCCCTTCCTTGTAAATCAGTTTTGCTACTTCAAAAATAACGTAATTGTTCATCCAATGACACAAACGCATATTTGGATGAACTACATTCCTTAAGAACGAAAAGTGATTAGAATAAGCCTTGGGATGCACAAAATGACGTAAATGTTCATCCAATGACACAAACGCACTTACTGGATGAACAACATTGGTTAAGTACTAAAAGTGATTACACTAAGCCTTGGGATGCACAAAATGACGTAAATGTTCATCCAATGACACAAACGCACTTATTGGATGAACTACATTGGTTAAGAACAAAAAGTGATTACAATAAGCCTAGGAATGCACATAATGATGTAAATGTTCATCCAATGACACAAACACACTTATTGGATGAACTACATTCCTTAAGAACAAAAAGTGCTTAGAATAAGCCTTTGGATGCACAAAATGACGTAAATGTTCATCCAATGACACAAACGCACTTATTGGATGAACTACATACCTTAAGAACGAAAAGTGATTAGAACAAGCCTTCGGATCGACAAAATGACATAAATGTTCATCCAATGACACAAACGCACTTATTGGATGAACTACATTCCTTAAGTACGAAAAATGATTAGAATAAGCCTTGGGATTCACAACATGACCTAAATGTTAAATTAATGACACAAACACGCTTATTGGATGAACTACAATCCTTAAGTACGAAAAGTGATTAGAATAAGTCTTGGGATGCACATAATAAGCCTAGGAATGCACAAAATGACGTAAATGTTCATCCAATGACACAAACGCACTTATTGGATGAACTACATTGGTTAAGAACAAAAAGTGATTACAATAAGCCTTGGAATGCACAAAATGACGTAAATGTTCATCCAATGACACAAACGCACTTATTGGATGAACTACATTCCTTAAGAACGAAAACTGATTAGAATAAGCCTTCGGATGCACAAAATGACGTAAATGTTCATCCAATGACACAAACCCACTTATTGGATGAACTACATTCCGTAAGAACGAAAAGTGATTAGAATAAGCCTTCGGATGCACAAAATGACGTAAATGTTCATCCAATGACACAAACGCACTTATTGGATGAACTACATTCCGTAAGAACGAAAAGTGATTAGAATAAGCCTTCGGATGCACAAAATATCGTAAATAATCAACCAATGACACAAACGCGCTTATTGGATGAACTACATTCCTTAAGTACGAAAAGTGATTACAATAAGCTTTGGGATGCACCAAATGACGTAAATGTTCATCCAATGAAACAAATGCACTTATTGGATGAACTACATTCCTTAAGTACGAAAAGTGATTAGAATAAGCCTTGGGATGCACAAAATGACGTAAATAATCATCCAATGATTAACTTCATTCTTTATGAAAGGCACTTATTAGATTAACTTCATTCTTTATGAACGACAAATGATTAGAATAAGCCTAGGAATGCACATAATGACGTAAATGTTCATCAAATGACACAAACACACTTATTGGATGAACTACATTCCTTAAGAACGAAACGTGATTAGAATAAGCCTTAGGATGCACATAATGACGTAAATGTTTATCCAATGACACAAACCCACTTATTGGATGAACTACACTCCTTAAGAACGAAAAGTGATTAGAATAAGCCTTGGGATGCACAAAATGACCTAAATGTTCATCCAATGACACAAACGCACTTATTGGATGAACTACACTCCTTAAGAACAAAAAGTGATTAGAATAAGCCTTGGGATGCACAAAATGAAGTAAATGTCAAGCCAATGACACAAACGCACTTATTGGATGAACTACATTCCTTAAGAACGAAAAGTGATAAGAATAAGCCTTGGGGTGCACAAAATGACCTAACTGTTCATCCAATGACACAAACGCACTTATTGGATGAACTACGTTGGTTAAGAATGAAATGTGATTAGAATAAGCCTTAGGATGCACAAAATGACGTAAATGTTAAATTAATGACACAAATGCACTTATTGAATGAACAACATTGGTTAAGAACGAAAAGTGATTAGAATAAGCCTAGGCATGCACAAAATGACGTAAATGTTAAATTAATGACACAAACGCACTTATTGGATGAACTACATTGGTTAAGAACGAAAAGTGATTAGAATAAGCTTTGGGATGCACAAAATGACGTAAGTGTTAATCCAATAACACAAACGCACTTATTGGAAGACCAACATTGGTAAAGAACGAAAAGTGTTTAGAATAAACCTAGGAATAAACAAAATAACGTAAATGTTAAATTAATGACACAAACGCACTTATTGGACGAACTTTATTCCTTAAGAATGAAAAATGATTAGAATAAGCCTAGGAATGTACAAAATGATGTAAATGTTCAGCCAATGACACAAACGCACTTATTGGATGAACTACATTCCTTAAGAACGAAAAGTGATTAGAATAAGCCTTGGGATGCACTAAATGACCTAAATGTTCATCCAATGACACAAACGCTCTTGTTGGATGAACTACATTCCTTAAGTACGAAAAGTGATTAGAATAAGCCTTAGGATGCACATAATGACGTAAATGTTCATCCAATGACACAAACACAATTATTGGATGAACTACATTCCTTAAGAACGAAAAGTGATTAGAATAAGCCTTAGGATGCACATAATGACGTAAATGTTCATCCAATGACACAAACCCACTTATTGGATGAACTACATTCCTTAAGAACGAAAAGTGATTAGAATAAGCCTTGCAATGCACAAAATGACGTAAATGTTCATCCAATGACACAAACGCACTTATTGGATGAACTACATTCCTTAAGAACGAAAACTGATTAGAATAAGCCTTCGGATGCACAAAATGACGTAAATGTTCATCCAATGACACAAACGCACTTATTGGATGAACTACATTCCGTAAGAACGAAAAGTGATTAGAATAAGCCTTCGGATGCACAAAATATCGTAAATAATCAACCAATGACACAAACGCGCTTATTGGATGAACTACATTCCTTAAGTACGAAAAGTGATTAGAATAAGCTTTGGGATGCACCAAATGACGTAAATGTTCATCCAATGAAACAAATGCACTTATTGGATGAACTACATTCCTTAAGTACGAAAAGTGATTAGAATAAGCCTTGGGATGCACAAAATGACGTAAATAATCATCCAATGACCCAAAGGCACTTATTAGATTAACTTCATTCTTTATGAACGACAAATGATTAGAATAAGCCTAGGAATGCACATAATGATGTAAATGTTCATCCAATTACACATACGCACTTATTGGATGAACTTCAATTCTTAAGAACGCAAAGTGATTAGAATAAGTCTTGGGATGCACATAATGACGTAAATGTTCATCCAATGACACAAATGCTCTTGTTGGATGTACTACATTCCTTAAGTACGAAAAGTGATTAAAATAAGCCTTGGGATGCACAAAATGACGTAAATGTTCATCCAATGACACAAACACGCTTATTAGATGAACTACATTCCTTAAGTACGAAAAGTGATTAGAATAAGCCTTGGGATGTACAAAATGCATAAATGTTCACCCAATGACACAAACACACTTATTGGATGAACCACATTCCGTAAGAACGAAAAGTGATTAGAATAAGCCTTCGGATGCACAAAATGACGTAAATGTTCATCCAATGACACAAACACACTTATTGGATGAACTACATTCCGTAAGAACGAAAAGTGATTAGAATAAGCCTTCGGTTGCACAAAATATCGTTAATAATCATCCAATGACACAAACGCGCTTATTGGATGAACTACATTCCTTAAGTACGAAAAGTGAATACAATAAGCCTTGGGATGCACAAAATGACGTAAATGTTCATCCAATGACACAAATGCACTTATTGGATGAACTACAATCCTTAAGAACGAAAAAGTGATTAGAATAAGCCTTGGAATGCACAAAATGACGTAAATGTTCATCCAATGACACAAACGCACTTATTGGATGAACTACATTCGTTAAGAAAGAAAGGTGATTAGAATAACCCTTGGGATGCACAAAATGACGTAAATGTTCATCCAATGACACAAATGCTCTTGTTGGATGAACTACATTCCTTAAGTACGAAAAGTGATTAGAATAAGACTTGGGAAGCACAAAATGACGTAAATATTCATCCAATGACACAAACACGCTTATTAGATGAACTACATTCCTTAAGTACGAAAAGTGATTAGAATAAGCCTTGGGATGTACAAAATGACGTAAATGTTCACCCAATGACACAAATGCACTTATTGGATGAACTACATTCCTTAAGTACGAAAAGTGATTAGAATAAGCCTTGGGATGCACAAAATGACGTAAATGTTCATCGAATGACACAAATGCACTTATTGGATGAACTACATTCTTATGTATTAAAAGTGATTAGAATAACTGTTGGGATGCACAAAATTATGTAAATGTTAGATTAATGACACAAACGCGCTTATTGGATGATCTAAATTCCTTAAGTGCGAAAAGGGAATAGAATAAGCCTTGGGATGCACAAAATTACCTAAATGTTCATCCAATGACACAAACGCACTTATTGGATGAACTACATTCCTTAAGTACGAAAAGTGATTAGAATAAACCTTCGGATGCACAAAATGACGTAAATGTTCATCCAATGACACAAACACACTTATTGGATGAACTACATTCCTTAGGAATACACAAAATGACGTAAATGTTAAATTAATGACACAAACGCACTTATTGGATGAATTTCATTCCTTAAGAACGAAAATGATTAGAATAAGCCTTGGAATGCACCAAATGACGTAAATGTTCATCCAATGACACAAACGCAGTTATTGGATGAACTACATTCCTTAAGAACGAAAAGTGATTAGAATAAGCCTATCGAAGCACAAAATGACGTAAATGTTCATCCAATGACACAAACGCACTTATTGGATGAACTAAATTCCTTAAGAACGAAAACTGATTAGAATAAGCCTTAGGATGCTCAAAATGACGTAAATGTTCATCCAATGACACAAACGCACTTATTGGATAAACCACATTGGTAAAGAGCGAAAAGTGATTAAAATAAGCCTAGGAATACACAATATGACGTAAATGTAAAATTAATGACACAAACGAACTTATTTGATGAACTTCATTCCTTAAGAACGAAAAATTATTGAATAAGCCTTGCAATGCACAAAATGACGTAAATGTTCATCCAATGACACACACGCACTTATTGGATGAACTACAATGGTTAAGAACGAAATGTGATTAGAATAAGCCTGGGGATGCACAAAATTAAGTAAATGTTAAATTAATGACACAAATGCACTTATTGAATGAACAACATTGGTTAAGAACAAAAAGCGATTAGAACAAGCCTAGGAATGAACATAATGACATAAATGTTCATCCAATGACACAAACACACTAGTTGGATGAACTACATTCGTTAAAAACAAGAAGTAATTAGAATAAGCCTTGGGATGCACAAAATGACGTAAATGTTAATCCAATGACACAAACGCACTTATTGGATGAACTATATTCCTTAATAACGAAAAGGGATTAGAATAAGCCTAAGGATGCACTAAATGACGTAAATGTTCATCTAATGACATAAACGAACTTATTGGATGAACAACATTGGTAAAGAGCGAAAAGTGATTAGAATAAGCTTGGGGATGCACAAAATGACGTAAATGTTAAATTAATGACACAAATGCACTTATTGGATGAACAACATTGGTTAAGAACAAAAAGCAATCAGAACAAGCCTAGGAATGAACATAATGACGTAAATGTTCATCCAATGACACAAACGCACTTATTGGATGAACTACATTCCTTAAGAACGAAAAGTGATTAGAATAAGCCTTAGGATGCACAAAATGACGTAAATGTTCGTCCAATGACACAAACGCACTTATTGGATGAACTACATTGGTAAAGAGCGAAAAGTGATTGGAATAAGACTAGGAATACACAAAAAGACGTAAATGTTAAATTAATGACACAAACGCACTTATTGGATGAACTTCATTCCTTAAGAACGAAAATGAGTAGAATAAGCCATGGAATGCACAAAATGACGTAAATGTTTATCCAGTTACACAAACGCACTTATTGGACGAACAACAATGGTAATGTGCGAAAAGTGATTTGAATAAGCCTAGGAATACACAAAATGATGTAAATGTTAAATTAATGACACAAACGCACTTATTGGATGAACTTCACTCCATAAGAACAAAAATGATTAGAATAAGCCTGAGAATGCACAAAATGACGTAAATGTTCATCCAATGACACAAACGCACTTATTGGATGAACAACATTGGTTAAGAACGAAAAGTGATTAGAATAAGCCTTGGGATGTACAAAATGACGTAAATGTTCATCCAATGACACAAACATACTTATTGGATGAACTACATTGGTAAAGAACGAAAAGTGATTAGGATAAGCCATAGGATGTACAAAATGACATAAATGTTCTTCCACTGACACAAACACACTTATTGGATGAACTACATTCCATAAGAACGAAAAGTGATTATAATAAGCCTTGGGATGCACAAAATGACGTAAATGTTCATCCAATGACACAAACGCACTTATTGGATGAACAACATTGGTAAAGAGCGAAAAGTGACTAGAATAATCATAGGAATACACAAAATGATGTAAATGTTAAATTAATGAGACAAAAGTACTTATTGGATGAACTTCATTCCTTAAGAACGAAAAATGATTAGAATAAACCTCGGAATGCACAAAATGACGAAAAAGTTCTTCCAATGACACAAACGCACTTATTGGATTAACAACATTGGAAAAGAACGAAAAGTGATTAGAATAAGCCTAGGAATGCACAAAATGACGTAAATGTTAAATTAATGACACAAACGCACTTATTAGATTAACTTCATTACTTAAGAACGAAAAATTATTAGAATATGCCTTGGAATGAACAAAATGACGTAAATGTTCATCCAATGACACAACACAATTATTGGATGAACAACATTGGTAATGAACGAAAAGTGATTAGAATAAGCCTAGGAATACACAAAATGACGTAAATGTTAAATTATTGACACAAATGCACTTATTGGATGAACTTCATTCCTTAAGAACGAAAATGATTAGAATATGCCTTGGAATGCACAAAATGACGTAAATGTTCATCCAATGACACAAATGCAGTTATTAGATGAATTACATTCCTTAAGAACGAAAAGTGATTAGAATAAGCCTTGGAATTCACAAAATGACGTAAATGTTCATCCAGTTACACAAACGCACTTATTGGATGAACTTCACTCCTTAAGAACGAAAATGATTAGAATAAGCCTTAGAATGCACAAAATGACGTAAATGTTCATCCAATGACACAAACGCACTTATTGGATGAACAACATTGGTTAAGAACGAAAAGTGATTAGAATAAGCCTTGGGATGCACAAAATGACGTAAATGTTCATCCAATGACACAAACACACTTATTGGATGAACTACATTGGTTAAGAACGAAAAGTGATTAGCATAAGCCAAAGGATGCACAAAATGACATAAATGTTCTTCCAATGACACAAACACACTTATTGGATGAACTACATTCCATAAGAACGAAAAGTGATTATAATAAGCCTTGGGATGCACAAAATGACGTAAATGTTCATCCAATGACACAAACGCACTTATTGGATGAACAACATTGGTAAAGAGCGAAAAGTGACTAGAATAATCATAGGAATACACAAAATGATGTAAATGTTAAATTAATGAGACAAAAGTACTTATTGGATGAACTTCATTCCTTAAGAACGAAAAATGATTAGAATAAACCTCGGAATGCACAAAATGACGAAAAAGTTCTTCCAATGACACAAACGCACTTATTGGATTAACAACATTGGAAAAGAACGAAAAGTGATTAGAATAAGCCTAGGAATGCACAAAATGACGTAAATGTTAAATTAATGACACAAACGCACTTATTAGATTAACTTCATTACTTAAGAACGAAAAATTATTAGAATATGCCTTGGAATGAACAAAATGACGTAAATGTTCATCCAATGACACAACACAATTATTGGATGAACAACATTGGTAATGAACGAAAAGTGATTAGAATAAGCCTAGGAATACACAAAATGACGTAAATGTTAAATTATTGACACAAATGCACTTATTGGATGAACTTCATTCCTTAAGAACGAAAATGATTAGAATATGCCTTGGAATGCACAAAATGACGTAAATGTTCATCCAATGACACAAATGCAGTTATTAGATGAATTACATTCCTTAAGAACGAAAAGTGATTAGAATAAGCCTTGGAATTCACAAAATGACGTAAATGTTCATCCAGTTACACAAACGCACTTATTGGATGAACTTCACTCCTTAAGAACGAAAATGATTAGAATAAGCCTTAGAATGCACAAAATGACGTAAATGTTCATCCAATGACACAAACGCACTTATTGGATGAACAAAATTGGTTAAGAACGAAAAGTGATTAGAATAAGCCTTGGGATGCACAAAATGACGTAAATGTTCATCCAATGACACAAACACACTTATTGGATGAACTACATTGGTTAAGAACGAAAAGTGATTAGCATAAGCCAAAGGATGCACAAAATGACATAAATGTTCTTCCAATGACACAAACACACTTATTGGATGAACTACATTCCATAAGAACGAAAAGTGATTATAATAAGCCTTGGGATGCACAAAATGACGTAAATGTTCATCCAATGACACAAACGCACTTATTGGATGAACAACATTGGTAAAGAGCGAAAAGTGACGAGAATAATCATAGGAATACACAAAATGATGTAAATGTTAAATTAATGAGACAAAAGTACTTATTGGATGAACTTCATTCCTTAAGAACGAAAAATAATTAGAATAAACCTCGGAATGCACAAAATGACGAAAAAGTTCTTCCAATGACACAAACGCACTTATTGGATTAACAACATTGGAAAAGAACGAAAAGTGATTAGAATAAGCCTAGGAATGCACAAAATGACGTAAATGTTAAATTAATGACACAAACGCACTTATTAGATTAACTTCATTACTTAAGAACGAAAAATTATTAGAATATGCCTTGGAATGAACAAAATGACGTAAATGTTCATCCAATGACACAACACAATTATTGGATGAACAACATTGGTAATGAACGAAAAGTGATTAGAATAAGCCTAGGAATACACAAAATGACGTAAATGTTAAATTATTGACACAAATGCACTTATTGGATGAACTTCATTCCTTAAGAACGAAAATGATTAGAATATGCCTTGGAATGCACAAAATGACGTAAATGTTCATCCAATGACACAAATGCAGTTATTAGATGAATTACATTCCTTAAGAACGAAAAGTGATTAGAATAAGCCTTGGAATTCACAAAATGACGTAAATGTTCATCCAGTTACACAAACGCACTTATTGGATGAACTTCACTCCTTAAGAACGAAAATGATTAGAATAAGCCTTAGAATGCACAAAATGACGTAAATGTTCATCCAATGACACAAACGCACTTATTGGATGAACAAAATTGGTTAAGAACGAAAAGTGATTAGAATAAGCCTTGGGATGCACAAAATGACGTAAATGTTCATCCAATGACACAAACACACTTATTGGATGAACTACATTGGTTAAGAACGAAAAGTGATTAGCATAAGCCAAAGGATGCACAAAATGACATAAATGTTCTTCCAATGACACAAACACACTTATTGGATGAACTACATTCCATAAGAACGAAAAGTGATTAGAATAAGTCTTGGAATTCACAAAATGACGTAAATGTTCATCCAATGACGCAAACGCATTTATTGGACGAACAACATTGGTAATGAACGAAAAGTGATTAGAATAAACCTAGGAATACACAAAATGACGTAAATGTTAAATTATTGACACAAATGCACTTATTGGATGAACTTCACTCCTTAAGAACGAAAATGATTAGAATAAGCCTTGGAATGCACAAAATGACGTAAATGTTCATCCAATGACACAAACGCAGTTATTGGATGAATTACATTCCCTAGGAACGAAAAGTGATTAGAATAAGCCTTGGAATTCACAAAATGACGTAAATGTT
>JBBPBO010000004.1:31972776-32006838 GCA_037974295.1 Cicer cuneatum | reverse complement strand
ATGATTAGAATAAGCCTTGGAATACACAAAATGACTTAAATGTTCATCCAATGACACAAACGCAGTTATTGGATGAACTACATTCCTTAAGAACAAAAAGTGATTAGAATAAGCCTTGGGATGCACATAATGACGTAAATGTTCATTCAATGACACAAACGCACTTATTTGATGAACTACATTCCATAAGAACGAAAAGTGATTATAATAAGCCTTGGGATGCACAAAATGACATAAATGTTCATCCAATGACACAAACGCACTTATTGATGAACAACATTGGTAAAGAGCGAAAAGTGACTAGAATAATCATAGGAATACACAAAATGATGTAAATGTTAAATTAATGACACAAAAGCACTTATTGGATGAACTTCATTCCTGAAGAACGAAAAGTGATTAGAATAAACCTCGGAAAGCACAAAATGACGAAAAAGTTCTTCCAATGACACAAACGCACTTGTTGGATTAACAACATTGGTAAAGAACGAAATGTGATTAGAATAAGCCCAGGAATGCACAAAATGACGTAAATGTTAAATTAATGACACAAACGCACTTATTAGATTAATTTCATTACTTAAGAACGAAAAATGATTAGAATAAGCCTTGGAATAAACAAAATGACGTAAACGTTCATCCAATGACACAAACGCACATATTGGATGAACAACAATGGTAAAGGGCGAAAAGTGATTAGAATAAGCCTAGGAATACACAAAATGACGTAAATGTTAAATTATTGACACAAATGCACTTAATGGATGAACTTCATTCCTTAAGAACGAAAATGATTAGAATAAGCCTTGGAATGCATAAAATGACGTAAATGTTCATCCAATGACACAAACGCAGTTATTGGATGAATTACATTCCTTAAGAACGAAAAGTGATTAGAATAAGCCTTGGAATTCACAAAATGACGTAAATGTTCATCCAATGACGCAAACGCAGTTATTGGACGAACAACATTGGTAATGAACGAAAAGTGATTAGAATAAGCCTAGCAATACGCAAAATGACGTAAATGTCAAATTATTGACACAAATGCACTTATTGGATGAACTTCATTCCTTAAGAACGAAAAGTGATTAGAATAAGTCTTAGGATGCACAAAATGACGTAAATGTTCATCCAATTACACAAACGCACTTATTAGATGAACCACATTGGTAAAGAGCGAAAAGTGATTAGAATAAGCCTAGGAATACACAAAATGACGTAAATGTTAAATTATTGACACAAATGCACTTAATGGATGAACTTCATTCCTTAAGAACGAAAATGATTAGAATAAGCCTTGGAATGCATAAAATGACGTAAATGTTCATCCAATGACACAAACGCAGTTATTGGATGAATTACATTCCTTAAGAACGAAAATGATTAGAATAAGCCTTGGAATGCACAAAATGATGTAAATGTTCATCCAATGACACAAACGCAGTTTTTGGATGAATTACATTCCTTAAGAACGAAAAGTGATTAGAATAAGCCTTGGAATTCACAAAATGACGTAAATGTTCATCCAATGACGCAAACGCAGTTATTGGACGAACAACATTGGTAATGAACGAAAAGTGATTAGAATAAGCCTAGCAATACGCAAAATGACGTAAATGTCAAATTATTGACACAAATGCACTTATTGGATGAACTTCATTCCTTAAGAACGAAAATGATTAGAATAAGCCTTAGAATGCACAAAATGACGTAAATGTTCATCCAATGACACAAACGCAGTTATTGGATGAATTACATTCCTTAAGAACGAAAATGATTAGAATAAGCCTTGGAATGCACCAAATGATGTCAATGTTCAACCAATGACACAGACGTAGTTATTGGATGAATTACATTCCTTAAGAACGAAAAGTGATTAGAATAAGTCTTGGAATTCACAAAATGATGTAAATGTTCATCCAATGACGCAAACGCAGTTATTGGACGAAGAACATTGGTAATGAACGAAAAGTGATTAGAATAAGCCTAGAAATTACGCAAAATGACGTAAATGTTAAATTATTGACACAAATGCACTTATTGGATGAACTACATTCCTTAAGAACGAAAAGTGATTAGAATAAGTCTTAGGATGCACAAAATGACGTAAATGTTCATCCAATGACACAAACGCACTTATTAGATGAACCACATTGGTAAAGAGCGAAAAGTGATTAGAATAAGCATAGGAATACACAAAATGACGTAAATGTAAAATTAAAGACACAAATGCACTTATTGGATGAACTTCATTCCTTAAGAACGAAAAATTATTAGAATAAGCCTTGGATGCACAAAATGATGTAAATGTTCATCCAATGACACAAACGCAGTTATTGGACGAACAACATTGGTAATGAACGAAAAGTGATTAGAATAAGCCTATGAATACGCAAAATGACGTAAATGTTCAAACTTTGACACAAATGCACTTATTGGATGAACTTCATTCCTTAAGAACGAAAACTGATTAGAATAAGCCTTGGAATGCACAAAATGACTTAAATGTTCATCCAATGACACAAACGCACTTATTGGATGAACTACTTTCCTTAAGAACAAAAAGTGATTAGAATAAGCCTTGGGAAGCACATAATGACGTAAATATTCATTCAATGACACAAACGCACTTATTTGATGAACTACATTCCATAAGAACGAAAAGTGATTATAATAAGCCTTGGGATGCACAAAATGACATAAATGTTCATCCAATGACACAAACGCACTTATTGGATGAACAACATTGGTAAAGAGCGAAAAGTGACTAGAATAATCTTAGGAATACACAAAATGATGTAAATGTTAAATTAATGACACAAAAGCACTTATTGGATGAACTTCATTCCTGAAGAACGAAAAGTGATTAGAATAAACCTCGGAAAGCACAAAATGACGAAAAAGTTCTTCCAATGACACAAACGCACTTGTTGGATTAACAACATTGGTAAAGAACGAAAGGTGATTAGAATAAGCCCAGGAATGCACAAAATAACGTAAATGTTAAATTAATGACACAAACGCACTTATTAGATTAACTTCATTACTTAAGAACGAAAAATGATTAGAATAAGCTTTGGAATGAACAAAATGACGTAAATGTTCATCCAATGACACAACACACTTATTGGACAAACAAGATTGGTAATGAACGAAAAGTGATTAGAATAAGCCTAAGAATACACAAAATGACGTAAATGTTAAATTATTGACACAAATGCACTTAATGGATAAACTTCATTCCTTAAGAACGAAAATGATTAGAATAAGCCTTGGAATGCACAAAATGACGTAAATGTTCATCCAATGACACAAACGCAGTTATTGGATGAATTACATTCCTTAAGAGGGAAAAGTGATTAGAATAAGCCTTGGAATTCACAAAATGACGTAAATGTTCTTCCAATGACACAAACGCTGTTATTGGACGAACAACATTGGTAATGAACGAAAAATGATTAGAATAAGCCATAGGATGCACAAAATGACGTAAATGTTAAATTAATGACACAAACGCAGTTATTAGATTAACTTCATTACTTAAGAACGAAAAGTGATTAGAATAAGTCTTGGAATTCACAAAATGACGTAAATGTTCATCCAATGACGCAAACGCATTTATTGGACGAACAACATTGGTAATGAACGAAAAGTGATTAGAATAAACCTAGGAATACACAAAATGACGTAAATGTTAAATTATTGACACAAATGCACTTATTGGATGAACTTCACTCCTTAAGAACGAAAATGATTAGAATAAGCCTTGGAATGCACAAAATGACGTAAATGTTCATCCAATGACACAAACGCAGTTATTGGATGAATTACATTCCCTAGGAACGAAAAGTGATTAGAATAAGCCTTGGAATTCACAAAATGACGTAAATGTTAATCCAATGAGACAAACGCATTTGTTGGACGAACAACATTGGTAATGAACGAAAAGTGATTAGAATAAGCCTAGGAATACACAAAATGGCGTAAATGTTAAATTATTGATACAAATGCACTTAATGGATGAACTTCATTCCTTAAAAACGAAAATGATTAGAATAAGCCTTGGAATGCACAAAATGACGTAAATGTTCATCCAATGACACAAACGCAGTTATTGGATGAATTACATTCCTTAAGAAAGAAAAGTGACTAGAATAAGCCTTGGAATTCACAAAATGACGTAAATGCTCATCCAACGACACAAATGCATTTGTTGGACGAACAACATTGGTAATGAACGAAAAGTGATTAGAATAAGCCTAGGAATACACAAAATGACGTAAATGTTAAATTATTGACACAAATGCACTTATTGGATGAACTTCATTCCTTAAGAACGAAAAGTGATTAGAATAAACCTCGGAAAGCACAAAATGACGAAAAAGTTCTTCCAATGACACAAACGCACTTATTGGATTAACAACATTGGTAAAGAACGAAAAGTGATTAGAATAAGCCTAGGAATGCACAAAATGACGTAAATGTTAAATTAATGACACAAACGCACTTATTAGATTAACTTCATTACTTAAGAACGAAAAATGATTAGAATAAGCCTTGGAATGAACAAAATGATGTAAATGTTCATCCAATGACACAACACACTTATTGGACGAACAAGATTGGTAATGAACGAAAAGTGATTAGAATAAGCTTAGGAATACACAAAATGGCGTAAATGTTAAATTATTGACACAAATGCACTTATTGGATGAACTTCATTCCTTAAGAACGAAAATGATTAGAATAAGCCTTGGAATGCACAAAATGACGTAAATGTTCATCCAATGACACAAACGCAGTTATTGGATGAACTACATTCCTTAAGAACGAAAAGTGATTAGAATAAGCCTTGGAATTCACAAAATGACGTAAATGTTCATCCACTGACACAAATGCAGTTATTGGACGAACAACATTACTAATGAACGAAAAGTAATTAGAATAAGCCTAGGAATACACAAAATGACGTAAATGTTAAATTATTGACACAAATGCACTTATTGGATGAACTTCATTCCTTAAGAACGAAAAGTGATTAGAATAAGCCTTCGGATGCACAAAATGACGTAAATATTCATCCAATGACACAAACGCACTTATTGGATGAACTACATTCCTTAAGAACGAAAAGTGATTAGAATAAGCCTTAGGATGCACAAAATGACGTAAATGTTCATCCAATGACACAAACGCACTTATTAGATGAACCAAATTGGTAAAGAGGGAAAAGTAATTAGAATAAGCATAGGAATACACAAAATGACGTAAATGTAAAATTAATGACACAAACACACTTATTGGATGAACTTCATTCCTTAAGAACGGAAAATGATTATAATATGCCTTCGAATGCACAAAATGACGTAAATGTTCATCCAATGACATAAACGCACTTATTGGATGAACTTAAGTCCTTAAGTACGAAAAGTGATTAGAATAAGCCTTGGGATGCACAAAATGACGTAAATGTTCTTCCAATGACACAAATGCTCTTATTGGATGAACTACATTCCTTAAGTATGAAAAGTGATTAGAATAAGCCTTGGGATGCACAAAATGACGTAAATGTTCATCCAATGACACAAACGCGCTTATTGGATGAACAACATTCCGTAAGTATGAAAATTGATTAGAATAAGCCTTGGGATGCACAAAATGACGTAAATGATCATCCAATGACACAAATGCACTTATTGGATAAACTACATTCCTTAAGTATGAAAAGTGATTAGAATATGCCTCGGGATGCACAAAATGACCTAAATGTTAAATTAATGACACCAATGCGCTTATTGAATGAACTACATTCCTTAAGTACGAAAAGTGATTAGAATAAGCCTTGGGATGCACAAAATGACGTAATTGTTTATCCAATGACACAAATGCACTTATTGGATGAACTACATCCTTAAGTACGAAAAGTGATTAGGATAAGCCTTGGGATGCACAAAATGACGTAAATGTTAGATTAATGACACAAACGCGCTTATTGGATGAACAACATTCGTTAAGTATGAAAAGTGATTAGAATAAGCCTTGGGATGCACAAAATGACGTAAATGTTCATCCAATGACACAAATGCTCTTATTGGATGAACTATATCCTTAAGTACGAAAAGTGATTAGGATAAGCCTTGGGATGCACAAAATGACGTAAATGTTAGATTAATGACACAAACGCGCTTATTGGATGAACAACATTCGTTAAGTACGAAAAGTGATTAGAATAAGCCTTGGGATGCACAAAATGACGTAAATGTTCATCCAAAGACACAAATGCTCTTATTGGATGAACTACATTCCTTAAGTACGAAAAGTGATTAGAATAAGCCTTGGGATGCACAAAATGACGTAAATGTTCATCCAATGACACAAATGCACTTATTCGATGAACTTCATTCCTTAAGTACGAAAAGTGATTAGAATAACCCTTGGAATGCACAAAATGACGTAAATGTTCATCCAATGACACAAATGCACTTATTCGATGAACTTCATTCCTTAAGTACGAAAAGTGATTAGAATAACCCTTGGGATGCACAAAATGACGTAAATGTTCATCCAATGACACAAACGCACTTATTGAATGAACTACATTCCTTAAGTACGAAAAGTGATTAGAATAAGACTTGCGATGCACAAAATGACATAAATGTTAAATTAATGACACAAACACTCTTATTGGATTAACTACATTTCTTAAGTACGAAAAGTGATTAGAATAAGCCTTCGGATGCAAAAAATGACGTAAATGTTCATCCAACGACACAAATGCACTTATTGGATGAACTACATTCCGTAAGTGCGAAAAGTGATTAGAATAAGCCATGGGATGCACAAAATGACGTAAATGTTCATCCAATGACACAACTGGACTTATTGGATGAACTACATTCTTTAAGCACGAAAAGTGATTAGAATGAGCTTTGGGATGCACAAAATGACGTAAATGTTAGATTAATGACACAAACGCGCTTATTGGATCAACTATTTTCCTTAAGTACGAAAAGTGATTAGAATAAGCCTTGGGATGCATAAAATGACGTAAATGTTTATCCAATGACACAAATGCACTTATTGGATGAACAACATCCTTAAGTACAAAAAGTTATTAGAATAAGCCTTGGGATGCACAAAATGACGTAAATGTTCATCCAATGACACAATGCTCTTATTGGATGAACTACATTCCTGAAGTACGAAAAGTGATCAGAATAAGCCTTGGGTTGGACAAAATGACGTAAATGTTCAACCAATGACACAAACGCGCTTATTGGATGAACTACATTCCTTAAGTATAAAAAGTGATTAGAATAAGCCTTGGGATGAACAAAATGACGTAAATGTTCATCCAATGACACAAATGCTCTTATTGGATGAACTACATTCCTTAAGTACGAAAAGTGATTAGAATAAGCCTTGGGATGCACAAAATGACGTAAATGTACATCCAATGACACAAATGCTCTTATTGGATGAACTACATTCCTTGAGTACGAAAAGTGATTAGAATAAGCCTTGGGATGCACAAAATGATGTCAATGTTCATCCAATGACACAAACGCGCTTATTGGATGAAATACATTCCTTAAGTATGAAAAGTGATTAGAATAAGTGTAAGACCCTTAATTTTTAATTAAAATTGTGGAATTAATTTTGATTGTATTTTTGGGGGTATTTGTAAAATATTTAATATATGTATGTTTGAGTGAATATATATATATAAATATTTATTTTGGAGGTTGAAATAAAAATTTTTGGATGAAGATTAAATAAATTTAATTAAGAGTAATTAAATTAATTGGGCAGTTAATTGAGGATTAGTGGCTAATTACAAGCAATTAAGTGCTGAAGGAGCCAGCATTATTTTAATATTATTTTTGGGTGAGGTGGCACCACAAAAGCCTATAAATAGGTGTGAGAAGGATGGTGAAATTAGAACACCATCCCTCCTTCCTTACTGCCCATACTGCATGTAACAGTACCCCATTTTCCCTCCCATTCTGTTTGCTGTCACGACTACAAAGTGGAAAAGAGGGAGTTCCTCAAAACACCATTACTTGAAAATCCAAGCACTGAAACACTAAAACCCCAGTACAAAAGTTAATCCCCATACCATTACGGAGCTAGAGAAATAGTTTTGTAGCAGCAAACGCAGGTGGGAGTTTCGTCGTTTTTGACGCATACACTCTAGCAGAAGCAGAACACGCTACAAGGGTAAGGGCACCTTCCACTTTCTAGTTGCATTAGGGCTGTAAGTGCATAATTTTCATGGCATTACTAGTGTTTTCATTACTGTTTTGAAACTGGTTTGCCTGATGCTTGAAAGAAATGAAAAATGCATCTTTTTGACGTTTTAAAAGCTCTGTGATGAGTTCTGTTTGGGCTGAATGCACTAAAGTTGTGTTGTTTATGTGGGAAAGTGGAAAATGTCTTGAATGTTATTTCAAACATGATTTAAAAATGCATGTTCATAAAACTGTTTTGAAAATGGTTTTGAAATGCAAAAATGCATTCTGGTTGTGTTTTGCTGCTCTGTGATGCTGCATGTAATTCTGATGTATTGTGAAAACTGAAATGCTTGCATATTATTCTGGTGTGTTGTGAAAGCTGAAATGCTTGCATGTTATTTTGATGTGTTGTGAAAGCTGAAATGCTTGCATGTTATTCTGATGTGTTGTGAAAGCTGAAATGCTGTATGATGTTCTGATGGTTTGAAAGTCTGGATGATTTGTTGTTGATGATCCTGATTCTGTTTATGTTTTGAGTGATTTTAAAAGAAAAGGGATTTTTAATGAGGAAAGTATTGTCTGGCAAAATGCTAAATCTGTTCTAATGTTGGTTGTTTGTTTTTAAAAGAAAACAGTTTGAAAAGGGTTGAAATCTCAGGAAAATTTCACTGGTTTTTGAAGGTGTATTCGAATACAACATGTGTGTATTCGACTACAACCTGTCAAGTTTCTGTTTTACTTATGTTTTCAAACATGTATTCGAATACGAGCCCCTGTATTCGAATACAGAGGAAGGATTTTTGCTTCTGACTTAGCATCTGTATTCGAATATGACCATGTCGTATTCGAATACAGAAGTGGGATTTTAACACTGTATTCGCATCGGTATTCGACTACAGGCATGCTGTATTCGAATACAGAATGCAGATTTTCACTAGTTTCAATTTATGTATTCGAATACAGATTCGTGTTTTTCCAGAAGCTCAGTTTTTAGCTTCTGTATTCGAATAGAAGGAAGCTGTATTCGAATACTGATTCGTGTTTTCTAGAAATTCAAGTTTTAAACACTATGATATACATTTTAAAGTATTGAGAAACCTTGAGAAGGGTTCAAGTGATTTTAAATGGAGTTCTTGAAATATTTTGAAGAGGAGAGGATGAAGTATTGAAAACCTTTAATGATCTGGGAGAAAATGTTGAATTTTTCAAGGTTTTGTCTTCTGTATTCGACTACAGGCATGCTGTATTCGAATACAGAATGTTAAAATTGCAGTTTCATGCTTCTGTATTCGAATACAAGGGGTATGTATTCGAATACAGATTCCAGTTTCCAGAATTTCCAAGTTTTTAAGAGTGTTTTGAAAACCCTGAGTGTTTGGGGAATGTTGGGATTGTTGTGGTGAATTAAAATGGAACTTTTAGTGATATTTTGAAGTTGTGGTGATGAAGTTTTTAAGACTTTACTAATGTAATGAAAGATGTTGTTTTGTGCACTGAGACTGCCTCTGTATTCGAATACCAGAGGGCTGTATTCGAATACAGAGTGTAATTCTGCACTGCTTTTGGCCTCTGTATTCGAATACATAGAAGCTGTATTCGAATAGAGATTCGTAAAATTCCAGAAAATCTGTTGAGCGATTGCACGAGTGCTGGACTGTTGAGCGTCTGCACTAGGTACTGATCTGTTGAGCAATTGTACCTTGGTATATAAGTGCTGGTCTGTTGAGCGACTACATGAGTGCTGGGCTGTTGAGCGTCTGCACTAGGTGCTGATCTGTTGAGCGAATGCACCTTGGTCTTGAGGGCCGTTAAACTCAAACATTTTGTGCTGGTCTGTTGAGCGACTGCACCTTGGTGATTCCAAGAAAATTGTATACATGATCATATACATTTTGCATTGAGGGATTGACCGGTGGGTCACGTTTGATTATATGATGAATGGTTGGAAATTGAATGTGTGTGAGTACTGTCTAGAATCTGAATTTCTGATTTAATGATTGTGATTTGCTGAGGTGTTGTTTGTACTTACCACATATTTCATAATAATTGGCTGCTGTTTTTGAAAAGGCATATATGTCATGAATTTTCAAATGAGCATTATTATTTTCCTCATCATCATATGTTATATCATGGACATATTGGTTGCTATGAAATATATGCTATGTGATTATTTGTTAATTTCAGTCGGTGACCCTTGCTATTATATTGTGGACTTTGGGCTTTGCCCTCAGATGCCCCCCAAACCCATGACCCTCGTGGGAACCGGAACGACGGAAACGTCGTTAGACTTCCTTGATTGCAATTCGTGCACTGCTTCGGAATTCGACCCCATCTCAAGCAAAGCGACTTACACGGGGTGGTTGGAGAGGACGAGTAGGACCGACGGCGTAGCGGATTTCGTGGAGCTCACACATGCGAGTATAGATTTTCCTGTGCCTTCCCGTCTAGTATTGGAGGCGCACGGAATTTTCGACGATGCTGAGGAGTCCGCTAGAGGGGTTGAGACGGAGGCCACCATAGGTGTGGTGACTCCCAACCCGGTGGTTGGAGGAGATATACATGAGTCTGAGGCAGAAGGGAAGAATGATGAGCCGAGGCCAGTAGCAGCTGAGATTCCGGGTCCTTCCAGGATCTCCGAGGATTGCTATGAGATTCCGGTGCCGCCGAAGCAACCGAGACTTGTTATTGATCTGACTTCTGAGGAGGTCGGCCCCTCTCTGTATGATGAGGAGGAGGAGGAGGTCAGGTCGAGGCGAGCGGCAGATTCGGAGGAGACTTGCTTGGGATGCGAAGGAAATCCGTGCTACTGTAGCTTTAGCGCATGATCAGTTAGACTTGATGTATTAGGATTTGAGCTGGAAATGTATTTTGTTTTTAGTTTGAAAACAATTGTTGTACTATTTATTCCGCACTCTGATATTGACTTTTGGGAATGTTATGACATTATTACCTTTCAAAAATGTTTTATTGTTTATCATTAAATTTCCATAATTAAGTAATATTTTAATTCCTTTCGAATTAATTTTGGAAAACTCATTATAAATATTTATTTGAAGAAAATAAAAAATAAAAAAATGCATCCGCGTTGTGTTTTAAACTCGGGGTGTTACAATTGTGGTATCAGAGCATTTGGTTAAAGTTTTGGGATAAAGCTCTGATTTAAGTATCTGTTTTGAGTCATTAGCTAATCATGCATAGGAGCAAGTAGTCAAAGTGTCAAGTCTTGTGTAAGTTGTGGTGTGACTGAAGTGATGATGGTTTTGTAGGAAACAATGCCTCCACGAAGAGACAACACCGCAAGAGCCAATGTCAGCCGGGAAGATAGGATGGCTGAAGCAATGAACAACATGGCTGCGTCTGTTGCTGCCCAGACGGCTGCCAAGACTCAACGCGATCTGGAGAAGAGAGAAAGAGGGATTCGCGCTGCTGAATCTAGAGGACTAGAGGATTTTCGTCGCCATAATCCTCCCAAGTTCAAGGGTGATGAGGGTCCAGAAAGAGCGGACCAGTGGATCCAAGAGATGGATAAAATCTTTGAGATGATTAACTGTCGGGAAGTGGTGAAAGTTAATTATGCCACGTAATTGCTGATATGGGATGCAGAGTATTGGTGGAGAAGTACAAGATTACTGATGAAGTCAGCTCAAGAGGAAGTGAACTGGGAGTCGTTCAAGAAGAAGTTTTTGGACAAGTACTTCCCGATGAGCACTAGGACCAAGTTGGGTGATGATTTTCTGAAATTGTACCAGGGGAATATGATAGTAGGAGAATACGCAGCTAAGTTCGAATCGGTGTCCAGACATTTCAGATTCTTCTGGGAAGAAGTTGATGAACAGTTTATGTGTCATCGCTTTTAGAATGGACTGAAGTATGAGATCCAAGATTCGGTCCTACCCTTGGGAATTCAACGTTTCCAAGTGCTAGTGGAAAAGTGTAGAGAGGTTGAAGAGATGAAGAACAGGAGGGTCAACAGAGGAGGGAACTTTAACTCTGGAGGGCCTAGTCGGATACATAATCAGAACAATAAAGGGAAGCAAGTTGCCAAGCCGTATAACCGGCCACAAAACAACAAGAGAGGACAGAATCGGCGGGGAAATCAGACTTTTGGACGGAAATTAGGACAAGGAGTCTGGTGTTATCGATGTGGGAAGGAAGGACATATTGCAACTGCTTGTATCTACGAGGGATTTGATGTGCTTCAACTGCCACATCAAAGGACACGTGGCAAGGGATTGCCGGGTTCCGAAGGTGGAGCCAACTATGAACGCAACTAGGGCTACTCGTCCTACTGCTAGAGGCCGCGTTTATCACATGGGTGCTGAAGCTGGAAGACAAGCCCAAAATTTAATCCAGCAAGATTGTGAGATTGCAGGTAACACACTAACTGCACTTTTTGATTCGGGGGCAACCCATTCTTTCATTGCTATGGATTGTGTGCATCGTTTGAAGTTGTCTGTGTTTGCTTTGCCTTTTGATTTGGTTGATTCTACACCTGCTAAGACTTTGACTGGAAACTCTGCATGTTTACACTATACCGTAACAATACATAATAGAGATTTCTTGGTCAATTTAATCTGTTTACCCCTACAATCACTCGAGATCATTCTCGGTATGGATTGGATGACGTATAACTACGTAGTTTTGGATTGCGCTCGAAAATTGGTTCTTTTCCCCGAACCTGGAGTCGCTCGGTATTGTTGGAACCAAGTTGGTTCTAAGACTTAGGATTTTGATGTTTACAAAAGCACTCAATGTAATCTTATTTTGTACCTTGAATTATTAATTTAAATGCCACCAGAAACTGAAGAAATCAGAAGCAGAAGATCAAAGGATTCCAGAAAATGAATTGTGGAATTACCAGAAGATACTCCAGGATGTCAAAAACATCACCAGAAGAAATCTTTGATGGCCCATATCAGAAGGAATAAAAATCAAAAGGAAACATGGATCATACCAGTGGAAAGCCTGCCAGAGGGAGAGTTGATCCAGACCAAAAGGAATCAAATATCAAATTTATTCCAGAAGTTATTCTGACCAGAACATGGCCTGGCAGTGAAATATTAAGCTGCCCAGACTTTCCAGACTCAACCAGAAGCTAAGTTTATGAGTCCAGAACAAGAGAATCAATCCTGATTTGACCCAGACAATAAGAGAGCATGATTCAGGGCATGAAACTAAGTCAAGACAAGAAGAAATGATTTCCAGAATGATCCAAACTTGATCTAAAATCAAAGGTAAAATGCCCATACTGAAATATTTATTGTCCAGATTTAATTTCAATTTAATCCAGACCAAAGTCCAGAATTAGTTCAGATCAGAGGGAAGATTTCCAGATAAGTGGTTCAGAATTAATTATTTGGTCCAGTGATGGTCCAGATCAGAAAATCAGACCATGGCCCAGTGTTGGCCGAAATCAGAGGGACATAATGTATAGTCCAGCAAAGGCCGAATTCAGAGGATTATAGCATATCAGGTGCACATCCAAGATGGCCAACATCAGAAGATCAGAGGGTCAGGAAGTGTCATCCAGGGATAGCCAAAATCAGAGGATCACAGCATAACAATCAGTATGGTCCAGATGTGAACTAGCGCATAAAGATCCAATGGTCCAGATTTAATCAGGAAATTTATACGGTGGAGAATTTAATTTATTTTGATCAAAGGATTAAAAAGATTTATTACAAAAATAAAGTGAGGTGTTGTGGATTTCAGGAGCTGTGGCGGGAAGGAACCAACAGATTTAATTGGCCAAATATTTTGAAAGGAAATATGAAGATATGTTTTTTATTTATATGAAGCCCAATTGGTCAAGTTATTTTTATAGAGAATCCAGCAAGATTTAGCTCGAATTTAAGCATTGGAAGAGGCCCAAATCTGCATCTATAAAAGGAGGCTCAAGGCAGAATACTCAAGCATCGAAAATCACAAAAGAGTCATACACTTCCAAAGCAAACACTCTCAAATTTTCATAGAAGTTAATTGTGAGTTCCAGCTTTCAAGAAGCAAGTACTCGTGTTATTTTCCTTCCACTGTGTCATATCTAAGTTGTTGAAGTAGAGTCTACAAGCTGAGGGAGTCAATAGGGGTAGCAGGTTACTTGGCAATTAGATTCATAGTGTTGTGTTAAATCTAAGTTGTTGAAGTAGAGTCTACAATCTGAGGGAGTTAGAAGGGGTAGCAGGTTACTTGGCAATTAGATTTATAGTGTTGTGATTTCTTCTACAATCTAGGATTGTCAGATTGGCTGAAGACAGGAGCTGCATTCCTCAAAGAAGTCTAGGATTGTTAGACTGTTTGAGAAGACTGACTTGGAGGGTCAGTAGCAAGGTTGTAATTCAAGGTTTGAATTAGTGAAATCCTTCAAGGTGAAGGGACTGGACGTAGCCTCGTTAACGGTGAACCAGTATAAAAACTGTGAGTTTTATTTTTACTTTTATCTGCTGCTAACTCTGTTTTTAATTATACATCAAGTTTTGTTTTAAAAGTATAAAAACAGGAAAAGTATTCAAGTTAAGTCAAACACAATTCAACCCCTCCTTCTCGTGTTTGCACCATCAGGTATTTGGCTGCTAACCAACTCGGAGTATCACTGAGAGAAGGAACTCAGGAATTTTTATCATTAGCAATCGTGGAGACCAAGATGGATGTGAACATAGAAGACGTGATGATAGTCAAAGAATATTCGGACGTATTTCCGACGGAGATTCTAGGATTACCCCCGGTAAGAGAGGTGGAATTCTTCATTGACTTACACCCAGGAACTGGACCTATTTCCATTGCGCCGTACCAGATGTCGCCATTGGAATTAAGCGAGCTTAAGGGTCAAATTGAAGGATTATTGGAGAAAGGATTTATCAGACCAAGTGTGTTGCCCTAGGGAGCTTCGGTGATGTTGGTTAAGAAGAAGGATGGAAGTTCACGTTTATGTGTGGATTATCGACAACTCAACAAGGTGACTATCAAGAATCGTTATCCATTACCACGCATCGATGATTTGATGGACCAATTGAGGGGAGCAGCAGTGTTTTCAAAGATTGATTTGAGATCGGGATACCATCAGATTCGAGTAAGAGAAGGAGATATTCAAAAGACTTCTTTCAGGACTCGTTACGGACACTATGAATATCTCGTTATGCCTTTTGGAGTTACGAATGCACCAGCGATATTTATGGATTATATGAATAGGATATTCAGCGCGTTTCTGGATAAGTTCGTGGTGGTATTCATCGACGATATTTTGATTTATTCAAACGATGAAGAAGAACATGAAGAGCACTTACACCAAGTTCTTGAAGTCTTACACGAAAAACAACTGTATGCCAATTTGTCGAAGTGCGAGTTTTGGCTAAAGGAAGTGAATTTCTACGGACATGTTATAACGAAAGAAGGAATCGCTATCGATCCGGCAAAGATTGAGACAATTCTTGCCTGGAAACAACCCCAGACTGTCACGGACATAAGGAGCTTTGTCGGACTAGTAGGATATTACAGGAGATTTATTGAAGGATTTGCTAAGATTGTAGCTCCTTTGACACAACTCACCAGGAAGAATCAACCGTTTGCATGGACGGAGAAGTGTGAGGAAAGTTTTCAGTTGTTGAAGGAAAAGTTGACAACCTCCCCAGTATTGGTGTTGCCACAGCCGGAGGAACCATATGAAGTTTACTATGATGCATCTCACCAAGGTTTGGGATGTGTTTTGATGCAACACAAGAAAGTTGTAGCCTACGCCTCAAGACAGTTGAAAACTCATGAATGGAACTACCCCACTCATGATTTAGAGCTTGCTACCGTAGTGTTTGCGTTAAAGGTTTGGAGACACTACTTATATGGATGCACATTCACGGTGTTCAGTGACCATAAAAGCTTGAAGTATCTGTTCGATCAGAAGGAATTGAACATGCGTCACAGAAGAGGGATGGAGACTCTCAAGGATTTTGACTTTTCATTGCAGTACCACCCAGGAAAGGCCAATGTGGTGGCTGATGCATTGAGTCAGAAGAGCGTGTTAGTATCTTCAATGATAATGGCCAGACAATAGGAGTTGTAGGAAGCATTTAGAGATCTACATTTGGACGTAAACTTTGCACCAAGAATGTTAAAGTGTGGAATGATAACCATTCCGAGTGGCTTATTGGAGGAGATTGCAAACTTGCAAGATGACGCATCGATCCAAGAGAAGAGGAATCTGATAGCGCAAGGGCAGACAACTGAGTTCAGCGTCGGCACAGATGATATTCTGAGATGTAACGGAAGAGTTTGTGTACCGGAAGTTGCAGAGATGAGAAGAGCGATTTTGGAAGAAGCTCATAAGAGTAAGTTGAGTATTCATCCTTGAGCAACCAAGATGTAACAGGACTTAAGACAGAATTTCTGGTGGCCAGGAATGAAGAGGGATGTGGCAGAATACGTATCAGCTTGTTTGACTTGTCAGAAAGCGAAAGTGGAACATCAACGACCTGCTGGAATGCTGCAACCTTTGGACATACCGGAATGGAAGTGGGACAGCATTTCCATGGATTTCATAACAGGACTGCCCAAGACAAGGAAAAAGAATGATTCTATTTGGGTAATAGTGGATCGTTTGACAAAGTCCTCACATTTCCTACCGGTAAGGACCACTTATAAAGTAGATAAGCTGACAGAGATCTACATCACTGAGATTGTGAGGTTACATGGAGTACCATCGAGTATAGTATCGGACCGTGACCCAAAGTTCACATCTCATTTTTGGGGAGCGCTGCATGAAGCTTTGGGAACGAAACTGAAATTGAGTTCCGCTTATCATCCACAAACAAACGGACAAACTGAGAGGACAAATTAGTCCTTGTAAGATCTATTGAGAGCATGTGTGTTGGATGACAGAGGAAACTGGGATGAGGTGTTGCCATTGATTGAGTTCACTTACAACAACAGCTTTCACGCAAGTATTGGAATGGCACCCTATGAGGCTTTGTATGGACGCAAGTGTCAGACGCCCTTATGCTGGTATAAGGACGGAGAGAGTATGATTGTTGGACCTGAGATGGTGGAACAAACTACGGAGAAAATCAAGAGGATACAAGAGAAAATGAAGATTTCACAAGATCGTTAGAAGAGTTATGCGGACAAGCATCGCAGACCTTTGGAATTTGAGTAGGATGATCATGTATTTTTAAGGGTCACGCCTACAACTGGTGTTGGCAGAGCTATTAACTCAAGAAAGTTATCTCCGAAATTTATTGGACCATACCAGATTACTGCGCGTATTGAACCATTGGCCTATCAGATTGCTTTACCTCCAATACTGTCCAATATTCATGACGTATTTCATGTGTCACAGTTAAGGAAATACATTGCAGACCCGTCACATGTGATCGAGCCAGATACAATTCAGCTGAGGGACAACCTGTCTTTTGAAGTATTGCCTGTAAGGATTGAAGACAGGAAGATTAAACAGTTGAGGAACAAGGAAGTCGCACTAGTCAAAGTGATTTGGAATCCGACTACTGGAGACGCAACTTGGGAACTGGAGAGTAAGATGAGGGAACAATATCCTCAGTTGTTTACTGATATGTAGTTTCGAGGACGAAACTAATTTAAGGGGGGGAGTAATGTAAGACCCTTAATTTTTAATTAAAATAATGGAATTAATTTTGATTGTATTTTTGGGGGTATTTGTAAAATATTTAATATATGTATGTTTGAGTGAATATATATATATATAAATATTTATTTTGGAGGTCGAAATAAAAATTATTGGATGAAGATTAAATTAATTTAATTACGAGTAATTAAATTAATGGGGCAGTTAATTGAGGATTAGTGGCTAATTACAAGCAATTAAGTGCTGAAGGAGCCAGCATTATTTTAATATTATTTTTGGGTGAGGTGGCACCACAAAAGCCTATAAATAGGAGTGAGAAGGATGGTGAAATCAGAACACCATCCTTCCTTCCTCACTGCCCACACTGCATGTAACAGTACCCCATTTTCCCTCCCATTCTGTTTGCTGTTTCTTCTTTCCCCATTTCTAGTCATGACTACAAAGTGGAAAAGAGGGAGTTCCTCAAAACACCATTACATGAAAATCCAAGCACAGAAGCACTAAAACCACAATACAAAAGTTAATCCCCATACCATTACGGAGCTAGAGAACTCAGTTTTGTAGCAGTAAACGCATGCGGGAGTTTCGCCGTTTTTGACGCATACACTCTAGCAAAAGCAGAAGCCACTACAAGGGTAAGGGCACCTTCCACTTTCTAGTTGCATTAGGGCTGTAAGTGCATAATTTTCATGGCATTACTAGTGTTTTCATTACTGTTTTGAAACTAGTTTGCCTGATGCTTGAAAGAAATGAAAAATGCATCTTTTTGACGTTTTAAAAGCTCTGTGATGAGTGCTGTTTGGGCTGAAAGCACTAAAGTTGTGTTGTTTATGTGGGAAAGTAGAAAATGTCTTGAATGTTATTTCAAACATGATTTAAAAATGCATCTTCATAAAACTGTTTTGAAAATGGTTTTGAAATGCAAAAATGCATTCTGGTTGTGTTTTGCTGCTCTGTGATGCTGCATGTTATTCTAATGTGTTGTGAAAGCCGAAATGCTTGCATATTATTCTGGTGTGTTGTGAAAACTGAAATGCTTGCATGTTATTTTGATGTGTTGTGAAAGCTGAAATGATTGCATGTTATTCTGATGTGTTGTGAAAGCTGAAATGTTGTATGATGTTCTGATGGTTTGAAAGTCTGGATGATTTGTTGTTGATGATCCTGATTCTGTTTCTGTTTTGAATGATTCTAATGATGTTGATGATTTAAAAAGAAAAGGGATTTTTAATGAGGAAAGTATTGTCTGGAAAAATGCTGAATCTGTTTTAATGTTGGTTGTTTGTTTTTAAAAGAAAACAGTTTGAAAAGGGTTGAAATCTCAGGAAAATTTCACTGGTTTTCGAAGTTGTATTCGAATACAACATGTGTGTATTCGACTACAACCTGTCAAGTTTCTGTTTTACTTAAGTTTTCAAACTTGTATTCGAATATGAGCCCTTGTATTCAAATACAGAAGAAGGATTTTTGCTTTTGTATTCGACTACGACCATGTCGTATTCGAATACAGAAGTGGGATTTTAACACTGTATTCCCATATGTATTCGACTACAGGCATGTTGTATTCGAATACAGAATGCAGATTTTTACTAGTTTCAGTTTCTGTATTCGAATACAGTGGGTCTGTATTCGAATACAGATTCGTGTTTTTCCAGAAGCTCAGTTTTTAGCTTCTGTATACGAATACAAGTTGTATTCGAATACTCATTCTTGTTTTCCAGAAAATCAAGTTTTAAACACTGTGATATACATTTTAAAGTATTGAGAAACCATGAGAAGGGTTAAAGTGATTTTAAATGGGGTTCTTGAAATATTTTGAAGAGGAGAGGATGAAGTATTCAAAACCTTTATTGATCTGGGAGAAAATGTTGAATTTTTCAAGGTTTTGTCTTATGTATTCGACTACAGGCATGTTGTATTCGAATACAAAATGTTAAAATTGCAGTTTCATGCTTCTGTATTTGAATACAAGGGGTCTGTATTCGAATACAGATTCGAGTTTCCAAAATTTCCAAGTTTTTAAGAGTGTTTTGAAAACCCTGAGTGTTCGGGGAATGTTGGGATTGTTGTGGTGAATTAAAATGGAACTTTTAGTGATATTTTGAAGTTGTGGTGATGAAGTTTTTAAGACTTTACTAATGTAATGAAAGATGTTGTTTTGTGCACTGAGACTGCCTCTGTATTCGAATACCAGAGGGCTGTATTCGAATACAGAGTGTAATTCTGCACTGCTTTTGGCCTCTGTATTCGAATACATAGAAGCTGTATTCGAATAGAGATTCGTAAAATTCCAGAAAATCTGTTGAGCGATTGCACGAGTGCTGGACTGTTGAGCGTCTGCACTAGGTACTGATCTGTTGAGCAATTGTACCTTGGTATATAAGTGCTGGTCTGTTGAGCGACTGCATGAGTGCTGGGCTGTTGAGCGTCTGCACTAGGTGCTGATCTGTTGAGCGAATGCACCTTGGTCTTGAGGGCGAATACAGAGTGTACTTTTGCACTGTTTTTGGCCTTTGTATTCGAATACAGATTCGTAAAATTCCAGAAAATCCCAGTTTTAACACTGTATTTTGAATTTTGAGAGTTTGGGAAAAACATTTCAAAAGGTTAATGAATACTTGGCTGTTTGAGTCATGTTTGTGAATGATGATAATCTCGACTGTGCTGAGATTTTTAAATATGATGGAAGGGCATGAATTTTCTGTTTTTGCATACTGTTTCCAAAGAAGTGAAACACTGCATATTCATGCATTTGCATAGTCAAGTGGTACCCGCGATGGGCCACAGAGTAATGCGCAACCACGTGCTGATCTGTTTGCATGAGTGTTGGACTGTTGAGCGTCTGCACTAGGTACTGATCTATTGAGCGATTGTACCTTGGTATATAAGTGCTGGTCTGTTGAGCGACTGCACTGGTACTGGACTGTTGAGCGTCTGTACCCTGAAATGCGTAACCACGTGCTGATCAGTTGAGCGATTGCACGAGTATTGGACTGTTGAGCGTCTGCACTAGGTACTGATCTGTTGAGCGATTGTACCTTGGTATATGTCAAACGTGCTGCTCTGTTGAGCGACTGCACGAGTGTTGGACTGTTGAGCGTCTGCACTAGGTGTTGATCTGTTGAGCAATTGCACCTTGGTCTTGAGGGCCATTAAAGTCAAACATTTGGTGCTGGTCTGTTGAGCGACTGCACCTTGGTGATTCCAAGAAAATTGTATACATGAGCATATACAGTTTGCATTGAGGGATTGACCGGTGGGTCACGTTTGATTATATGATGAATGGTTGAAAATTGAATGTGTGTGAGTACTGTCCAGAATCTGAATTTCTGATTTAATGATTGTGATTTGCTGAGGTGTTGTTTGTACTTACCACATATTTCATAATAATTGGCTGCTGTTTTTGAAAAGGCATATATGTCATGAATTTTCAAATGAGCATTATTATTTTCCTCATCATCATATCTTATATCATGGATATATTGGTTGCTGTGAAATATATGCTATGTGATTATTTGTTAATTTCGGTCGGTGACCCTTGCTATTATATTGTGGACTTTGGGCTTTGCCCTTAGATGCCCCCCAAACCCATGCCACCCGTGGGAACCCGAAGGACGGAAACGTCGTTAGACTTCCTTGATCGCAATTTGCGCACTGCTTGGGAATTCGACCCCATCTCAAGCAGAGCGACTTACACGGGGTGGTTGGAGAGGACGAGTAGGACCGACGGCGTAGCGGATTTCGTGGAGTGCACACATGCGAGTTTAGTTTTCCCGTGCCTTCCCGTCTAGTATTGGAGGCGCACGGAATTTTCGACGATGCTGAGGAGTCCGCTAGAGGGGTTGAGACGGAGGCCACCGTAGGTGTGGTGACTCCCAACCCAGTGGTTGGAGGAGATATACATGAGTCTGAGGCATTAGGGAAGAATGATGAGCCGAGGCCAGTAGCAGCTGAGATTCCGGGTCCGTCCAGGATCTCCGAGGATTGTTATGAGATTCCGGCGCCGCCGAAGCAACCGAGACTTGTTATTGATCTGACTTCTGAGGAGGCCGACCCCTCTCTGTATGATGAGGAGGAGGAGGAGGTCACGTCGAGGCGAGCGGCAGATTCGGAGGAGACTTGCTTGGGATGCGGAGGAAATCCATGCTACTGTAGCTTTAGCGCATGATCAGTTAGACTTGATGTATTAGGATTTGAGCTGGAAATTTATTTTGTGTTTATTTTGAAAAAGAATTGTTGTACTATTTATTCCGCACTCTGATATTGACTTTTGGGAATGTTATGACAATATTACCTTTCAAAAATGTTTTATTGTTTATCATTAAATTTCCAGAATTAAGTAATTATTTTAAGTCCTTTAGAATTAATTTTGGAAAACTCATTATAAATATTTATTTGAAGAAAAAAAAAATGCACCCGCGCTGTGTTTTCAACTCGGGGTGTTACAATAAGCCTTGGGATGCACAAAATGACGTAAATGTTCATCGAATGAGACAAACGCACTTATTGGATGAAATACATTCCATAAGTACGAAAAGTGATTAGAATAAGTCTTGGGATGCACAAAATGACGTAAATGTTCATCCAATGACACAAACGCGCTTATTGGATGAACTACATTCATAAAGTACGAAAAGTGATTAGAATAAACCTTGGTATGTACAAAATGACGTAATTGTTCATCCAATGATACAAATGCACTTATTGGATGAACTACATCCTTAAGTACGAAAAATGATTAGAATAAGCCTTGGGATGCACAAAATGACATAAATGTTAGATTAATGACACAAACGCGCTTATAGGATGAACTACATTCCTTAAGTGCGAAAAGCGATTAGAATAAGCCTTGGGATGCACAAAATGACGTAAATGTACATCCAATGACACAAATGCTCTTATTGGATGAATTTCTTGAGTACGAAAAGCGATTAGAATTAGCCTTGGGATGCATAAAATGACGTAAATGATCATCCAATGACACAAACGCGCTTATTGGATGAACTACATTCCTTAAGTATGAAAAGTGATTAGAATAAGCCTTGGGATGCACAAAATGACGTAAATGTTCATCGAATGACACAAAAGCACTTATTGGATGAACTACATTCCTTAAGTGCAAAAAGTTATTAGAATAAGCCTTGGGTTGCACAAAATGACGTAAATGTTCATCTAATGACCCAAATGCCCTTATTGGATGAAATACATTCCTTAAGTACGAAAAGTGATTAGAATAAGCCTTGGGATGCACAAAATGACGTAAATGTTCATCCAATGACACAAACGCTCTTATTGGATGAACTACATTCCTTAAGTAAGAAAAGTGATTAGAATGAACCTTGGTATGCACAAAATGACGTAATTGTTCATCCAATGATACAAATGCACTTATTGGACGAACTACATCCTTAAGTACGAAAAGTGATTAGAATAAGCCTTGGGATGCACAAAATGACGTAAATGTTAGATTAATGACACAAACGCGCTTATAGGATGAACTACATTCCTTAACTGCGAAAAGTGATTACAATAAGCCTTGGGATGCACAAAATGACGTAAATGTACATCCAATTACACAAATGCTCTTATGGGATGAACTACATTCCTTGAGTACGAAAAGCGATTAGAATAAGTTTTGGGATGCATAAAATGACGTAAATGTTCATCCAATGACACAAACGCGCTTATTGGATGAACTATATTCCTTAAGTATGAAAAGTGATTAGAATAAGCCTTGGGATGCACAAAATGACGTAAATGTTCATCGAATGACACAAACGCACTTATTGGATGAACTACATTCCTTAAGTGCAAAAAGTGATTAGATAAAGCCTTGGGATGCACAACATGAAAAAAATGTTCATCCAATGACATAAATGCACTGATTGGATGAACTACATTCCTTAAGTACATAAAGTGGTTAGAATAAGCCATGGGATGCACAAAATGACGTAAATGTTAGATTAATGACACAAACGCAATTATTGGATCAACTATTTTCCTTAAGTACGAAAAGTGATTAGAATAAGTCTTGGGACGCACAAAATGACGTAAATGTTCATCCAATGACACAAATGCACTTATTGGATGAACTACATCGTTAAGTCCGAAAAGTGATTAGAATAAGCATTGGGATGCACAAAATGACGTAAATGTTCATCCAATGACACAAATGCTCTTATTGGATGAACTACATTCCTTAAGTACGAAAAGTGATTACAATAAGCCTTGGGTTGCACAAAATGACGTAAATGTTTATCCAATGACACAAAAGCGCTTATTGGATGAACTACATTCCTTAAGTATAAAAAGTGATTAGAATAAGCCTTGGGATGCACAAAATGACATAAATGTTCATCCAATGACACAAATGCTCTTATTGGATGAACTACATTCCTTAAGTACGAAAAGTGATTAGAATAAGCCTTGGGATGCACAAAATGACGTAAATGTATATCCAATGACACAAATGCTCTTATTGGATGAACTACATTCCTTAAGTATAAAAATTGATTAGAATAAACCTTGGGATGCACAAAACGACGTAAATGTATATCCAATGACACAAATGCACTTATTGGATGAACTACATTCCTTAAATACGAAAAGTGAATATAATAAGTCATGGCATGCACAAAATGACGTAAATGTTCATCCAATGACACAAGCGCACTTATTGGATGAACTACATTCCTTAAGCACGAAAAATGATTAGAATAAGCTTTCGGATGTACAAAATGACGTAAATGTTAGATTAATGACAAAAACGCGCTTATTGGATCAACTTTTTTCCTTAAGTACGAAAAGTGATTAGAATAAGCCTTGGGATGCACACAATGACGTAAATGTTCATCCAATGACACAAATGCACTTATTGGATGAACTACATCCTTAAGTACGAAAAGTGATTAGAATAAGTCTTGGGATGCACAAAATGACGTAAATGTTCATCGAATGACACAAACTCGCTTATTGGATGAACTACATTCCTTAAGTATAAAAAGTGATGAGAATAAGCCTTGGGATGCACAAAATCACGTAAATGTTCATCCAATGACACAAATGCACTTATTGGATGAACTACATTCCTTAAGTTCGACAAGTGATTAGAATAAGCCATGGGATGCACAAAATGACGTATATTTTCATCCAATGACACAAACGCACTTATTGGATGAACTACATTCGTTAAGTACGAAAAGTGATTAGAATAAGCCATGGGATGCACAAAATGACGTAAATGTTCATCCAATGACTTAAACGCACTTATTGGATCAACTACATTCCTTAAGCACGAAAAGTGATTAGAATATGCTTTGGGATGCACAAAATGACGTAAATGTACATCCAATGACACAAATGCACTTATTCGATGAACTACATCCTTAAGTACGAAAAGTAATTAGAATAAGCCTTGGGATGCACAAAATGACGGAAATGTTCATCCAATGACACAAATGCTCTTGTTGGATGAACTACATTCCTTAAGTACGAAAAGTGATTAGAATAAGCCTTGGGATGTACAAAATGACGTAAATGTTCATCGAATGACACAAACTCGCGTATTGGATAAACTACATTCCTGAAGTATAAAAAGTGATTAGAATAAGCCTTGGGATGCACAAAATGACGTAAATGTTCATCCAATGACACAAACGCATTTATTGGATGAACTACATTCCTTAAGCACAAAAAGTGATTAGAACAAGCCATGGGATGCACAAAATGACGTAAATGTTCATCCAATGACACAAATGCACTTATTGGATGAACTACGTCCTTAAGTACGAAAAGTGATTAGAATAAGCCTTGGGATGCACAAAATGACGTAAATGTTCATCCAATGACACAAATGCTCTTATTGGATGAACTAGATTCCTTAAGTACGAAGAGTGATTAGAATAAGCCTTGGGATGCACAAAATGACGTAAATGTTCATCGAATGACACAAACTCGCTTATTGGATGAACTACATTCCTTAAGTATAAAAAGTGATTAGAATAAGACTTGGGATGCACAAAATGACGTAAATGTTCATCCAATGACACAAACGCACTTATTGTATGAACTACATTCCTTAAGCACGAAATGTGATTAGAATAAGCTTTGGGATGCACCAAATGACGTAAATATTAGATTAATGACAAAAACGCGCTTATTGGATCAACAATTTTCCTTAAGTACGAAAAGTGTTTAGAATAAGCCTTGGGATGCACAAAATGACGTAAATGTTCATCCAATGACACAAACGCACTTACTGGATGAAGTGCATTCCTTAAGCACGAAAAGTGATTAGAATAAGCTTTGGGATGCACAAAATGACGTAAATGTTCATCGAATGACCCAAATGCACTTATTGGATTAACTACATTCCTTAAGTACGAAAAGTTATTACAATAAGCCATGGCATGCACAAAATGACGTAAATGTTCATCCAATGACAAAAACGCAATTATTGGATGAACTACATTCCTTAAGCACGAAAAGTGATTAGAATAAGCTTTGGGATGCACAAAATGACGTAAATGTTAGATTAATGACAAAAACGCGCTTATTGGATCAACTTTTTTCCTTAAGTACGAAAAGTGATTACAATAAGCCTTGGGATGCACACAATGACGTAAATGTTCATCCAATGACACAAATGCACTTATTGGATGAACTGCGTCCTTAACTACGAAAAGTGATTAGAATAAGCCATGGGATGCACAAAATGACGTAAATGTTCATCCAATGACACAAACGCACTTATTGGATGAACTACATTCGTTAAGTACGAAAAGTGATTAGAATAAGCCATGGGATACACAAAATGACGTAAATGTTCATCCAATGACACAAACTCGCTTATTGGATGAACTACATTCCTTCAGTTCGAAATGTAATTAGAATAAGCCATGGGATGCACAAAATGACGTAAATGTTCATCCAATGACACAAATGCTCTTATTGGATGAACTACATTCCATAAGTACAAAAAGTGATTAGAATAAGCCTTAGGATGCACAAAATGACGTAAATGTTCATCCAATGACACAAACGCACTTACTGGATGAACTACATTCCTTAAGCACGAAAAGTGAATAGAATAAGCTTTGGGATGCACAAAATGACGTAAATGTTCATCGAATGACCCAAATGCACTTATTGGATTAACTACATTCCTTAAGTACGAAAAGTGATTAGAATAAGCCATGGGATACACAAAATGACATAAATGTTCATCCAATGACACAAACTCGCTTATTGGATGAACTACATTCCTTCAGTTCGAAAAGTAATTAGAATAAGCCATGGGATGCACAATATGACGTAAATGTTCATCCAATGACACAAACGCGCTTATTGGATGAACTACATTCCATAAGTACGAAAAGTGATTAGAATAGGCCTCGGGATGCTCAAAATGACGTAAATGTTCATCGAATGACACAAACTCGCTTATTGGATGAACTACATTCCTTAAGTATAAAAAGTGATTAGAATAAGCTTTGGGATGCGCAAAATGACGTAAATGTTAGATTAATGACACAAACGCACTTATTGGATCAACTATTTTCCTTAAGTACGAAAAGTGATTATAATAAGCCTTGGGATGCACAAAATGACGTAAATGTTCATCCAATGACACAAATGCTCTTATTGGATTAACTACATTCCTTAAGTATAAAAAGAGATTAGAATAAGCCTTGGGATGCACAAAATGACGTAAATGTTCATCCAATGACACACATGTTCTAATTGGATGAACTACATCCTTAAGTACGAAAAGTGATTGGAATAAGCCTTGGGATGCACAAAATGACGTAAATGTTCATCGAATGACACAAACTCGCTTATTGGATGAACTACATTCCTTAAGTATAAAAAGTGATTAGAATAAGACTTGGGATGCACAAAATGACGTAAATGTTCATCCAATGACACAAACGCACTTATTGTATGAACTACATTCCTTAAGCACGAAATGTGATTAGAATAAGCTTTGGGATGCACAAAATGACGTAAATATTAGATTAATGACAAAAACGCGCTTATTGGATCAACAATTTTCCTCAAGTACGAAAAGTGTTTAGAATAAGCCTTGGGATGCACAAAATGACGTAAATGTTCATCCAATGAGACAAACGCACTTACTGGATGAAGTACATTCCTTAAGCACGAAAAGTGATTAGAATAAGCTTTGGGATGCACAAAATGACGTAAATGTTCATCGAATGACCCAAATGCACTTATTGGATTAACTACATTCCTTAAGTACGAAAAGTTATTACAATAAGCATTGGCATGCACAAAATGACGTAAATGTTCATCCAATGACAAAAACGCAATTATTGGATGAACTACATTCCTTAAGCACGAAAAGTGATTAGAATAAGCTTTGGGATGCACAAAATGACGTAAATGTTAGATTAATGACAAAAACGCGCTTATTGGATCAACTTTTTTCCTTAAGTACGAAAAGTGATTACAATAAGCCTTGGGATGCACACAATGACGTAAATGTTCATCCAATGAGACAAACGCACTTACTGGATGAAGTACATTCCTTAAGCACGAAAAGTGATTAGAATAAGCTTTGGGATGCACAAAATGACGTAAATGTTCATCGAATGACCCAAATGCACTTATTGGATTAACTACATTCCTTAAGTACGAAAAGTTATTACAATAAGCCATGGCATGCACAAAATGACGTAAATGTTCATCCAATGACAAAAACGCAATTATTGGATGAACTACATTCCTTAAGCACGAAAAGTGATTAGAATAAGCTTTGGGATGCACAAAATGACGTAAATGTTAGATTAATGACAAAAACGCGCTTATTGGATCAACTTTTTTCCTTAAGTACGAAAAGTGATTACAATAAGCCTTGGGATGCACACAATGACGTAAATGTTCATCCAATGACACAAACGCACTTACTGGATGAACTACATTCCTTAAGCACGAAAAGTGAATAGAATAAGCTTTGGGATGCACAAAATGACGTAAATGTTCATCGAATGACCCAAATGCACTTATTGGATTAACTACATTTCTTAAGTACGAAAAGTGATTAGAATAAGCCATGGGATACACAAAATGACATAAATGTTCATCCAATGACACAAACTCGCTTATTGGATGAACTACATTCCTTCAGTTCGAAAAGTAATTAGAATAAGCCATGGGATGCACAAAATGACGTAAATGTTCATCCAATGACACAAACGCGCTTATTGGATGAACTACATTCCATAAGTACGAAAAGTGATTAGAATAGGCCTCGGGATGCTCAAAATGACGTAAATGTTCATCGAATGACACAAACTCGCTTATTGGATGAACTACATTCCTTAAGTATAAAAAGTGATTAGAATAAGCTTTGGGATGCGCAAAATGACGTAAATGTTCATCGAATGACACAAACTCGCTTATTGGATGAACTACATTCCTTAAGTATAAAAAGTGATTAGAATAAGACTTGGGATGCACAAAATGACGTAAATGTTCATCCAATGACACAAACGCACTTATTGTATGAACTACATTCCTTAAGCACGAAATGTGATTAGAATAAGCTTTGGGATGCACAAAATGACGTAAATATTAGATTAATGACAAAAACGCGCTTATTGGATCAACAATTTTCCTTAAGTACGAAAAGTGTTTAGAATAAGCCTTGGGATGCACAAAATGACGTAAATGTTCATCCAATGAGACAAACGCACTTATTGGATGAACTACATTCCTTAAGCACGAAAAGTGATTAGAATAAGCTTTGGGATGCACAAAATGACGTAAATGTTCATCGAATGACCCAAATGCACTTATTGGATTAACTACATTCCTTAAGTACGAAAAGTTATTACAATAAGCCATGGCATGCACAAAATGACGTAAATGTTCATCCAATGACAAAAACGCAATTATTGGATGAACTACATTCCTTAAGCACGAAAAGTGATTAGAATAAGCTTTGGGATGCACAAAATGACGTAAATGTTAGATTAATGACAAAAACGCGCTTATTGGATCAACTTTTTTCCTTAAGTACGAAAAGTGATTACAATAAGCCTTGGGATGCACACAATGACGTAAATGTTCATCCAATGACACAAACGCACTTACTGGATGAAGTACATTCCTTAAGCACGAAAAGTGATTAGAATAAGCTTTGGGATGCACAAAATGACGTAAATGTTCATCGAATGACCCAAATGCACTTATTGGATTAACTACATTCCTTAAGTACGAAAAGTTATTACAATAAGCCATGGCATGCACAAAATGACGTAAATGTTCATCCAATGACAAAAACGCAATTATTGGATGAACTACATTCCTTAAGCACGAAAAGTGATTAGAATAAGCTTTGGGATGCACAAAATGACGTAAATGTTAGATTAATGACAAAAACGCGCTTATTGGATCAACTTTTTTCCTTAAGTACGAAAAGTGATTACAATAAGCCTTGGGATGCACACAATGACGTAAATGTTCATCCAATGACACAAACGCACTTACTGGATGAACTACATTCCTTAAGCACGAAAAGTGAATAGAATAAGCTTTGGGATGCACAAAATGACGTAAATGTTCATCGAATGACCCAAATGCACTTATTGGATTAACTACATTTCTTAAGTACGAAAAGTGATTAGAATAAGCCATGGGATACACAAAATGACATAAATGTTCATCCAATGACACAAACTCGCTTATTGGATGAACTACATTCCTTCAGTTCGAAAAGTAACTAGAATAAGCCATGGGATGCACAAAATGACGTAAATGTTCATCCAATGACACAAACGCGCTTATTGGATGAACTACATTCCATAAGTACGAAAAGTGATTAGAATAGGCCTCGGGATGCTCAAAATGACGTAAATGTTCATCGAATGACACAAACTCGCTTATTGGATGAACTACATTCCTTAAGTATAAAAAGTGATTAGAATAAGCTTTGGGATGCGCAAAATGACGTAAATGTTAGATTAATGACACAAACGCACTTATTGGATCAACTATTTTCCTTAAGTACGAAAAGTGATTATAATAAGCCTTGGGATGCACAAAATGACGTAAATGTTCATCCAATGACACAAATGCTCTTATTGGATGAACTACATTCCTTAAGTATAAAAAGAGATTAGAATAAGCCTTGGGATGCACAAAATGACGTAAATGTTCATCCAATGACACACATGTTCTAATTGGATGAACTACATCCTTAAGTACGAAAAGTGATTGGAATAAGCCTTGGGATGCACAAAATGACGTAAATGTTCATCGAATGACACAAACTCGCTTATTGGATGAACTACATTCCTTAAGTATAAAAAGTGATTAGAATAAGACTTGGGATGCACAAAATGACGTAAATGTTCATCCAATGACACAAACGCACTTATTGTATGAACTACATTCCTTAAGCACGAAATGTGATTAGAATAAGCTTTGGGATGCACAAAATGACGTAAATATTAGATTAATGACAAAAACGCGCTTATTGGATCAACAATTTTCCTCAAGTACGAAAAGTGTTTAGAATAAGCCTTGGGATGCACAAAATGACGTAAATGTTCATCCAATGAGACAAACGCACTTACTGGATGAAGTACATTCCTTAAGCACGAAAAGTGATTAGAATAAGCTTTGGGATGCACAAAATGACGTAAATGTTCATCGAATGACCCAAATGCACTTATTGGATTAACTACATTCCTTAAGTACGAAAAGTTATTACAATAAGCCATGGCATGCACAAAATGACGTAAATGTTCATCCAATGACAAAAACGCAATTATTGGATGAACTACATTCCTTAAGCACGAAAAGTGATTAGAATAAGCTTTGGGATGCACAAAATGACGTAAATGTTAGATTAATGACAAAAACGCGCTTATTGGATCAACTTTTTTCCTTAAGTACGAAAAGTGATTACAATAAGCCTTGGGATGCACACAATGACGTAAATGTTCATCCAATGACACAAACGCACTTACTGGATGAACTACATTCCTTAAGCACGAAAAGTGAATAGAATAAGCTTTGGGATGCACAAAATGACGTAAATGTTCATCGAATGACCCAAATGCACTTATTGGATTAACTACATTTCTTAAGTACGAAAAGTGATTAGAATAAGCCATGGGATACACAAAATGACATAAATGTTCATCCAATGACACAAACTCGCTTATTGGATGAACTACATTCCTTCAGTTCGAAAAGTAATTAGAATAAGCCATGGGATGCACAAAATGACGTAAATGTTCATCCAATGACACAAACGCGCTTATTGGATGAACTACATTCCATAAGTACGAAAAGTGATTAGAATAGGCCTCGGGATGCTCAAAATGACGTAAATGTTCATCGAATGACACAAACTCGCTTATTGGATGAACTACATTCCTTAAGTATAAAAAGTGATTAGAATAAGCTTTGGGATGCGCAAAATGACGTAAATGTTAGATTAATGACACAAACGCACTTATTGGATCAACTATTTTCCTTAAGTACGAAAAGTGATTATAATAAGCCTTGGGATGCACAAAATGACGTAAATGTTCATCCAATGACACAAATGCTCTTATTGGATTAACTACATTCCTTAAGTATAAAAAGAGATTAGAATAAGCCTTGGGATGCACAAAATGACGTAAATGTTCATCCAATGACACACATGTTCTAATTGGATGAACTACATCCTTAAGTACGAAAAGTGATTGGAATAAGCCTTGGGATGCACAAAATGACGTAAATGTTCATCGAATGACACAAACTCGCTTATTGGATGAACTACATTCCTTAAGTATAAAAAGTGATTAGAATAAGACTTGGGATGCACAAAATGACGTAAATGTTCATCCAATGACACAAACGCACTTATTGTATGAACTACATTCCTTAAGCACGAAATGTGATTAGAATAAGCTTTGGGATGCACAAAATGACGTAAATATTAGATTAATGACAAAAACGCGCTTATTGGATCAACAATTTTCCTTAAGTACGAAAAGTGTTTAGAATAAGCCTTGGGATGCACAAAATGACGTAAATGTTCATCCAATGACACAAACGCACTTACTGGATGAAGTACATTCCTTAAGCACGAAAAGTGATTAGAATAAGCTTTGGGATGCACAAAATGACGTAAATGTTCATCGAATGACCCAAATGCACTTATTGGATTAACTACATTCCTTAAGTACGAAAAGTTATTACAATAAGCCATGGCATGCACAAAATGACGTAAATGTTCATCCAATGACAAAAACGCAATTATTGGATGAACTACATTCCTTAAGCACGAAAAGTGATTAGAATAAGCTTTGGGATGCACAAAATGACGTAAATGTTAGATTAATTACAAAAACGCGCTTATTGGATCAACTTTTTTCCTTAAGTACGAAAAGTGATTACAATAAGCCTTGGGATGCACACAATGACGTAAATGTTCATCCAATGACACAAACGCACTTACTGGATGAACTACATTCCTTAAGCACGAAAAGTGAATAGAATAAGCTTTGGGATGCACAAAATGACGTAAATGTTCATCGAATGACCCAAATGCACTTATTGGATTAACTACATTTCTTAAGTACGAAAAGTGATTAGAATAAGCCATGGGATACACAAAATGACATAAATGTTCATCCAATGACACAAACTCGCTTATTGGATGAACTACATTCCTTCAGTTCGAAAAGTAATTAGAATAAGCCATGGGATGCACAAAATGACGTAAATGTTCATCCAATGACACAAACGCGCTTATTGGATGAACTACATTCCATAAGTACGAAAAGTGATTAGAATAGGCCTCGGGATGCTCAAAATGACGTAAATGTTCATCGAATGACACAAACTCGCTTATTGGATGAACTACATTCCTTAAGTATAAAAAGTGATTAGAATAAGCTTTGGGATGCGCAAAATGACGTAAATGTTCATCGAATGACACAAACTCGCTTATTGGATGAACTACATTCCTTAAGTATAAAAAGTGATTAGAATAACACTTGGGATGCACAAAATGACGTAAATGTTCATCCAATGACACAAACGCACTTATTGTATGAACTACATTCCTTAAGCACGAAATGTGATTAGAATAAGCTTTGGGATGCACAAAATGACGTAAATATTAGATTAATGACAAAAACGCGCTTATTGGATCAACAATTTTCCTCAAGTACGAAAAGTGTTTAGAATAAGCCTTGGGATGCACAAAATGAC
>JBBPBO010000004.1:31882512-31962602 GCA_037974295.1 Cicer cuneatum | reverse complement strand
AAGTGATTAGAATAAGCTTTGGGATGCACAAAATGACGTAAATGTTAGATTAATGACAAAAACGCGCTTATTGGAACAACTTTTTTCCTTAAGTACGAAAAGTGATTAGAATAAGCCATGGGATACACAAAATGACGTAAATGTTCATCCAATGACACAAATGCACTTATTGAATGAACTACATTCCTTCATTTCGAAAAGTGATTAAAATAAGCCATGGGATGCACAAAAATGACGTAAATGTTAGATTAATGACAAAAACGCGCTTATTGGAACAACTTTTTTTCCTTAAGTACGAAAAGTGATTAGAATAAGCCATGGGATACACAAAATGACGTAAATGTTCATCCAATGACACAAATACACTTATTGAATGAACTACATTCCTTAATTTCGAAAAGTGATTAAAATAAGCAATGGGATGCACAAAAATGACGTAAATGTTCATCCAATGACACAAACGCACTTATTGGATGAACTACGTTCCTTAAACACGAAAAGTGATTAGAATGAGCTTTGGGATGCACAAAATGACGTAAATGTTAGATTAATGACAAAAACGCGCTTATTGGATCAACTATTTTCCTTAAGTACGAAAAGTGATTAGAATATGCCTTGGGATGCACAAAATGACGTAAATGTTCATCCAATGACACAAACGCGCTTATTGGATGAACTACATTCCTTAAGTACCAAAAGTGATTATAATAAGCCTTGGGATGCACAAAATGACGTAAATGTTCATCCAATAACACAAATGCACTTATTGGATGAACTACTTTCCTTAAGTACGAAAAGTGATTATAATAAGCCTTGGGATGCACAAAACGACTTAAATGTTCATGCAATGACACAAACGCGCTTATTGGATGAACTACATTCCTTAAGTATAAAAAGTGATTAGAATAAGCCTTGGGATGCACAAAATGACGTAAATGTTCATCCAATGACACAAAAGCACTTATTGGATGAACTACATTCCTTAAGCACGAAAAGTGATTAGAACAAGCCTTGGGATGCACAAAACGACGTAAATTTTCATTCAATGAGACAAATGCACTTATTCGATGAACTACATTCCTTAAGTACGAAAAGTGATTATAATAAGCAATGGCATGCACAAAATAACGTAAATGTTCATCCAATGACACAAACGCACTTATTGGATGAACTACATTCCTTAAGCACGAAAAGTGATTAGAATAAGCTTTGGGATGCACAAAATGACGTAAATGTTAGATTAATGACAAAAACGCGCTTATTGGAACAACTTTTTTTCCTTAAGTACGAAAAGTGATTAGAATAAGCCATGGGATACACAAAATGACATAAATGTTCATCCAATGACACAAATGCACGTATTGAATGAACTACATTCCTTAAGTTCGAAAAGTGATTAGAATAAGCCATGGGATGCACAAAATGACGTAAATGTTCATCCAATGACACAAACGCACTTATTGGATGAACTACGTTCCTTAATCACGAAAAGTGATTAGAATGAGCTTTGGGATGCACAAAATGACGTAAATGTTAGATTAATGACAAAAACGCGCTTATTGGATCAACTATTTTCCTTAAGTACGAAAAGTGATTAGAATAAGCTTTGAGATGCACACAATGACGTAAATGTTCATCTAATGACACAAACGCGCTTATTGGATGAACTACATTCCTTAAGTATAAAAAGTGATTATAATAAGCCATGGGATGCACAAAATGACGTAAATGTTCATCCAATGACACAAATGCTCTTATTGGATGAACTACATTCCTTAAGTACGAAAAGTGATTAGAATAAGCCTTGGGATGCACAAAATGACGTAAATGTTCATCCAATGACACAAACGCGTTTATTGGATGAACTACATCCTTAAGTACGAAAAGTGATTAGAATAAGCCTTGGGATGCACAAAATGACGGTAATGTTTATATAATGACACAAATGCTCTTATTGGATGAACTACATTCCTTAAGTACGAAAAGTGATTAGAATAAGCCTTGGGATGCACAAAATGACATAAATGTTCATCCAATGACACAAATGTTCTTATTGGATGAACTATATTCCTTAAGTACGAAAAGTGATTAGAATAAGCCTTGGGATGCACAAAATAACGTCAATGTTCATCCAATGACACAAATGCTCATATTGGATGAACGACATTCCTTATGTCCGAAAAGTGATTAGAATAAGCCATGGGATGCACACAATGACGTAAATGTTCATCCAATGACACAAATGCACTTATTGGATGAACTACATTCCTTAAGTACGAAAAGTGATTAGAATAAGCCTTGGGATGCACAAAATGACGGTAATGTTCATCCAATGACACAAACGCGCTTATAGGATGAACTACATTTCTTAAAAGCGAAAAGTGATTAGAATAAGCCTTGGGATGCACAAAATGACGTAAATGTACATCCGATGACACAAATGCTCTTATTGGATGAACTACATTCCTTGAGTATGAAATGTGATTAGAATAAGCCATGGGATGCATAAAATGACGTAAATGTTCATCCAATGACACAAACGCGCTTATTGGATGAACTACATTCCTTAAGTATGTAAAGTGATTAGAAATTGCTTTGGGATGCACAAAATGACGTAAATGTTCATCGAATGACACAAACACACTTATTGGATGAACTATATTCCTTAAGTGCGAAAAGTGATTAGAATAAGCGTTGGGATGCACACAAATGTTCTTATTGGATTAACTACATTCCTTAAGTACGAAAAGTGATTAGAATAAGCCTTGGGATGCACAAAATGACGTAAATGTTCATCGAATGACACAAACTCGCATATTGGCTGAACTACATTCCTTAAGTATAAAAAGTGATTAGAATAAGCCTTGGGATGCACAAAATGACGTAAATGTTCATCCAATGACACAAATGCTCTTATTGGATGAACTACATTACTTAAGTACGAAAAGTGATTATAATAACCCTTGGGATGCACAAAATGACGTAAATGTACATCCAATGACACAAATGCTCTTATTGGATGAACTACATTCCTTGAGTAGGAAAAGTGATTAAAATAAGTCTTGGGATGCACAAAATGACGTAAATGTTCATCCAATGACACAAACGCGCTTAATGGATGAACTACATTCTTTAAGTATGAAAAGTTGTTAGAATAAGCCTTTGGATGCACAAAATGACGTAATTGTTCACCCAATGATACAAACGCACTTATTGGATGAACTACATTCCTTAAGCACGAAAATTTATAAGAATATGCTTTGGGATGCACAAAATGACGTAAATGTTAGATTAATGACACAAACGCGCTTATTGGATCAACTATTTTCCTTAAGTACGAAAAGGGATTAGAATAAGCCTTGGGATGCACAAAATGACGTAAATATACATCCGATGACACAAATGCTCTTATTGGATGAACTACATTCCTTGAGTACGAAATGGGATCAGAATAAGCCATGGGATGCACAAAATGACGTAAATGTTCATCGAATGACACAAACGCACTTATTGGATGAAGTACATTCCTTAAGTGCGAAAAGTGATTAGAATAAACCTTGGGATGCACAAAATGACGTAGATGTTCATCCATTGACACAAATGCACTTATTGGATGAACTACATTCCTTAAGTACGAAAAGTAATTATAATAAGCCATGGGATGCACAAAATGACGTAAATATTCATCCAATGACACAAACGCACTTATTGGATGAACTACATTCCTTAAGCACGAAAAGTGATTAGAATAAGCTTTGGGATGCACAAAATGACGTAAATGTTAGATTAATGACACAAACGCGCTTATTGGATCAACTATTTTCCTTTAGTACGAAAAGTGATTAGAATAAGCCTTGGGATGCACACAATGACGTAAATGTTCATCCAATGACACAAATGCACTTATTGGATGAACTACATCCTTAAGTACGAAAAGTGATTAGAATAAGCCTTGGGATGCACAAAATGACGTAAATGTTGATGCAATGACACAAATGCACTTATTTGATGAACTACATTCCTTAAGTACGAAAAGTGATTAGAATAAGCCATTGGATGCACAAAATGACGTAAATGTTCCTCCAATGACACAAACACACTTATTGGATGAACTACATTCGTTAAATACGAAAAGTGATTAGAACAAACCATGGGATGCACAAAATGACGTAAATGTTCATCCAATGACACAAACGCACTTATTGGATCAGCTACATTCCTTAAGCACGAAAAGTGATTAGAATAAGCTTTGGGATGCACAAAATGACGTAAATGTTAGATTAATGACACAAACGCGCTTATTGGATCAACTAGTTTTCTTAAGTACGAAAAGTGATTAGAATAAGCCTTGGGATGCACAAAATGACGTAAATGTTCATCGAATGACACAAATGCAATTATTGGATGAACTACATCCTTAAGTACGAAAAGTGATTAGAATAAGCCTTTGGATGCACAAAATGACGTAAATGTTCATCCAATGACACAAATGCTCTTATTGGATGAACTACATTCCTTAAGTACGAAAAGTGATTAGAATAAGCCTTGGGATGCACAAAATGACGTAAATGTTCATCCAATGACACAAATGCACTTATTGGATGAACTACATCCTTAAGTACGAAAAGTGATTAGAATAAGCCTTGGGATGCACAAAATGACGTAAATGTTCATCCAATGACACAAACGCTCTTATTGGATGAACTACATTCCTTAAGTACGAAAAGTGATTAGAATAAGCCTTGGGATGCACAACATGACGTAAATGTTAAATTAATGACACAAACGCACTTATTGGATGAACTACATTCCTTTAGTACGAAAAGTGATTACAATAAGCCTTGGGATGCACAAAATGACCTAATTGTTAAATTAATGACACAATCGCGCTTATTGGATGAACTACATTCCTTAAGTACGAAAAGTGATTAGAATAAGCCTTGGGATGCACAAAATGACGTAAATGTTAAATTAATGACACAAACGCTCTTATTGGATGAACTACATTCCTAAAGTACGAAAAGTGATTAGAATAAGCCTTGGGATGCACAAAATTACGTAAATGTTAAATTAATGACACAAACGCGCTTATTGGATGAACTACATTCCTTAAGTACGAAAAGTGATTAGAATAAGCCTTGGAATGCACAAAATGACATAAATGTTCATCCAATGACCGTAATGTACTTATTGGATGAACTACATTCCTTAAGTACGTAAAGTGATTAGAATAAGCCTTGGGATGCACAAAATGACGTAAATGTTCATCCAATGACACAAATGCACTTATTGGATGAACTACATCCTTAAGTACGAAAAGTGATTAGAATAAGCCTTGGGATGCACAAAATGACGTAAATGTTCATCCAATGACACAAATGCACTTATTGGATGAACTACATTCCTTAAGTACGAAAAGTGATTAGAATAAGCATTGGGATTCACAAAATGACGTAAATGTTAAATTAATGACACAAACGCGCTTATTGGATGAACTACATTCCTTAAGTACGAAAAGTGATTAGAATAAGCCTTGGGATGCACAAAATGACGTAAATGTTCTTCGAATGACACAAACGCACTTATTGGATGAACTACATTCCTTAAGTACGAAAAGTGATTAGAATAAGCCTTGGGATTCACAAAATGACATAAATGTTAAATTAATGACAAAAACGCCCTTGTTGGATGAACTACATTCCTTAAGTACAAAAAATGATTAGAATACACCTTGGGATGCACAAAATGTCGTAAATGTTCATCCAATGACACAAATGCACTTATTGGATGAACTACATTCCTTAAGTACGAAAAGTGATTAGAATAAGCCTTGGGATGCACAAAATGACGTAAATGTTCATCCAATGACACAAACGCACTTATTGGATGAACTACATTCCTTAAGTACGAAAAGTGATTAGAATAAGCCTTGGGATGCACAAAATGACGTAAATGTTCATCCAAAGACACAAATGCACTTATTGGATGAACTACTTTCCTAAAGTACGAAAAGTGATTAAAATAAGCCTTGGGATGCACAAAATGACGTAAATGTTAAATTAATGACACAAACACGCTTATTGGATGAACTACATTCCTTAAGTACGAAAAGTGATTAGAATAAGCCTGGAGATGCACAAAATGAAGTAAATGTTAAATTAATGACACAAACGCTCTTATTGGATGAACTACATTCCTTAAGTACGAAAAGTGATTAGAATAAGCCTTGGGATGCACAAAATAATATAAATGTTCATCCAATGACACAAACGCGCTTATTGGATGAACTACATCCTTAAGTACGAAAAGTAATTAGAATAGGCCTTGGGATGCACAAAATGACGTAAATGTTCATCCAATGACACAAACGCGCTTTTTGGATGAACTACATTCCTTAATTACGAAAAGTGATTAGAATAAGCCTTGGGATGCACAAAATGACGTAAATGTTCATCCAATGACACAAATGCACTTATTGGATGAACTACATCCTTAAGTACGAAAAGTGATTAGAATAAGCCTTGGGATGCACAAAATGACGTAAATGTTCATCCAATGACACAAATGCAATTATTGGATGAACTACATCCTTAAGTATGAAAAGTGATTAGAATAAGCCTTGGGATGCACAAAATGACGTAAATGTTCATCCAATGACACAAATGCTCTTATTGGATGAACTACATTCCTTAAGTACGAAAAGTGATTAGAATAAGCCTTGGGATGCACAAAATGACGTAAATGTTCATCCAATGACACAAATGCACTTATTGGATGAACTACATCCTTAAGTACGAAAAGTGATTAGAATAAGTGTAAGACCCTTAATTTTTAATTAAAATTGTGGAATTAATTTTGATTGTATTTTTGGGGGTATTTGTAAAATATTTGATATATGTATGTTTGAGTGAATATATATATATATATATATATATATATAAATATTTTTTTTGGAGGTTGAAATAAAAATTATTGGATGAAGATTATATAAATTTAATTACGAGTAATTAAATTAATTGGGCAGTTAATTGAGGATTAGTGGCTAGTTACAAGCAATTAAGTGCTGAAGGAGCCAGCATTATTTTAATATTATTTTTGGGTGAGGTGGCACCACAAAAGCCTATAAATAGGAGTGAGAAGGATGGTGAAATGCTTGCATGTTATTTTGATGTGTTGTGAAAGCTGAAATGCTTGCATGTTATTCTGATGTGTTGTGAAAGCTGAAATGTTGTATGATGTTCTGATGGTTTGAAAGTCTGGATGATTTGTTGTTGATGATCCTGATTCTGTTTCTGTTTTGAGTGATTCTGATGATGTTGATGATTTTAAAAGAAAAGGGATTTTTAATGAGGAAAGTATTGTCTGGCAAAATGCTAAATCTGTTTTAATGTTGGTTGTTTGTTTTTAAAAGAAAACAGTTTGAAAAGGGTTGAAATCTCGAGAAAATTTCACTGGTTTTTGAAGGTGTATTCGAATACAACATGTGTGTATTCGACTACAACCTGTCAAGTTTCTATTTTACTTAAGTTTTCAAACATGTATTCGAATACAGAGGAAGGATTTTTGCTTATGACTTAGCATCTGTATTCGAATATGACCATGTCGTATTCGAATACAGAAGTGGGGTTTTAACACTGTATTCGCATCGGTATTCGACTACAGGCATGCTGTATTAGAATACAGAATGTAGATTTTCACTAGTTTCAGTTTCTGTATTCGAATACAGATTCGTGTTTTTCCAGAAGCTCAGTTTTTAGCTTCTGTATTCGAATACAAGGAAGCTGTATTCGAATACTGATTCGTGTTTTCCAGAAAATCAAGTTTTAAACACTGAGATATGCATTTTAAAGTGTTGGGAAACTTGGAGAAGGGTTAAAGTAATTTTAAAAGGAGGTTTTGAATTATTTTGAAGAGGAGAGGATGAAGTATTGAAAATCTTTAAGGAACTGGAAGAAAAGATTGAATTTTCAAGGTTTTGTCTTCTGTATTCGACTACAGGCATGCTGTATTCGAATACAGAATGTTAAAATTACAGTTTCATGTTTCTGTATTCAAATACAAGGGGTCTGTATTCGAATACAGATTCGAGTTTCCAGAAATTCCAAGTTTTCAAGAGTGTTTGTAAACCCTGAGTGTTTTGGGAATGTTGGGATTGTTGTGGTGAATTAAAATGGAACTGTTGGTGATATTTTGAAATGGTGGTGATAAAGTTTTTAAGACTTTACTGATGAAATGAAAGAGGTGTTTTGTGCACTGAGATAGCCTCTGTATTCGAATACCAGAGGGCTGTATTCGAATACAGAGTGTCATTCTGCACTATTTTTAACTTCTGTATTCGAATACATAGGAGCTATATTCGAATACAACTTCGTAAAATTCCAGAAAATCCCAGTTTTAACACTGTATTTTGAATAGAGAGTTTGGGAAAAACAATTCAAAAGGTTAATGAATACTTGGCTGTTTGAGTCATGTTTGTGAATGATGATAATCTTGACTGTGCTGAGATTTTTAAATATGATGGAAGGGCATTAATTTTCTGTTTTTGCATACTATTTCCAGAGAAGTGAAACACTGCATATTCATGCATTTGCATAGTCAAGTGGTACCCGCGATGGGCCACAGAGTAATGCGCAACCACGTGCTGATCTGTTGAGCGATTGCACGAGTGCTGGACTGTTGAGCGTCTGCACTAGGTACTGATCTGTTGAGCAATTGTACCTTGGTATATAAGTGCTGGTCTGTTGAGCGACTACATGAGTGCTGGGCTGTTGAGCGTCTGCACTAGGTGCTGATCTGTTGAGCGATTGCACCTTGGTCTTGAGGGCCGTTAAAGTCAAATATTTTGTGCTGGAAATTGAATGTGTGTGAGTACTGTCCAGAATCTGAATTTCTGATTTAATAATTGTGATTTGCTGAGGTGTTGTTTGTACTTACCACATATTTCATAATAATTGGCTGCTGTTTTTGAAAAGGCATATATGTCATGAATTTTCAAATGAGCATTATTATTTTCCTCATCATCATATGTTATATCATGGATATATTGGTTGCTATGAAATATATGCTATGTGATTATTTGTTAATTTCAATCGGTGACCCTTGCTATTATATTGTGGACTTTGGGCTTTGCCCTCAGATGCCCCCCAAACCCATGACCCTCGTGGGAACCGGAACGACGGAAACGTCGTTAGACTTCCTTGATTACAATTCGCGCACTGCTTCAGAATTCGACCCCATCTCAAGCAGAGCGACTTACACGGGGTGGTTGGAGAGGACGAGTAGGACCGACGGCGTAGCGGATTTCGTGGAGCTGACACGTGCGAGTATAGATTTTCCCGTGCCTTCCCATCTAGTATTGGAGGCGCACGGAATTTTCGACGATGCTGAGGAGTCCGCTAGAGGGGTTGAGACGGAGGCCACCGTAGGTGTGGTGACTCCCAACCCGGTGGTTGGAGGAGATATACATGAGTCTGAGGCAGAAGGGAAGAATGATGAGCCGAGGCCAGTAGCAGCTGAGATTCCGGGTCCTTCCAGGATCTCCGAGGATTGCTATGAGATTCCGGTGCCGCCGAAGCAACCGAGACTTGTTATTGATCTGACTTCTGAGGAGGTCGGCCCCTCTCTGTATGATGAGGAGGAGGAGGAGGTCAGGTCGAGGCGAGCGGCAGATTCGGAGGAGACTTGCTTGGGATGCGAAGGAAATCCGTGCTACTGTAGCTTTAGCGCATGATCAGTTAGACTTGATGTATTAGGATTTGAGCTGGAAATGTATTTTGTTTTTATTTTGAAAAACAATTGTTGTACTATTTATTCTGCACTCTGATATTGACTTTTGGGAATGTTATGACATTATTACCTTTCAAAAATGTTTTATTGTTTATCATTAAATTTCCATAATTAAGTAATTATTTTAATTCCTTTCGAATTAATTTTGGAAAACTCATTATAAATATTTATTTGAAGAAAATAAAAAATAAAAAAATGCATCCGCGTTGTGTTTTAAACTCGGGGTGTTACAATTGTGGTATCAGAGCATTTGGTTAAAGTTTTGGGATAAAGCTCTGATTTAAGTATCTGTTTTGAGTCATTAGCTAATCATGCATAGGAGCAAGTAGTCAAAGTGTCAAGTCTTGTATAAGTTGTGGTGTGACTGAAGTGATGATGGTTTTATAGGAAACAATGCCTCCACGAAGAGACAACACCGCAAGAGCCAATGTCAGCCGGGAAGATAGGATGGCTGAAGCAATGAACAACATGGCTGCGTCTGTTGCTGCCCAGACGGCTGCCAAGACTCAACGCGATCTGGAGAAGAGAGAAAGAGGGATTCGCGCTGCTGAATCTAGAGGACTAGAGGATTTTCGTCGCCATAATCCTCCCAAGTTCAAGGGTGATGAGGGTCCAGAAAGAGCGGACCAGTGGATCCAAGAGATGGATAAAATCTTTGAGATGATTAACTATCGGGAAGCGGTGAAAGTTAATTATGCCACGTAATTGCTGATAGGGGATGCAGAGTATTGGTGGAGAAGTACAAGATTACTGATGGAGTCAGCTCAAGAGGAAGTGAACTGGGAGTCGTTCAAGAAGAAGTTTTTGGACAAGTACTTCCCGATGAGCACTAGGACCAAGTTGGGTGATGATTTTCTGAAATTGTACCAGGGGAATATGATAGTAGGAGAATACGCAGCTAAGTTCGAATCGGTGTCCAGACATTTCAGATTCTTCTGGGAAGAAGTTGATGAACAGTTTATGTGTCATCGCTTTCAGAATGGACTGAAGTATGAGATCCAAGATTCGGTCCTACCCTTGGGAATTCAACGTTTCCAAGTGCTAGTGGAAAAGTGTAGAGAGGTTGAAGAGATGAAGAACAGGAGGGCCAATAGAGGAGGGAACTTTAACTCTGGAGGGCCTAGTCGGATACATAATCAGAACAATAAAGGGAAGCAAGTTGCCAAGCCGTATAACCGGCCACAAAACAACAAGAGAGTACAGAATCGACGGGGAAATTAGACTTTTGGACGGCAATTAGGACAAGGAGTCTGGTGTTATCGATGTGGGAAGGAAGGACATATTGCAACTGCTTGTACTGCGAGGGATTTGATGTGCTTCAACTGCCACATCAAAGGACACGTGGCAAGGGATTGCCGGGTTCCAAAGGTGGAGCCAACTGTGAACGCAACTAGGGCTACTCATCCTACTGCTAGAGGCCGCGTTTATCACATGGGTGCTGAAGCTGGAAGACAAGCCCAAAATTTAATCCAGCAAGATTGTGAGATTGCAGGTAACACACTAACTGCACTTTTTGATTCGGGGGCAACCCATTCTTTCATTGCTATGGATTGTGTGCATCGTTTGAAGTTGTCTATGTCTGCTTTGCCTTTTGATTTTGTTGTTTCTACACCTGCTAAGACTTTGACTGTAAACTCTGCATGTTTACACTGTACCGTAACGATACAGAATAGAGATTTCTTGGTCAATTTAATCTGTTTACCCATACAATCACTCGAGATCATTCTCGGTATGGATTGGATGACGTATAACTACGTTGTTTTGGATTGCGCTCGAAAATTGGTTCTTTTCCCCGAACCTGGAGTCGCTCGGTATTGTTGGAACCAAGTTGGTTCTAAGACTTAGGATTTTGATGTTTACAAAAGCACTCAATGTAATCTTATTTTGTACCTTGAATTATTAATTTAAATGCCACTAGAAACTGAAGAAATCAGAAGCAGAAGATAAAAGGATTCCAGAAAATGAATTGTGGAATTACCAGAAGATACTCCAAGATGTCAAAAACATCACCAGAAGATATCTTTGATGGCCCATATCAGAAGGAAACATGGATCATACCAATGGAAAGCCTGCCAGAGGAAGAGTTGATCCAGACCAAAAGGAATCAAATATCAAATTTATTCCAGAAGTTATTCTGACCAAAACATGGCCTGGCAGTGAAATATTAAACTGCCCAGACTTGTTCCAGACTCAACCAGAAGCTAAGTTTATGAGTTCCAGACTTGATCTAAAATCAAAGGTAAAATGCCCATACTGAAATATTTATTGTCCAGACTTAATTTCAATTTAATCTAGACCAAAGTCCAGAATTAGTCCAGGTCAGAGGGAAGATTGCCAGATCAGTGGTTCAGAATTAATTATTTGGTCCAGTGATGGTCCATATCAGAAAATCAGACCATGGCCTAGTGTTGGCCGAAATCAGAGGGACATAATGTATAGTCCAGTAAAGGCCGAATTCAGAGGATTATAGCATATCAGGTGCACATCCAAGATGGCCAAAATCAGAAGATCAGAGGGTCAGGAAGTGTCGTCTAGGGATAGCCAAAATCAGAGGATCACAGCGTTACAATCAATATGGTCCAGATGTGAACTAGCGCAAAAAGATCCAATGGTCCAGATTTAATCAGGAAATTTATACGGTGGAGAATTTAATTTATTTTGATCAAAGGATTAAAAAGATTTATTACAAAAATAAAGTGAGGTGTTGTGGATTTCAGGAGCTGTGGCGGGAAGGAACCAACAGATTTAATTGGCCAGTTATTTTGAAAGGAAATCTGAAGATATGTTTTTTATTTATATGAAGCCCAATTGGTCAAGTTATTTTTACAGAGAATCCAGCAAGATTCAGCTCGAATTTAAGCATTGGAAGAGGCCCAAATCTGCATCTATAAAAGGAGGCTCAAGGCAGAATACTCAAGCATCAAAAATCACAAAAGAGTCATACACTTCCAAAGCAAACACTCTCAAATTTTCATAGAAGTCAATTGTGAGTTCCAGCTTTCAAGAAGCAAGTACTCGTGTTATTTTCCTTCCACTGTGTCAAATCTAAGTTGTTGAAGTAGAGTCTACAAGCTGAGGGAGTCAGTAGGGGTAGCAGGTTACTTGGCAATTAGATTCATAGTGTTTTGTTAAATCTAAGTTGTTGAAGTAGAGTCTACAATCTGAGGGAGTCAGAAGGGGTAGCAGGTTACTTGGCAATTAGATTGATAGTGTTGTGATTTCTTCTACAATCTGGGATTGTCAGATTGGCTGAAGACAGGAGCTGCATTCCTCAAAGAAGTCAAGGATTGTTAGACTGTTTGAGAAGACTAACTTGGAGGAGCAGTAGCAAGTTTGTAATTCCAGGTTTGAATTAGTGAAATCCTTCAAGGTGAAGGGACTGGACGTAGCCTCGTTAACGGTGAACCAGTATAAAAATTGTGAGTTTTATTTTTACTTTTATCCGCTGCTAACTCTGTTTTTAATTATACATCAAGTTTTGTTTTAAAAGTATAAAAACAGGAAAAGTATTCAAGTTAAGTCAAACACAATTCAACCCCCCTTCTCTGGTTTGCACCTTCAATTGGCATTAGAGCTCGGTCTCAAGGCTGAGGACTTAATAGTGTTTGAGGAAAGGTCCAAGGGGTTCAATATGTCAGAAGAATTGGGAAACAACATCAACAGACCACCACTGTTTGATGGAGAAAGGTTTGAGTATTGGAAGGACAGAATGAGAAGTTTTGTCATATCTCAAGATCCTGAACTGTGGAAGATGATAGTTAAAGGATACACTACACCTACTGATCCAGAATATCCAACTAAGAAACTAGACATGGATGATATGAAACCAGATCAGAGCAGATTACACAAACATCATCACAAGTCCAGAAACATCATGATCAGTGCAATCACATTCAAGGAGTTTGATAGATGCACAGATAAAGAAACAGCAAAGAGCATATTTGACAGTCTGGTTCTGACCTATGAAGGAACCAAGCAGGTTCAAGAAGCAAGGGCTAACATATTGGTCAGGAAGTATGAGCTGTTCAAGATGGAAGAGGATGAAGACATTGAAGCAATGTTCAGCAGATTCCAGACTTTGGTATCAGGTTTAAAAGTACTAAACAAAAGCTATACCACCGCAGATCATGTCATGAAAATTCTAAGAAGTTTACCAAAAAGGTGGAGACCAAAGGTTACTGCAATACAGGAAGCCAAAGATCTGAATACCTTAAGACTTGAAGACCTGATCAGCTCACTCAGGTCTCATGAAATAGAACTGGAAGAAGAAGAACCAAAGAAGAAGAATAATCTGGCTCTGAAGTCGAAACAGAAGAAAGCTGCAAGGGCAGCATCAGAATCAGAGGATAGTAACAGTGATGATATGGCTTACTTAACCAAAAAGATGGTTAAGATCTGGGAAAACAGGAAGAGGAGAGGTTCCAAGAAGGAACATAACAGCAAAGAGAATGAAGAATCTGACAAAAAGAACATCATCTGTTATGGATGCAATGAACCTGGACATATCAAGTCAGAATGTCCAAATCTGGAAAAAGGAAAACAGCACAAGAAGAGTTCCAGATACAGAAAGAAGGTTCTGATGGCTGCCTAGGATGTATCAGAATCAGAAGAAGAATCATCTGATGAAGAAGAGGCAGAAACAGCAATGATGGCTCACATCAGGTCTGCTTCTGGACCTCACAAAGGCCTGAGTTCAGGAAGGAAAGCAGGCAGAAGGAAGAATGATCGAAGCAATCATTCTGGCATGTCTGGAAGCACATCAGAGGAAGCAATTCTGTCTCTGATGGCGCATACAAACTCAAGTTCTGGATACAGCTCAAGCTCTGGAACAGAATCAGAAGATGAAGACAATGAGGTATTTTCTGATCTCTCTAAATCTGAATTAATTGAGACTTTAAAAGACTTGTTACATGCAAACAATAAGAGGTCTTTAAAACTGAAAACTCTTAGGGAAGATAAGAAAAATCTAACCAAAGAAGTCCAAGTTTTAAAGAATCGTAGTTCTGAGTATGCAACTGAAAACAAAGATTTTAAAACTGATGTTGCAAGACTCAAATCTGAAAACCAAACTCTCAAATGTAATAATTGTTCTACTTCTGAAGCTGTTTGTAAATCTGATATGCATGAGGATTTTTTTCAAAACTTTATTTCAAATGGAATGGAAAGAAGTAAATATGCATCTATGATTTATGGAAACAGTAACTCTAGAAAAAGAGGTCTTGGTTTTACAGAAACAATTACTGAAAATAAAGCTGTTCATTCTGATGTTTTATGTATTGTTTGTGCTAAGAAAGGTCACTTTGAATTATCTTGTCCAATGGTAAAATCTGAACAAGATCAGAGAGCTGTTACAACTAACAAACCTGGACCCAATCAGTTCTGGGTACCAAAAGACCAAATTGTCTATGTTGCAGATATTCTGAGCAACCAGAAGGAGACACCAACAATGGTGCCTGGACAATGGATGTTGGCAACGCACAAGCAGAAGAAGGTTTATGTTCCAATATCTACCAAACAGAAGCCAAGTGACTCTGGTAGAAGAAGAACTGGTCAACACAATAACTATCAGAACCAGAACCAGAAGTATAGGAGGAACAGGAAATACCATAGATATCACACGAATCAGAACAAGAAGTGGAACTAGAATCAGAACTGGAACCAGTATCAGAGGTACAGGAACTGGAACCAGAACCAACACTGGAACCAGAACCAGAACTTGAGGCACAGAAACTGGAACCAGAATCAACATTGGAACCAAAATCAGAATCAGAATCAGAATCAGTACCAGAACCAGAACCTGAACAGGTATCAGTATCAAAGGTTGAGGTATGATCATCAGAATTCCTCTAATTATCATAATCAGTATAATTACCAGAATCACCATAAGTTCCAGAATCACTAGAGGAACATGGTGTATGAGCCAAAGCAGAAATTAAGGAATCAGAATCAGGAGAGTTCTTCAAACACTCCAGTGAGATTCATCAAGACTACAAACCTGGAAGGGAATTCAAATTCCCTCATCCAAACCATGTAATCTCAGAACATATAGATTAGGAATCTGAAAATCAGAAGCAAGATGATTTTCAGAGTAAAACTGATGCTACATCTTGCTGTAAATACTATTATTATTTGATATTTATTCTTACTGTGATAACAAGAAGCTTGATCTTAACAAATCAAAGCTAGATAACTATTCTGCAGGCTTTCAAACTGTCAGAGGAACCAGGTGATTCACACGAATTGAACACTTCAGCAGAAACAACATTCCAGTGGTTTCAAAAATAAGCAGAAACCCCCATAAGCAGAATTAATGGTTTGGCTGTATTGAGTTCATTTTTAAATTAATTGATTTATATTATGTTATATGACAAACTGCTTGATCTTGACAAATCAAAGCAAGATAAAGATAGTGCAGGTTCACCAAAACCAAAGGGAGCAGAAGCAGAAGAAACAGAAGTACCTGGAAAGGTAGAGAAATCAAGCAAGTCAGCAACCCATGACAAATCTTCAAAAGATAAATCTGATCAAGTCAGAAACAGCCAAGATAAGCCAGAAGAAAAATCTGGATATTTACCAGAATCTGAAGCTGTTACAGATCTTCCAGAACCAGAAGCTGATAAAGCTTTGGCATAGGAAGGTTGGATACCTGCTATGCAAGAAGAGCCAAAGGAATGATTTTTGGGATCTGGTATCCAGACCAAACAAAAACATTATTGGAACCAAGTAGGTGTTCAGAAACAAATTCAATGAAAAGGGTGAAGTTGTAGCTCAAGGATACAGTAACAGAAAGGTATAGATTACACTGAGATTTTTGTTCTAGTGGCTAGGTTAGAAGCAACTAGAATTTTTTATCATTTGCTGCTAATCATGATATAATGCTGTATCAAATGGATGTATCAGTAACTTTCTGCTTAAGAATGAATTTAATAGAGGCCAGCTTGATAATACTCTATTTAGGAAATCCATTAAAAATGATATTTTGATTATTCAAGTTTATGTTGATGATATCATATTTGGATCGACTAATGGCACTTTGTGCAAAGAGTTTTCTGACCTAATGCAGAAAGAGTTCCAAATGAGCATGATGGGAGAACTCAAGTTCTTCCTGGGAATTCAGATTCACCAAGGTAAATCAGGTATACTCATTCACCAATCTAAATATACTAAAGAACTTCTTAAAAAGTTCAAAATGAGTGAATGTAAGCCTATGGCCACCCCCATGCACCCAACCTGCTCACTTGAGAAAGATGAAATCAGCCAAAAGGTAGACCAGAAAACATATAGAGATACCTTAAAGGAACCACCAACCTTACCTTGTTATACAAGAAAACCCCCTACCTATAAACTAAAAGGTTTTTGTGATTCTGACTATGCTGGAGACAAGTTGGAAAGGAAAAGTACAAGTGGCAACTGCACTTTCTTAGCAGGATGCAGTTCACAGTTTGTGGACACTGATCATCAATGGGCTGATATCTTCACCAAGGCATTTCCAGAAGATAGGTTCGAGTTCATTAAGAAGCATCTCAGCATGACCTCCATATTTGACCATCTCAAGTAGTAATCTTAGGAGTTTTTAAATTTCATGTTAATTTATTTTCTGTCTTTTATTTCTGTTTTTACTTTCTGTACTTTGTAAAGAGAAAAACAAAAAAAAAATACAAAAATAGTAGGACCACTTTTTGGCTGATGACAAAAAGGGGGAGCGAGAGAGAAAGAAAAAGGAGAAATAAGTAGAAAAGGAGAGACAAAAAGAAAGGAGAGAGAAAAAGAAAGAGTGAAATCAGAAGGAGTTGAAAAGGAGAGGAATCAGGGAGAGAGAAAAAGAAAGAGTGAAATCAGAAGGAGTTGAAAAGGAGAGGAAACAGGGAGAGAGAAAAACAAAGAAAGAAAAAGAAAGAGTGAAAACAGAAGGAGTTGAAAAGGAGAGGAAGCATGAAGAGATAAAAAGAAAGAGAGAATAAAGAAGGAGAGTATTAGACTTAGGGGGAGAGATTGGTCTGAGGGGGAGTAATTCAAAGTTTTCGAGTTATAAGTTAGCAAAATAAGTTAAGGTTTTGTCATCATCAAAAAGAGGGAGTTTGTTGGAACCAAGACTTAGGATTTTGATGTTTACAAAAGCACTCAATGTAATCTTATTTTGTACCTTGAATTATTAATTTAAATGCCACCAAAAACTGAAGAAATCAGAAGCAGAAGATCAAAGGATTCCAGAAAATGAATTCTGGAATTACCAGAAGATACTCCAGGATGTCAAAAACATCACCAGAAGATATCTTTGATGGCCCATATCAGAAGGAATAAAAATCAGAAGGAAACATGGATCATACCAGTGGAAAGCCTGCCAGAGGGATAGTTGATCCAGACCAAAAGGAATCAAATATCAAATTTATTCCAGAAGTTATTCTGACCAGAAGATGGCCTGGCAGTGAAATATTAAACTGCCCAGACTTGTTCCACACTCAACCAGAAGCTAAGTTTATGAGTCTAGAACAAGAGAATCAATCCAGATTTGACCCAGACAATAAGAAAGCATGATTCAGGGCATGAAACTAAGTCAAGACAAGAAGAAATGATTTCCAAAATGATCCAGACCTGATCTAAAATCAAAGGTAAAATGCCCATACTGAAATATTTATTGTCCAGATTTAATTTCAATTTAATCCAGAACAAAGTCCAGAATTAGTCCAGATCAGAGGGAAGATTTCCAGATCAGTGGTTCATAATTAATTATTTGGTCCAGATCAGAAAATCAGACCATGGCCCAGTGTTGGCCGAAATCAGAGGGACATAATGTATAGTCTAGCAAAGGCCGAATTCAGAGGATTATAGCATATCAGGTGCGCATCCAAGATGGCCAAAATCAGAAGATCAGAGGGTTAGGAAGTGTGGTCCAGGGATAACCGAAATCAGAGGATCACAGCATAACAATCAGTATGGTCCAGATGTGGACTAGCGCATAAAGATCCAATGGTCTAGATTTAATCAGGAAATTTATACGGTGGAGAATTTAATTTATTTTGATCAAAGGATTAAAAAGATTTATTACAAAAATAAAGTGAGGTGTTGTGGAATTCAGGAGCTGTGGCGGGAAGGAACCAACAGATTTAATTGGCCAGTTATTTTGAAAGGAAATCTGAAGATATGTTTTTTATTTATATGAAACCCAATTGGTCAAGTTATTTTTACAGATAATCCAGCAAGATTCAGCTCGAATTTAAGCATTGGAAGAGGCCCAAATCTGCATCTATAAAAGGAGGCTCAAGGCAGAATACTCAAGCATCGAAAATCACAAAAGAGTCATACACTTCCAAAGGAAACACTCTCAAATTTTCATAGAAGTTAATTGTGAGTTCCAGCTTTCAAGAAGCAAGTACTCGTGTTATTTTCCTTCCCCTATGTCATATCTAAGTTGTTGAAGTAGAGTCTACAAGCTGAGGGAGTCAGTACGGGTAGCAGGTTACTTGGCAATTAGATTCATAGTGTTGTGTTAAATCTAAGTTGTTGAAGTAGAGTCTACAATCTGAGGGAGTTAGAAGGGGTAGCAGGTTACTTGGCAATTAGATTTATAGTGTTGTGATTTCTTCTACAATCTAGGATTGTCAGATTGGCTGAAGACAGGAGCTGCATTCCTCAAAGAAGTCTAGGATTGTTAGACTGTTTGAGAAGACTGACTTGGAGGGTCAGTAGCAAGGTTGTAATTCAAGGTTTGAATTAGTGAAATCCTTCAAGGTGAAGGGACTGGACGTAGCCTCGTTAACGGTGAACCAGTATAAAAACTGTGAGTTTTATTTTTACTTTTATCCGCTGCTAACTCTATTTTTAATTATACATCAAGTTTTGTTTTAAAAGTATAAAAACAGGAAAAGTATTCAAGTTAAGTCAAACACAATTCAACCCCTCCTTCTCGTGTTTGCACCATCAGGTATTTGGCTGCTAACCAACTCGGAGTATCACTGAGAGAAGGAACTCAGGAATTTTTATCATTAGCAATCGTGGAGACCAAGATGGATGTGAACATAGAAGACGTGATGATAGTCAAAGAATATTCAGACATATTTCTCACGGAGATTCCAGGATTACGCCCGGTAAGAGAGGTGGAATTCTTCATTGACTTACACCCAGGAACTGGACCTATTTCCATTGCGCCGTACCGGATGTCGCCATTGGAATTAAGCGAGCTTAAGGGTCAAATTGAAGGATTATTGGAGAAAGGATTTATCAGACCAAGTGTGTCGCCCTGGGGAGCTTCAGTGATGTTGGTTAAGAAGAAGGATGGAAGTTCACGTTTATGTGTGGATTATCGACAACTCAACAAGGTGACTATCAAGAATCGTTATCCATTACCACGCATCGATGATTTGATGGACCAATTGAGGGGAGCAGCAGTGTTTTCAAAGATTGATTTGAGATCGGGATACCATCAGATTCGAGTAAGAGAAGGAGATATTCAAAAGACTTCTTTAAGGACTCGTTACGGACACTATGAATATCTCGTTATGCCTTTTGGAGTTACGAATGCACCAGCGATATTTTTATAGATTATATGAATAGGATATTCAGCGCGTTTCTGGATAAGTTCGTGGTGGTATTCATCGATGATATTTTGATTTATTCAAACGATGAAGAAGAACATGAAGAGCACTTACGCCAAGTTCTTGAAGTCTTACGCGAAAAACAACTGTATGCCAATTTGTCGAAGTGCGAGTTTTGGCTAAAGGAAGTGAATTTCTACAGACATGTTATAACGAAAGAAGGAATCGCTATCGATCCAGCAAAGATTGAGACAATTCTTGCCTGGAAACAACCCCAGACTGTCACGGACATAAGGAGCTTTGTCGGACTAGCAGGATATTACAGGAGATTTATTGAAGGATTTGCTAAGATTGTAGCTCCTTTGACACAACTCACCAGGAAGATGGCCTGGCAGTGAAATATTAAACTGCCCAGACTTGTTCCACACTCAACCAGAAGCTAAGTTTATGAGTCTAGAACAAGAGAATCAATCCAGATTTGACCCAGACAATAAGAAAGCATGATTCAGGGCATGAAACTAAGTCAAGACAAGAAGAAATGATTTCCAAAATGATCCAGACCTGATCTAAAATCAAAGGTAAAATGCCCATACTGAAATATTTATTGTCCATATTTAATTTCAATTTAATCCAGAACAAAGTCCAGAATTAGTCCAGATCAGAGGGAAGATTTCCAGATCAGTGGTTCATAATTAATTATTTGGTCCAGATCAGAAAATCAGACCATGGCCCAGTGTTGGCCGAAATCAGAGGGACATAATGTATAGTCTAGCAAAGGCCGAATTCAGAGGATTATAGCATATCAGGTGCGCATCCAAGATGGCCAAAATCAGAAGATCAGAGGGTTAGGAAGTGTGGTCCAGGGATAACCGAAATCAGAGGATCACAGCATAACAATCAGTATGGTCCAGATGTGGACTAGCGCATAAAGATCCAATGGTCTAGATTTAATCAGGAAATTTATACGGTGGAGAATTTAATTTATTTTGATCAAAGGATTAAAAAGATTTATTACAAAAATAAAGTGAGGTGTTGTGGAATTCAGGAGCTGTGGCGGGAAGGAACCAACAGATTTAATTGGCCAGTTATTTTGAAAGGAAATCTGAAGATATGTTTTTTATTTATATGAAACCCAATTTGTCAAGTTATTTTTACAGATAATCCAGCAAGATTCAGCTCGAATTTAAGCATTGGAAGAGGCCCAAATCTGCATCTATAAAAGGAGGCTCAAGGCAGAATACTCAAGCATCGAAAATCACAAAAGAGTCATACACTTCCAAAGGAAACACTCTCAAATTTTCATAGAAGTTAATTGTGAGTTCCAGCTTTCAAGAAGCAAGTACTCGTGTTATTTTCCTTCCACTATGTCATATCTAAGTTGTTGAAGTAGAGTCTACAAGCTGAGGGAGTCAGTACGGGTAGCAGGTTACTTGGCAATTAGATTCATAGTGTTGTGTTAAATCTAAGTTGTTGAAGTAGAGTCTACAATCTGAGGGAGTTAGAAGGGGTAGCAGGTTACTTGGCAATTAGATTTATAGTGTTGTGATTTCTTCTACAATCTAGGATTGTCAGATTGGCTGAAGACAGGAGCTGCATTCCTCAAAGAAGTCTAGGATTGTTAGACTGTTTGAGAAGACTGACTTGGAGGGTCAGTAGCAAGGTTGTAATTCAAGGTTTGAATTAGTGAAATCCTTCAAGGTGAAGGGACTGGACGTAGCCTCGTTAACGGTGAACCAGTATAAAAACTGTGAGTTTTATTTTTACTTTTATCCGCTGCTAACTCTATTTTTAATTATACATCAAGTTTTGTTTTAAAAGTATAAAAACAGGAAAAGTATTCAAGTTAAGTCAAACACAATTCAACCCCTCCTTCTCGTGTTTGCACCATCAGGTATTTGGCTGCTAACCAACTCGGAGTATCACTGAGAGAAGGAACTCAGGAATTTTTATCATTAGCAATCGTGGAGACCAAGATGGATGTGAACATAGAAGACGTGATGATAGTCAAAGAATATTCAGACATATTTCTCACGGAGATTCCAGGATTACGCCCGGTAAGAGAGGTGGAATTCTTCATTGACTTACACCCAGGAACTGGACCTATTTCCATTGCGCCGTACCGGATGTCGCCATTGGAATTAAGCGAGCTTAAGGGTCAAATTGAAGGATTATTGGAGAAAGGATTTATCAGACCAAGTGTGTCGCCCTGGGGAGCTTCAGTGATGTTGGTTAAGAAGAAGGATGGAAGTTCACGTTTATGTGTGGATTATCGACAACTCAACAAGGTGACTATCAAGAATCGTTATCCATTACCACGCATCGATGATTTGATGGACCAATTGAGGGGAGCAGCAGTGTTTTCAAAGATTGATTTGAGATCGGGATACCATCAGATTCGAGTGAGAGAAGGAGATATTCAAAAGACTTCTTTAAGGACTCGTTACGGACACTATGAATATCTCGTTATGCCTTTTGGAGTTACGAATGCACCAGCGATATTTTTATAGATTATATGAATAGGATATTCAGCGCGTTTCTGGATAAGTTCGTGGTGGTATTCATCGATGATATTTTGATTTATTCAAACGATGAAGAAGAACATGAAGAGCACTTACGCCAAGTTCTTGAAGTCTTACGCGAAAAACAACTGTATGCCAATTTGTCGAAGTGCGAGTTTTGGCTAAAGGAAGTGAATTTCTACAGACATGTTATAACGAAAGAAGGAATCGCTATCGATCCAGCAAAGATTGAGACAATTCTTGCCTGGAAACAACCCCAGACTGTCACGGACATAAGGAGCTTTGTCGGACTAGCAGGATATTACAGGAGATTTATTGAAGGATTTGCTAAGATTGTAGCTCCTTTGACACAACTCACCAGGAAGATGGCCTGGCAGTGAAATATTAAACTGCCCAGACTTGTTCCACACTCAACCAGAAGCTAAGTTTATGAGTCTAGAACAAGAGAATCAATCCAGATTTGACCCAGACAATAAGAAAGCATGATTCAGGGCATGAAACTAAGTCAAGACAAGAAGAAATGATTTCCAAAATGATCCAGACCTGATCTAAAATCAAAGGTAAAATGCCCATACTGAAATATTTATTGTCCAGATTTAATTTCAATTTAATCCAGAACAAAGTCCAGAATTAGTCCAGATCAGAGGGAAGATTTCCAGATCAGTGGTTCATAATTAATTATTTGGTCCAGATCAGAAAATCAGACCATGGCCCAGTGTTGGCCGAAATCAGAGGGACATAATGTATAGTCTAGCAAAGGCCGAATTCAGAGGATTATAGCATATCAGGTGCGCATCCAAGATGGCCAAAATCAGAAGATCAGAGGGTTAGGAAGTGTGGTCCAGGGATAACCGAAATCAGAGGATCACAGCATAACAATCAGTATGGTCCAGATGTGGACTAGCGCATAAAGATCCAATGGTCTAGATTTAATCAGGAAATTTATACGGTGGAGAATTTAATTTATTTTGATCAAAGGATTAAAAAGATTTATTACAAAAATAAAGTGAGGTGTTGTGGAATTCAGGAGCTGTGGCGGGAAGGAACCAACAGATTTAATTGGCCAGTTATTTTGAAAGGAAATCTGAAGATATGTTTTTTATTTATATGAAACCCAATTGGTCAAGTTATTTTTACAGATAATCCAGCAAGATTCAGCTCGAATTTAAGCATTGGAAGAGGCCCAAATCTGCATCTATAAAAGGAGGCTCAAGGCAGAATACTCAAGCATCGAAAATCACAAAAGAGTCATACACTTCCAAAGGAAACACTCTCAAATTTTCATAGAAGTTAATTGTGAGTTCCAGCTTTCAAGAAGCAAGTACTCGTGTTATTTTCCTTCCACTATGTCATATCTAAGTTGTTGAAGTAGAGTCTACAAGCTGAGGGAGTCAGTACGGGTAGCAGGTTACTTGGCAATTAGATTCATAGTGTTGTGTTAAATCTAAGTTGTTGAAGTAGAGTCTACAATCTGAGGGAGTTAGAAGGGGTAGCAGGTTACTTGGCAATTAGATTTATAGTGTTGTGATTTCTTCTACAATCTAGGATTGTCAGATTGGCTGAAGACAGGAGCTGCATTCCTCAAAGAAGTCTAGGATTGTTAGACTGTTTGAGAAGACTGACTTGGAGGGTCAGTAGCAAGGTTGTAATTCAAGGTTTGAATTAGTGAAATCCTTCAAGGTGAAGGGACTGGACGTAGCCTCGTTAACGGTGAACCAGTATAAAAACTGTGAGTTTTATTTTTACTTTTATCCGCTGCTAACTCTATTTTTAATTATACATCAAGTTTTGTTTTAAAAGTATAAAAACAGGAAAAGTATTCAAGTTAAGTCAAACACAATTCAACCCCTCCTTCTCGTGTTTGCACCATCAGGTATTTGGCTGCTAACCAACTCGGAGTATCACTGAGAGAAGGAACTCAGGAATTTTTATCATTAGCAATCGTGGAGACCAAGATGGATGTGAACATAGAAGACGTGATGATAGTCAAAGAATATTCAGACATATTTCTCACGGAGATTCCAGGATTACGCCCGGTAAGAGAGGTGGAATTCTTCATTGACTTACACCCAGGAACTGGACCTATTTCCATTGCGCCGTACCGGATGTCGCCATTGGAATTAAGCGAGCTTAAGGGTCAAATTGAAGGATTATTGGAGAAAGGATTTATCAGACCAAGTGTGTCGCCCTGGGGAGCTTCAGTGATGTTGGTTAAGAAGAAGGATGGAAGTTCACGTTTATGTGTGGATTATCGACAACTCAACAAGGTGACTATCAAGAATCGTTATCCATTACCACGCATCGATGATTTGATGGACCAATTGAGGGGAGCAGCAGTGTTTTCAAAGATTGATTTGAGATCGGGATACCATCAGATTCGAGTAAGAGAAGGAGATATTCAAAAGACTTCTTTAAGGACTCGTTACGGACACTATGAATATCTCGTTATGCCTTTTGGAGTTACGAATGCACCAGCGATATTTTTATAGATTATATGAATAGGATATTCAGCGTGTTTCTGGATAAGTTCGTGGTGGTATTCATCGATGATATTTTGATTTATTCAAACGATGAAGAAGAACATGAAGAGCACTTACGCCAAGTTCTTGAAGTCTTACGCGAAAAACAACTGTATGCCAATTTGTCGAAGTGCGAGTTTTGGCTAAAGGAAGTGAATTTCTACAGACATGTTATAACGAAAGAAGGAATCGCTATCGATCCAGCAAAGATTGAGACAATTCTTGCCTGGAAACAACCCCAGACTGTCACGGACATAAGGAGCTTTGTCGGACTAGCAGGATATTACAGGAGATTTATTGAAGGATTTGCTAAGATTGTAGCTCCTTTGACACAACTCACCAGGAAGATGGCCTGGCAGTGAAATATTAAACTGCCCAGACTTGTTCCACACTCAACCAGAAGCTAAGTTTATGAGTCTAGAACAAGAGAATCAATCCAGATTTGACCCAGACAATAAGAAAGCATGATTCAGGGCATGAAACTAAGTCAAGACAAGAAGAAATGATTTCCAAAATGATCCAGACCTGATCTAAAATCAAAGGTAAAATGCCCATACTGAAATATTTATTGTCCAGATTTAATTTCAATTTAATCCAGAACAAAGTCCAGAATTAGTCCAGATCAGAGGGAAGATTTCCAGATCAGTGGTTCATAATTAATTATTTGGTCCAGATCAGAAAATCAGACCATGGCCCAGTGTTGGCCGAAATCAGAGGGACATAATGTATAGTCTAGCAAAGGCCGAATTCAGAGGATTATAGCATATCAGGTGCGCATCCAAGATGGCCAAAATCAGAAGATCAGAGGGTTAGGAAGTGTGGTCCAGGGATAACCGAAATCAGAGGATCACAGCATAACAATCAGTATGGTCCAGATGTGGACTAGCGCATAAAGATCCAATGGTCTAGATTTAATCAGGAAATTTATACGGTGGAGAATTTAATTTATTTTGATCAAAGGATTAAAAAGATTTATTACAAAAATAAAGTGAGGTGTTGTGGAATTCAGGAGCTGTGGCGGGAAGGAACCAACAGATTTAATTGGCCAGTTATTTTGAAAGGAAATCTGAAGATATGTTTTTTATTTATATGAAACCCAATTGGTCAAGTTATTTTTACAGATAATCCAGCAAGATTCAGCTCGAATTTAAGCATTGGAAGAGGCCCAAATCTGCATCTATAAAAGGAGGCTCAAGGCAGAATACTCAAGCATCGAAAATCACAAAAGAGTCATACACTTCCAAAGGAAACACTCTCAAATTTTCATAGAAGTTAATTGTGAGTTCCAGCTTTCAAGAAGCAAGTACTCGTGTTATTTTCCTTCCACTATGTCATATCTAAGTTGTTGAAGTAGAGTCTACAAGCTGAGGGAGTCAGTACGGGTAGCAGGTTACTTGGCAATTAGATTCATAGTGTTGTGTTAAATCTAAGTTGTTGAAGTAGAGTCTACAATCTGAGGGAGTTAGAAGGGGTAGCAGGTTACTTGGCAATTAGATTTATAGTGTTGTGATTTCTTCTACAATCTAGGATTGTCAGATTGGCTGAAGACAGGAGCTGCATTCCTCAAAGAAGTCTAGGATTGTTAGACTGTTTGAGAAGACTGACTTGGAGGGTCAGTAGCAAGGTTGTAATTCAAGGTTTGAATTAGTGAAATCCTTCAAGGTGAAGGGACTGGACGTAGCCTCGTTAACGGTGAACCAGTATAAAAACTGTGAGTTTTATTTTTACTTTTATCCGCTGCTAACTCTATTTTTAATTATACATCAAGTTTTGTTTTAAAAGTATAAAAACAGGAAAAGTATTCAAGTTAAGTCAAACACAATTCAACCCCTCCTTCTCGTGTTTGCACCATCAGGTATTTGGCTGCTAACCAACTCGGAGTATCACTGAGAGAAGGAACTCAGGAATTTTTATCATTAGCAATCGTGGAGACCAAGATGGATGTGAACATAGAAGACGTGATGATAGTCAAAGAATATTCAGACATATTTCTCACGGAGATTCCAGGATTACGCCCGGTAAGAGAGGTGGAATTCTTCATTGACTTACACCCAGGAACTGGACCTATTTCCATTGCGCCGTACCGGATGTCGCCATTGGAATTAAGCGAGCTTAAGGGTCAAATTGAAGGATTATTGGAGAAAGGATTTATCAGACCAAGTGTGTCGCCCTGGGGAGCTTCAGTGATGTTGGTTAAGAAGAAGGATGGAAGTTCACGTTTATGTGTGGATTATCGACAACTCAACAAGGTGACTATCAAGAATCGTTATCCATTACCACGCATCGATGATTTGATGGACCAATTGAGGGGAGCAGCAGTGTTTTCAAAGATTGATTTGAGATCGGGATACCATCAGATTCGAGTAAGAGAAGGAGATATTCAAAAGACTTCTTTAAGGACTCGTTACGGACACTATGAATATCTCGTTATGCCTTTTGGAGTTACGAATGCACCAGCGATATTTTTATAGATTATATGAATAGGATATTCAGCGCGTTTCTGGATAAGTTCGTGGTGGTATTCATCGATGATATTTTGATTTATTCAAACGATGAAGAAGAACATGAAGAGCACTTACGCCAAGTTCTTGAAGTCTTACGCGAAAAACAACTGTATGCCAATTTGTCGAAGTGCGAGTTTTGGCTAAAGGAAGTGAATTTCTACAGACATGTTATAACGAAAGAAGGAATCGCTATCGATCCAGCAAAGATTGAGACAATTCTTGCCTGGAAACAACCCCAGACTGTCACGGACATAAGGAGCTTTGTCGGACTAGCAGGATATTACAGGAGATTTATTGAAGGATTTGCTAAGATTGTAGCTCCTTTGACACAACTCACCAGGAAGATGGCCTGGCAGTGAAATATTAAACTGCCCAGACTTGTTCCACACTCAACCAGAAGCTAAGTTTATGAGTCTAGAACAAGAGAATCAATCCAGATTTGACCCAGACAATAAGAAAGCATGATTCAGGGCATGAAACTAAGTCAAGACAAGAAGAAATGATTTCCAAAATGATCCAGACCTGATCTAAAATCAAAGGTAAAATGCCCATACTGAAATATTTATTGTCCAGATTTAATTTCAATTTAATCCAGAACAAAGTCCAGAATTAGTCCAGATCAGAGGGAAGATTTCCAGATCAGTGGTTCATAATTAATTATTTGGTCCAGATCAGAAAATCAGACCATGGCCCAGTGTTGGCCGAAATCAGAGGGACATAATGTATAGTCTAGCAAAGGCCGAATTCAGAGGATTATAGCATATCAGGTGCGCATCCAAGATGGCCAAAATCAGAAGATCAGAGGGTTAGGAAGTGTGGTCCAGGGATAACCGAAATCAGAGGATCACAGCATAACAATCAGTATGGTCCAGATGTGGACTAGCGCATAAAGATCCAATGGTCTAGATTTAATCAGGAAATTTATACGGTGGAGAATTTAATTTATTTTGATCAAAGGATTAAAAAGATTTATTACAAAAATAAAGTGAGGTGTTGTGGAATTCAGGAGCTGTGGCGGGAAGGAACCAACAGATTTAATTGGCCAGTTATTTTGAAAGGAAATCTGAAGATATGTTTTTTATTTATATGAAACCCAATTGGTCAAGTTATTTTTACAGATAATCCAGCAAGATTCAGCTCGAAGTTAAGCATTGGAAGAGGCCCAAATCTGCATCTATAAAAGGAGGCTTAAGGCAGAATACTCAAGCATCGAAAATCACAAAAGAGTCATACACTTCCAAAGGAAACACTCTCAAATTTTCATAGAAGTTAATTGTGAGTTCCAGCTTTCAAGAAGCAAGTACTCGTGTTATTTTCCTTCCACTATGTCATATCTAAGTTGTTGAAGTAGAGTCTACAAGCTGAGGGAGTCAGTACGGGTAGCAGGTTACTTGGCAATTAGATTCATAGTGTTGTGTTAAATCTAAGTTGTTGAAGTAGAGTCTACAATCTGAGGGAGTTAGAAGGGGTAGCAGGTTACTTGGCAATTAGATTTATAGTGTTGTGATTTCTTCTACAATCTAGGATTGTCAGATTGGCTGAAGACAGGAGCTGCATTCCTCAAAGAAGTCTAGGATTGTTAGACTGTTTGAGAAGACTGACTTGGAGGGTCAGTAGCAAGGTTGTAATTCAAGGTTTGAATTAGTGAAATCCTTCAAGGTGAAGGGACTGGACGTAGCCTCGTTAACGGTGAACCAGTATAAAAACTGTGAGTTTTATTTTTACTTTTATCCGCTGCTAACTCTATTTTTAATTATACATCAAGTTTTGTTTTAAAAGTATAAAAACAGGAAAAGTATTCAAGTTAAGTCAAACACAATTCAACCCCTCCTTCTCGTGTTTGCACCATCAGGTATTTGGCTGCTAACCAACTCGGAGTATCACTGAGAGAAGGAACTCAGGAATTTTTATCATTAGCAATCGTGGAGACCAAGATGGATGTGAACATAGAAGACGTGATGATAGTCAAAGAATATTCAGACATATTTCTCACAGAGATTCCAGGATTACGCCCGGTAAGAGAGGTGGAATTCTTCATTGACTTACACCCAGGAACTGGACCTATTTCCATTGCGCCGTACCGGATGTCGCCATTGGAATTAAGCGAGCTTAAGGGTCAAATTGAAGGATTATTGGAGAAAGGATTTATCAGACCAAGTGTGTCGCCCTGGGGAGCTTCAGTGATGTTGGTTAAGAAGAAGGATGGAAGTTCACGTTTATGTGTGGATTATCGACAACTCAACAAGGTGACTATCAAGAATCGTTATCCATTACCACGCATCGATGATTTGATGGACCAATTGAGGGGAGCAGCAGTGTTTTCAAAGATTGATTTGAGATCGGGATACCATCAGATTCGAGTAAGAGAAGGAGATATTCAAAAGACTTCTTTAAGGACTCGTTACGGACACTATGAATATCTCGTTATGCCTTTTGGAGTTACGAATGCACCAGCGATATTTTTATAGATTATATGAATAGGATATTCAGCGCGTTTCTGGATAAGTTCGTGGTGGTATTCATCGATGATATTTTGATTTATTCAAACGATGAAGAAGAACATGAAGAGCACTTACGCCAAGTTCTTGAAGTCTTACGCGAAAAACAACTGTATGCCAATTTGTCGAAGTGCGAGTTTTGGCTAAAGGAAGTGAATTTCTACAGACATGTTATAACGAAAGAAGGAATCGCTATCGATCCAGCAAAGATTGAGACAATTCTTGCCTGGAAACAACCCCAGACTGTCACGGACATAAGGAGCTTTGTCGGACTAGCAGGATATTACAGGAGATTTATTGAAGGATTTGCTAAGATTGTAGCTCCTTTGACACAACTCACCAGGAAGAATCAGCCGTTTGCATGGACAGAGAAGTGTGAGGAAAGTTTTCAGTTGTTGAAGGAAAAGTTGACAACCTCCCCAGTATTGGTGTTGCCACAGCTGGAGGAACCATATGAAGTTTACTATGATGCATTTCACCAAGGTTTGGGATGTGTTTTGATGCAACACAAAAAAGTTGTAGCCTACGCCTCAAGACAGTTGAAAACTCACGAACGGAACTACCCCACTCATGATTTAGAGCTTGCTACCGTAGTGTTTGCGTTAAAGGTTTGGAGACACTACTTATATGGATGCACATTCACGGTGTTCAGTGACCATAAAAGCTTGAAGTATCTATTCGATCAGAAGGAATTGAACATGCGTCACAGAAGATGGATGGAGACTCTCAAGGATTTTGACTTTTCATTGCAGTACCACCCTGGAAAGGCCAATGTGGTGGCTGATGCATTGAGTCGGAAGAGCGTGTTAGTATCTTCAATGATAATGGCCAGACAATAGGAGTTGTAGGAAGCATTTAGAGATCTACATTTGGACGTAAACTTTGCACCAGGAATGTTAAAGTGTGGAATGATAACCATTCCGAGTGGCTTATTGGAGGAGATTGCAAACTTGCAAGATGACGCATCGATCCAAGAGAAGAGGAATCTGATAGCGCAAGGGCAGACAACTGAGTTCAGCGTCGGCACAGATGATATTCTGAGATGTAACGGAAGAGTTTGTGTACTGGAAGTTGCAGAGATGAGAAGAGCCATTTTGGAAGAAGCTCATAAGAGTAAGTTGAGTATTCATCCTTGAGCGACCAAGATGTACCAGGACTTAAGACAGAATTTCTGGTGGCCAGGAATGAAGAGGGATGTGGCAGAATACGTATCAGCGTGTTTGACTTGTCAGAAAGCGAAAGTGGAACATCAACGACCTGCTGGAATGCTGCAACCTTTGGACATACCGGAATGGAAGTGGGACAGCATTTCCATGGATTTCATAACAGGACTGCCCAAGACAAGGAAAAAGAATGATTCTATTTGGGTAATAGTGGATAGTTTGACAAAGTCCTCACATTTCCTACCGGTAAGGACCACTTATAAAGTAGATAAGCTGACAGAGATCTACATCACTGAGATTGTGAGGTTACATGGAGTACCATCGAGTATAGTATCGGACCGTGACCCAAAGTTCACATCTCATTTTTGGGGAGCGCTGCATGAAGCTTTGGGAACGAAACTGAAATTGAGTTCCGCTTATCATCCACAAACAAACGGACAGACTGAGAGGACAAATTAGTCCTTGGAAGATCTATTGAGAGCATGTGTGTTGGATGACAGAGGAAACTGGGATGAGGTGTTGCCATTGATTGAGTTCACTTACAACAATAGCTTTCACGCAAGTATTGGAATGGCACCCTATGAGGCTTTGTATGGACGCAAGTGTCAGACACCCTTATGCTGGTATAAGGACGGAGAGAGTATGATTGTTGGACCTGAGATGGTGGAACAAACTACGGAGAAAATCAAGAGGATACAAGAGAAAATGAAGATTTCACAAGATCGTTAGAAGAGTTATGCGGACAAGCGTCGCAGACCTTTGGAATTTGAGTAGGGTGATCATGTATTTTTAAGGGTCACGCCTACAACTGGTGTTGGCAGAGCTATTAACTCAAGAAAGTTATCTCCGAAATTTATTAGACCATACTAGATTACTGCGCGTATTGGACCATTGGCCTATCAGATTGCTTTACCTCCAATACTGTCCAATATTCATGACGTATTTCATGTGTCACAGTTAAGGAAATACATTGCAGACCCATCACATGTGATCGAGCCAGATACAATTCAGCTGAGGGACAACCTGTCTTTTGAAGTATTGCCTGTAAGGATTGAAGACAGGAAGATTAAACAGTTGAGGAACAAGGAAGTCGCACTAGTCAAAGTGATTTGGAATCCGACTACTGGAGACGCGACTTGGGAACTGGAGAGTAAGATGAGGGAACAATATCCTCAGTTGTTTACTGATATGTAGTTTCGAGGACGAAACTAATTTAAGAGGGGGAGTAATGTAAGACCCTTAATTTTTAATTAAAATTATGGAATTAATTTTGATTGTATTTTTGGGGGGTATTTGTAAAATATTTAATATATGTATGTTTGAGTGAATATATATATATATATATATAAATATTTATTTTGGAGGTTGAAATAAAAATTATTGGATGAAGATTAAATTAATTTAATTACGAGTAATTAAATTAATTGGGCAGTTAATTGAGGATTAGGGGATAATTACAAGCAATTAAGTGCTGAAGGAGCCAGCATTATTTTAATATTATTTTTGGGTGAGGTGGCACCACAAAAGCCTATAAATAGGAGTGAGAAGGATGGTGAAATCAGAACACCATCCCTCCTTCCTCACTGCCCATACTGCATGTAACAGTACCCCATTTTCCTTCCCATTCTGTTTGCTGTTTCTTCCTTCCCCATTTCCAGTCATGACTACAAAGTGGAAAAGAGGGAGTTCCTCAAAACACCATTACATGAAAATCCAAGCACAGAAGCACTAAAACCCCAGTACAAAAGTTAATCCCCATACCATTACGGAGCTAGAGAACTCAGTTTTGTAGCAGCAAACGCATGCGGGAGTTTCGCCGTTTTTGACGCATACACTCTAGCAAAAGTAGAAGCCGCTACAAGGGTAAGGGCACCTTCCACTTTCTAGTTGCATTAGGGCTGTAAGTGCATAAATTTCATGGCATTACTAGTGTTTTCATTACTGTTTTGAAACTGGTTTGCCTGATGCTTGAAAGAAATGAAAAATGCATCTTTTTGACGTTTTAAAAGCTCTGTGATGAGTGTTGTTTGGGCTGAATGCACTAAAGTTGTGTTGTTTATGTGGGAAAGTAGAAAATGTCTTGAATGTTATTTCAAACATGATTTAAAAATGCATCTTCATAAAACTATTTTGAAAATGGTTTTGAAATGCAAAAATGCATTCTGGTTGTGTTTTGCTGCTCTGTGATGCTGCATGTTATTCTGATGTGTTGTGAAAGCCGAAATGCTTGCATATTATTCTGGTGTGTTGTGAAAGCTGAAATGCTTGCATGTTATTTTGATGTGTTGTGAAAGCTGAAATGCTTGCATGTTATTTTGATGTGTTGTGAAAGCTGAAATGCTGTATGATGTTCTTATGGTTTGAAAGTCTGGATGATTTGTTGTTGATGATCCTGATTCTGTTTCTGTTTTGAGTGATTCTGATGATGTTGATGATTTAAAAAGAAAAGGGATTTTTAATGAGGAAAGTATTGTCTGGAAAAATGTTGAATCTGTTTTAATGTTGGTTGTTTGTTTTTAAAAGAAAACAGTTTGAAAAGGGTTGAAATCTCAGGAAAATTTCACTGGTTTTCGAAGGTGTATTCGAATACAACATGTGTGTATTCGACTACAACCTGTCAAGTTTCTGTTTTACTTAAGTTTTCAAACTTGTATTCGAATATAAGCCCCTGTATTCAAATACAGAGGAAGGATTTTTGCTTCTGTATTCGACTACGACCATGTCGTATTCGAATACAGAAGTTGGATTTTAACACTGTATTCCCATATGTATTCGACTACAGGCATGCTGTATTCGAATACAGAATGCAGATTTTCACTAGTTTCAGTTTCTGTATTCGAATACAAATTCATGTTTTTCCAGAAGCTCAGTTTTTAGCTTCTGTATACGAATACAAGGAAGCTGTATTCGAATACTCATTCTTGTTTTCCTAGAAAATCAAGTTTTAAACACTGTGATATACATTTTAAAGTATTGAGAAACCATGAGAAGGGTTAAAGTGATTTTAAATGGGGTTCTTGAAATATTTTGAAGAGGAGAGGATGAAGTATTCAAAACCTTTAATGATCTGGGAGAAAATGTTAAATTTTTCAAGGTTTTGTCTTATGTATTCGACTACAGGCATGTTGTATTCGAATACAGAATGTTAAAATTGCAGTTTCATGCTTCTGTATTTGAATACAAGCGGTCTGTATTCGAATACAGATTCGAGTTTCCAGAATTTCCAAGTTTTTAAGAGTGTTTTGAAAACCCTGAGTGTTTGGGGAATGTTGGGATTGTTGTGGTGAATTAAAATGGAACTTTTAGGGATTGTTTTGTGCACTGAGACTGCCTCTGTATTCGAATACCAGAGGGTTGTATTCGAATACAGAGTGTACTTTTGCACTGTTTTTGGCCTTTGTATTCGAATACAGATTCGTAAAATTCCAGAAAATCCCAGTTTTAACACTGTATTTTTGAATTTTGAGAGTTTGGGAAAAACATTTCAAAAGGTTAATGAATACTTGGCTGTTTGAGTCATGTTTGTGAATGATGATAATCTTGACTGTGCTGAGATTTTTAAATATGATGGAAGGGCATGAATTTTCTGTTTTTGCATACTGTTTCCAGAGAAGTGAAACACTGCATATTCATGCATTTGCATAGTCAAGTGGTACCCGCGATGGGCCACAGAGTAATGCGCAACCACGTGCTGATCTGTTGAGCGATTGCACGAGTGTTGGACTGTTGAGCGTCTGCACTAGGTACTGATTTATTGAGCGATTGTACCTTGGTATATAAGTGCTGGTCTGTTGAGCGACTGCACTGGTACTGGACTGTTGAGCGTCTGTACCCTGAAATGCGTAACCACGTGCTGATCAGTTGAGCGATTGCACGAGTATTGGACTGTTGAGCGTCTGCACTAGGTACTGATCTGTTGAGCGATTGTACCTTGGTATATGTCAAACGTGCTGGTCTGTTGAGCGACTGCACGAGTGTTGGACTGTTGAGCGTCTGCACTAGGTGCTGATCTGTTGAGCAATTGCACCTTGGTCTTGAGGGCCGTTAAAGTCAAACATTTTGTGCTGGTCTGTTGAGCGACTGCACCTTGGTGATTCCAAGAAAATTGTATACATGAGCATATACAGTTTGCATTGAGGGATTGACTGGTGGGTCACGTTTGATTATGTGATGAATGGTTGGAAATTGAATGTGTGTGAGTACTGTCCAGAATCTGAATTTCTGATTTAATTATTGTGATTTGCTGAGGTGTTGTTTGTCTCTTACCACATATTTCATAATAATTGGCTGCTGTTTTTGAAAAGGCATATATGTCATGAATTTTCAAATGAGCATTATTATTTTCCTCATCATCATATGTTATATCATGGATATATTGGTTGCTGTGAAATATATGCTATGTGATTATTTGTTAATTTCGGTCGGTGACCCTTGCTATTATATTGTGGACTTTGGGCTTTGCCCTTAGATGCCCCCCAAACCCATGCCACGCGTGGGAACCCGAAGGACGGAAACGTCGTTAGACTACCTTGATCGCAATTCGTGCACTGCTTGGGAATTCGACCCCATCTCAAGCAGAGCGACTTACACGGGGTGGTTGGAGAGGACGAGTAGGACCGACGGCGTAGCGGATTTCGTGGAGCGCACACATGCGAGTTTAGTTTTCCCGTGCCTTCTCGTCTAGTATTGGAGGTGCACGGAATTTTCGACGATGCTGAGTAGTCCGCTAGAGGGGTTGAGACGGAGGCCACCGTAGGTGTGGTGACTCCCAACCCAGTGGTTGGAGGAGATATACATGAGTCTGAGGCATTAAGGAAGAATGATGAGCTGAGGCCAGTAGCAGCTGAGATTCCGGGTCCGTCTAGGATCTCCGAGGATTGTTATGAGATTCCGACGCCGCCGAAGTGACCGAGACTTGTTATTGATCTGACTTATGAGGAGGCCGACCCCTCTCTGTATGATGAGGAGGAGGAGGAGGTCACGTCCAGGCGAGCGGCAGATTCGGAGAAGACTTGCTTGGGATGCGGAGGAAATCCGTGCTACTGTAGCTTTAGCACATGATCAGTTAGACTTGATGTATTAGGATTTGAGCTGGAAAAGTATTTTGTTTTTATTTTGAAAAAGAATTGTTGTACTATTTATTCCGCACTATGATATTGACTTTTGGGAATGTTATGACAATATTACCTTTCAAAAATGTTTTATTGTTTATCATTAAATTTCCAGAATTAAGTAATTATTTTAATTACTTTAGAATTAATTTTGGAAAACTCATTATAAATATTTATTTGAAGAAAAAAAAAATGCACCCGCGCTGTGTTTTCAACTCGGGGTGTTACAATAAGCCTTGGGATGCACCAAATGACGTAAATGTTAATCGAATTACACAAATGCACTTATTGGATGAAATACATTCCTTAAGTACGAAAAGTGATTAGAATAAGCCTTGGGATGCACAAAATGACGTAAATATACATCTAATGACACAAACGCGCTTATTGGATGAACTACATTCCTTAAGTACGAAAAGTGATTAGAATAAACCTTGGTATGCACAAAATGACGTAATTGTTCATCCAATGATGCAAATGCACTTATTGGATGAACTACATCCTTAAGTACGAAAAGTGATTAGAATAAGCCTTGGGATGCACAACATGACGTAAATGTTAGATTAATGACACAAACGCGCTTATAGGATGAACTACATTCCTTAAGTACGAAAAGCGATTAGAATAAGCCTTGGGATGCACAAAATGACGTAAATATACATCCAATGACACAAATGCTCTTATTGGATGAACTACATTCCTTGAGTACGAAAAGCGAGTAGAATAAGCCTTGGGATGCATAAAATGACGTAAATGTTCAACCAATGACACAAACGCGCTTATTGGATGAACTACATTCCTTAAGTATGAAAAGTTATTAGAATAAGCCTTCGGATGCACAAAATGACGTCAATGTTCATCGAATGACACAAATGCACTTATTGGATGAACTACATTGCTTAAGTGCGAAAAGTGATTAGAATAAGCCTTGGGATGCACAAAATAACGTAAATGTTCATCCAATGACACAAATGCACTTATTGGATGAACTACATTCCTTAAGTACGAAAAGTGATTAGAATAAGCCTTGGGATGCACAAAATGACGTAAATGTTCATCCAATGACACAAATGCACTTATTGGAAGAACTACATCCTTAAGTGCGAAAAGTGATTAGAATAAGCATTGGGATGCACAAAATGACGTAACTGTTCATCCAATGACACAAATGCTCTTATTGGATGAACTACATTCCTTAAGTACGAAAAGTGATTAGAATAAGCCTTGGGTTGCACAAAATGACGTAAATGTTTATCCAATGACACAAACGCGCTTATTGGATGAACTACATTCCTTAAGTATAAAAAGTGATTAGCATAAGCCTTGGGATGCACAAAATGACATAAATGTTCATCCAATGACACAAATGCTCTTATTGGATTAACTACATTCCTTAAGTACGAAAAGTGATAAGAATAAGCCTTGGGATGCACAAAATGACGTAAATGTACATCCAATGACACGAATGCACTTATTGGATGAACTACATCCTTAAGTACGAAAAGTGATTAGAATAAGCCTTGGGATGCACAAAATGACTTAAATGTACATCCAATGACACAAATGCACTTATTGGATGAACTACATCCTTAAGTACGAAAAGTGATTAGAATAAGCCTTGGGATGCACACAATGACGTAAATGTTCATCAATTGACACAAATCCAGTTACTGAATGAATTACATCCTTAAGTACGAAAAGTGATTAGAATATGCATTGGGATGCACAAAATGACATAAATGTTCATCCAATGACACGAACACGCTTATTGGATGAACTACATTCCTTAAGTACGAAAAGTGATTAGAATAAGCCTTGAGATGCACAAAATGACGTAATTGTTCATCCAATGATACAAATGCACTTATTGGATGAACTACATTCCTTAAGTATGAAAAGTGATTAGAAATAGCCTTGGGATGCACAAAATGACGTAAATGTTCATCCAATGACACAAATGCACTTATTGGATGAACTACATTCCTTAAGTACGAAAAGTTATTATAAAAGCCATGGGATGCACAAAATGACGTAAATGTTCATCGAATGACACAAACGCACTTATTGGATGAACTACATTTTTTAAGCACGAAAAGTGATTAGAATAAGCTTTGGGATGCACAAAATGACGTAAATGTTAGATTAATGACACAAACGCACTTATTGGATCAACTATTTTCCTTAAGTACGAAAAGTGATTAGAATAAGCCTTGGGATGCACACAATGACATAAATGTTCATCCAATGACACAAATGCACTTATTGGATGAACTACAACCTTAAGTACGAAAAGTGATTAGAATAAGCTTTGGGATGCACAAAATGACTTAAATGTTCATCCAATGAAACAAATGCTCTTATTGGATGAACTACATTGCTTAAGTACGAAAAGTGATTAAAATAAGCCTTGGGATGCACAAAATGAAGTAAATGTTCAAATAACACAATTTCACTTATTGGATGAACTACATCCTTAAGTACGAAAAGTGATTAGAATAAGCCTTGGGATGCACACAATGACGTAAATGTTCATCCAATGACACACATGCACTTACTATATGAACTACATCCTTAAGTACGAAAAGTGATTAGTATATGCCTTGGGATGCACAAAATGACGTAAATGTTCATCCAATGACACAAACGCACTTATTGGATGAACTACATTCCTTATGTTCGAAAAGTGATTAGAATAAGCCTTGGGATGCACAAAATGACGTCAATGTTCATCCAATGACACAAATACACTTATTGGATGAAATACATTCCTTAAGTAAGAAAAGTGATTCGAATAAGCCTTGGGATGCACAAAATGACGTAAATGTTCATCCAATGACACAAATGCACTTATTGGATGAACTACATCCTTAAGTGCGAAAAGTGATTAGAATAAGCATTGGGATGCACAAAATGACGTAAATGTTCATCCAATGACACAAATGCTCTTATTGGATGAACTACATTCCTTAAGTACGAAAAGTTATTATAAAAGCCATGGGATGCACAAAATGACGTAAATGTTCATCCAATGACACAAACGCACTTATTGGATGAACTACATTTTTTAAGCACGAAAAGTGATTAGAATAAGCTTTGGGATGCACAAAATGACGTAAATGTTAGATTAATGACACAAACGCATTTATTGGATCAACTATTTTCCTTAAGTACGAAAAGTGATTAGAATAAGCCTTGGGATGCACACAATGACATAAATGTTCATCCAATGACACAAATGCACTTATTGGATGAACTACATTCCTTAAGTACGAAAAGTTATTATAAAAGCCATGGGATGCACAAAATGACGTAAATGTTCATCCAATGACACAAACGCACTTATTGGATGAACTACATTTTTTAAGCACGAAAAGTGATTAGAATAAGCTTTGGGATGCACAAAATGACGTAAATGTTAGATTAATGACACAAACGCACTTATTGGATCAACTATTTTCCTTAAGTACGAAAAGTGATTAGAATAAGCCTTGGGATGCACACAATGACATAAATGTTCATCCAATGACACAAATGCACTTATTGGATGAACTACATTCCTTAAGTACGAAAAGTTATTATAAAAGCCATGGGATGCACAAAATGACGTAAATGTTCATCCAATGACACAAATGCACTTATTGGATGAACTACATTCCTTAAGTGTGAAAAGTGATTAGAATAAGCCATGGGATGCACAAAATGACGTAAATGTTCATCCAATGAAACAAACGCACTTATTGGATGAACTACATTCCTTAAGCACGAAAAGTGATTAGAATAAGCCTTGGGAACCACAAAATGACGTAAATGTTCATCCTATGACACAAACGCGCTTATTGGATGAACTACATTCCTTAAGTATGAAAAGTGATTAGAAATAGCCTTGGGATGCACAAAATGACGTAAATGTTCATCGAATGACACAAACGCACTTATTGGATGAACTACATTCCTTAAGTGCGAAAAGTGATTATAATAAGCCTTGGGATGCACAAAATGACGTAAATGTTCATCCAATGACACAAATGCACTTATTGGGTGAACTACATTCCTTATGTACGAAAAGTAATTATAATAAGCCATGGGATGCACAAAATGACGTAAATGTTCATCCAATGACACAGACGCACTTATTGGATGAACTACATTCCTTAAGCACGAAAAGTGATTAGAATAAGCTTTGGGATGCACAAAATGACGTAATTGTTAGATTAATGACACAAACGCACTTATTGGATCAATTATTTTCCTTAAGTACGAAAAGTTATTATAAAAGCCATGGGATGCACAAAATGACGTAAATGTTCATCCAATGACACAAACGCACTTATTGGATGAACTACATTTTTTAAGCACGAAAAGTGATTAGAATAAGGTTTGGGATGCACAAAATGACGTAAATGTTAGATTAATGACACCAACGCACTTATTGAATCAACTATTTTCCTTAAGGACGAAAAGTGATTAGAATAAGCCTTGGGATGCACACAATGACATAAATGTTCATCCAATGACACAAATGCACTTATTGGATGAACTACATTCCTTAAGTACGAAAAGTTATTATAAAAGCCATGGGATGCACAAAATGACGTAAATGTTCATCCAATGACACAAACGCACTTATTGGATGAACTATATTTTTTAAGCACGAAAAGTGATTAGAATAAGCTTTGGGATGCACAAAATGACGTAAATGTTAGATTAATAACACAAACGCACTTATTGGATCAACTATTTTCCTTAAGTACGAAAAGTGATTAGAATAAGCCTTGGGATGCACACAATGACATAAATGTTCATGCAATGACACAAATGCACTTATTGGATGAACTACAACCTTAAGTACGAAAAGTGATTAGAATAAGCCTTGGGATGCACAAAATGACTTAAATGTTCATCCAATGAAACAAATGCTCTTATTGGATGAACTACATTCCTTAAGTACGAAAAGTGATTAAAATAAGCCTTGGGATGCACAAAATGACGTAAATGTTCAAATCACACAATTTCACTTATTGGATGAACTACATCCTTAAGTACGAAAAGTGATTAGAATAAGCCTTGGGATGCACACAATGACGTAAATGATCATCCAATGACACACATGCACTTACTATATGAACTACATCCTTAAGTACGAAAAGCGATTAGTATATGCCTTGGGATGCACAAAATGACGTAAATGTTCATCCAATGACACAAACGCACTTATTGGATGAACTACATTCCTTAAGTTTGAAAAGTGATTAGAATAAGCCTTGGGATGCACAAAATGACGTCAATGTTCATCCAATGACACAAATCCACTTATTGGATGAGATACATTCCTTAAGTACGAAAAGTGATTCGAATAAGCCTTGGGATGCACAAAATGACGTAAATGTTCATCCAATGACACAAATGCACTTATTGGATGAACTACATTCCTTAAGTACGAAAAGTTATTATAAAAGCCATGGGATGCACAAAATGACGTAAATGTTCATCCAATGACACAAACGCACTTATTGGATGAACTACATTTTTTAAGCACGAAAAGTGATTAGAATAAGCTTTGGGATGCACAAAATGACGTAAATGTTAGATTAATGACACAAACGCACTTATTGGATCAACTATTTTCCTTAAGTACGAAAAGTGATTAGAATAAGCCTTGGGATGCACACAATGACATAAATGTTCATTCAATGACACAAATGCACTTATTGGATGAACTACATTCCTTAAGTACGAAAAGTTATTATAAAAGCCATGAGATGCACAAAATGACGTAAATGTTCATCCAATGACACAAACACACTTATTGGATGAACTACATTTTTTAAGCACGAAAAGTGATTAGAATAAGCTTTGGGATGCACAAAATGACGTAAATGTTAGATTAATGACACAAACGCACTTATTGGATCAACTATTATCCTTAAGTACGAAAAGTGATTAGAATAAGCCTTGGGATGCACACAATGACATAAATGTTCATCCAATGACACAAATGCACTTATTGGATGAACTACAACCTTCAGTACGAAAAGTGATTAGAATAAGCCTTGGGATGCACAAAATGACTTAAATGTTCATTCAATGAAACAAATGCTCTTATTGGATGAACTACATTCCTTAAGTATGAAAAGTGATTAAAATAAGCCTTGGGATGCACAAAATGACGTAAATGTTCATCGAATGACACAAAATCGCTTATTGGATGAACTACATTCCTTAAGTATAAAAAGCGATTAGAATAAGCTTTGGGATGCACAAAATGACGTAAATGTACATCCAATAACACAATTTCACTTATTGGATGAACTACATCGTTAAGTATGAAAAGTGATTAGAATAAGCCTTGGAATGCACACAATGACGTAAATGTTCATCAAATGACACACATGCACTTACTATATGAACTACATCCTTAAGTACGAAAAGTGATTAGTATATGCCTTGGGATGCACAAAATGACGTAAATGTTCATCCAATGACACAAACGCACTTATTGGATGAACTACATTCCTTAAGTTCGAAAAGTGATTAGAATAAGCCTTGGGATGCACAAAATGACTTAAATGTTCATCCAATGAAACAAATGCTCTTATTGGATGAACTACATTCCTTAAGTACGAAAAGTGATTAAAATAAGCCTTGGGATGCACAAAATGACGTAAATGTTCAAATCACACAATTTCACTTATTGGATGAACTACATCCTTAAGTACGAAAAGTGATTAGAATAAGCCTTGGGATGCACACAATGACGTAAATGATCATCCAATGACACACATGCACTTACTATATGAACTACATCCTTAAGTACGAAAAGCGATTAGTATATGCCTTGGGATGCACAAAATGACGTAAATGTTCATCCAATGACACAAACGCACTTATTGGATGAACTACATTCCTTAAGTTTGAAAAGTGATTAGAATAAGCCTTGGGATGCACAAAATGACGTCAATGTTCATCCAATGACACAAATCCACTTATTGGATGAGATACATTTCTTAAGTACGAAAAGTGATTCGAATAAGCCTTGGGATGCACAAAATGACGTAAATGTTCATCCAATGACACAAATGCACTTATTGGATGAACTACATCCTTAAGTGCGAAAAGTTATTAGAATAAGCATTGGGATGCACAAAATGATGTAAATGTTCATCCAATGACACAAATGCTCTTATTGGATGAACTACATTCCTTAAGTACGAAAAGTTATTATAAAAGCCATGGGATGCACAAAATGACGTAAATGTTCATCCAATGACACAAACGCACTTATTGGATGAACTACATTTTTTAAGCACGAAAAGTGATTAGAATAAGCTTTGGGATGCACAAAATGACGTAAATGTTAGATTAATGACACAAACGCACTTATTGGATCAACTATTTTCCTTAAGTACGAAAAGTGATTAGAATAAGCCTTGGGATGCACACAATGACATAAATGTTCATCCAATGACACAAATGCACTTATTGGATGAACTACATTCCTTAAGTACGAAAAGTTATTATAAAAGCCATGGGATGCACAAAATGACGTAAATGTTCATCCAATGACACAAACGCACTTATTGGATGAACTATATTTTTTAAGCACGAAAAGTGATTAGAATAAGCTTTGGGATGCACAAAATGACGTAAATGTTAGATTAATAACACAAACGCACTTATTGGATCAACTATTTTCCTTAAGTACGAAAAGTGATTAGAATAAGCCTTGGGATGCACACAATGACATAAATGTTCATGCAATGACACAAATGCACTTATTGGATGAACTACAACCTTAAGTACGAAAAGTGATTAGAATAAGCCTTGGGATGCACAAAATGACTTAAATGTTCATTCAATGAAACAAATGCTCTTATTGGATGAACTACATTCCTTAAGTATGAAAAGTGATTAAAATAAGCCTTGGGATGCACAAAATGACGTAAATGTTCATCGAATGACACAAAATCGCTTATTGGATGAACTACATTCCTTAAGTATAAAAAGCGATTAGAATAAGCTTTGGGATGCACAAAATGACGTAAATGTACATCCAATAACACAATTTCACTTATTGGATGAACTACATCGTTAAGTATGAAAAGTGATTAGAATAAGCCTTGGAATGCACACAATGACGTAAATGTTCATCAAATGACACACATGCACTTACTATATGAACTACATCCTTAAGTACGAAAAGTGATTAGTATATGCCTTGGGATGCACAAAATGACGTAAATGTTCATCCAATGACACAAACGCACTTATTGGATGAACTACATTCCTTAAGTTCGAAAAGTGATTAGAATAAGCCTTGGGATGCACAAAATGAAGTCAATGTTCATCCAATGACACAAATACACTTATTGGATAAAATACATTCCTTAAGTACGAAAAGTGATTCGAATAAGCCTTGGGATGCACAAAATGACGTAAATGTTCATCCAATGACACAAATGCACTTATTGGATGAACTACATCCTTAAGTGGGAAAAGTTATTAGAATAAGCGTTGGGATGCACAAAATGACGTAAATGTTCATCCAGTGACACAAATGCTCTAATTGGATGAACTACATTCCTTAAGTACGAAAAGTGATTAGAATAAGCCTTGGGATGCACAAAATGACGTAATTGTTCATCAAATGATTCAAATGCACTTATTGGATGAACTACATCCTTAAGTACAAAAAGTGATTAGAATAAGCCTTTGGATGCACAAAATGACATAAATGTTAGATTAATGACACAAACGCGCTTATAGGATGAACTACATTCCTTAAGTGCGAAAAGTGATTAGAATAAGCCTTGGGATGCACAAAATGACGTAAATGTACATCCAATGACACAAATGCTCTTCTTGGATGAACTAAATTCCTTGAGTACGAAAAGTGATTAGAATAAGCCTAGGGATGCACAAAATGACGTAAATGTTCATCCAATGACACAAATGCACTTATTGGATGAACTACATTCCTTAAGTACGAAAAGTAATTATAATAAGCCATGGGATGCACAAAATGACGTAAATGTTCATCCAATGACACAGATGCACTTATTGGATGAACTACATTCCTTAAGCACGAAAAGTGATTAGAATAAGCTTTGGGATGCACAAAATGATGTAATTTTAAGATTAATGACACAAACGCACTTATTGGAACAATTATTTTCCTTAAGTACGAAAAGTGATTAGAATAAGCCTTGGGATGCACATAATGACATAAATGTCCATCCAATGACACAAATGCACTTATCGGATGAACTACATCCTTAAGTACGAAAAGTGATTAGAATAAGCCTTGGGATGCACAAAATGACGTTAATGTTAGATTGATGACACAAACGCGCTTATTGGATGAACTACATTCGTTAAGTACGAAAATGATTAGAATAAGCCTTGGGATGCACAAAATGACGTAAATGTTCATCCAATGACACAAATGCACTTATTGGATGAACTACATTCCTTAAGTGTGAAAAGTGATTAGAATAAGCCATGGGATGCACAAAATGACGTAAATGTTCATCCAATGAAACAAACGCACTTATTGCATGAACTACATTCCTTAAGCACGAAAAGTGATTAGAATAAGCCTTGGGAACCACAAAATGACATAAATGTTCATCCTATGACACAAACGCGCTTATTGGATGAACTACATTCCTTAAGTATGAAAAGTGATTAGAAATAGCCTTGGGATGCACAAAATGACGTAAATGTTCATCGAATGACACAAACGCACTTATTGGATGAACTACATTCCTTAAGTGCGAAAAGTGATTATAATAAGCCTTGGGATGCACAAAATGACGTAAATGTTCATCCAATGACACAAATGCACTTATTGGGTGAACTACATTCCTTATGTACGAAAAGTAATTATAATAAGCCATGGGATGCACAAAATGACGTAAATGTTCATCCAATGACACAGACGCACTTATTGGATGAACTACATTCCTTAAGCACGAAAAGTGATTAGAATAAGCTTTGGGATGCACAAAATGACGTAATTGTTAGATTAATGACACAAACGCACTTATTGGATCAATTATTTTCCTTAAGTACGAAAAGTTATTATAAAAGCCATGGGATGCACAAAATGACGTAAATGTTCATCCAATGACACAAACGCACTTATTGGATGAACTACATTTTTTAAGCACGAAAAGTGATTAGAATAAGGTTTGGGATGCACAAAATGACGTAAATGTTAGATTAATGACACCAACGCACTTATTGAATCAACTATTTTCCTTAAGGACGAAAAGTGATTAGAATAAGCCTTGGGATGCACACAATGACATAAATGTTCATCCAATGACACAAATGCACTTATTGGATGAACTACATTCCTTAAGTACGAAAAGTTATTATAAAAGCCATGGGATGCACAAAATGACGTAAATGTTCATCCAATGACACAAACGCACTTATTGGATGAACTATATTTTTTAAGCACGAAAAGTGATTAGAATAAGCTTTGGGATGCACAAAATGACGTAAATGTTAGATTAATAACACAAACGCACTTATTGGATCAACTATTTTCCTTAAGTACGAAAAGTGATTAGAATAAGCCTTGGGATGCACACAATGACATAAATGTTCATGCAATGACACAAATGCACTTATTGGATGAACTACAACCTTAAGTACGAAAAGTGATTAGAATAAGCCTTGGGATGCACAAAATGACTTAAATGTTCATCCAATGAAACAAATGCTCTTATTGGATGAACTACATTCCTTAAGTACGAAAAGTGATTAAAATAAGCCTTGGGATGCACAAAATGACGTAAATGTTCAAATCACACAATTTCACTTATTGGATGAACTACATCCTTAAGTACGAAAAGTGATTAGAATAAGCCTTGGGATGCACACAATGACGTAAATGATCATCCAATGACACACATGCACTTACTATATGAACTACATCCTTAAGTACGAAAAGCGATTAGTATATGCCTTGGGATGCACAAAATGACGTAAATGTTCATCCAATGACACAAACGCACTTATTGGATGAACTACATTCCTTAAGTTTGAAAAGTGATTAGAATAAGCCTTGGGATGCACAAAATGACGTCAATGTTCATCCAATGACACAAATCCACTTATTGGATGAGATACATTTCTTAAGTACGAAAAGTGATTCGAATAAGCCTTGGGATGCACAAAATGACGTAAATGTTCATCCAATGACACAAATGCACTTATTGGATGAACTACATCCTTAAGTGCGAAAAGTTATTAGAATAAGCATTGGGATGCACAAAATGATGTAAATGTTCATCCAATGACACAAATGCTCTTATTGGATGAACTACATTCCTTAACTACGAAAAGTTATTATAAAAGCCATGGGATGCACAAAATGACGTAAATGTTCATGCAATGACACAAACGCACTTATTGGATGAACTACATTTTTTAAGCACGAAAAGTGATTAGAATAAGCTTTGGGATGCACAAAATGACGTAAATGTTAGATTAATGACACAAACGCACTTATTGGATCAACTATTTTCCTTAAGTACGAAAAGTGATTAGAATAAGCCTTGGGATGCACACAATGACATAAATGTTCATCCAATGACACAAATGCACTTATTGGATGAACTACATTCCTTAAGTACGAAAAGTTATTATAAAAGCCATGGGATGCACAAAATGACGTAAATGTTCATCCAATGACACAAATGCACTTATTGGATGAACTACATTCCTTAAGTGTGAAAAGTGATTAGAATAAGCCATGGGATGCACAAAATGACGTAAATGTTCATCCAATGAAACAAACGCACTTATTGGATGAACTACATTCCTTAAGCACGAAAAGTGATTAGAATAAGCCTTGGGAACCACAAAATGACGTAAATGTTCATCCTATGACACAAACGTGCTTATTGGATGAACTACATTCCTTAAGTATGAAAAGTGATTAGAAATAGCCTTGGGATGCACAAAATGACGTAAATGTTCATCGAATGACACAAACGCACTTATTGGATGAACTACATTCCTTAAGTGCGAAAAGTGATTATAATAAGCCTTGGGATGCACAAAATGACGTAAATGTTCATCCAATGACACAAATGCACTTATTGGGTGAACTACATTCCTTATGTACGAAAAGTAATTATAATAAGCCATGGGATGCACAAAATGACGTAAATGTTCATCCAATGACACAGACGCACTTATTGGATGAACTACATTCCTTAAGCACGAAAAGTGATTAGAATAAGCTTTGGGATGCACAAAATGACGTAATTGTTAGATTAATGACACAAACGCACTTATTGGATCAATTATTTTCCTTAAGTACGAAAAGTTATTATAAAAGCCATGGGATGCACAAAATGACGTAAATGTTCATCCAATGACACAAACGCACTTATTGGATGAACTACATTTTTTAAGCACGAAAAGTGATTAGAATAAGGTTTGGGATGCACAAAATGACGTAAATGTTAGATTAATGACACCAACGCACTTATTGAATCAACTATTTTCCTTAAGGACGAAAAGTGATTAGAATAAGCCTTGGGATGCACACAATGACATAAATGTTCATCCAATGACACAAATGCACTTATTGGATGAACTACATTCCTTAAGTACGAAAAGTTATTATAAAAGCCATGGGATGCACAAAATGACGTAAATGTTCATCCAATGACACAAACGCACTTATTGGATGAACTATATTTTTTAAGCACGAAAAGTGATTAGAATAAGCTTTGGGATGCACAAAATGACGTAAATGTTAGATTAATAACACAAACGCACTTATTGGATCAACTATTTTCCTTAAGTACGAAAAGTGATTAGAATAAGCCTTGGGATGCACACAATGACATAAATGTTCATGCAATGACACAAATGCACTTATTGGATGAACTACAACCTTAAGTACGAAAAGTGATTAGAATAAGCCTTGGGATGCACAAAATGACTTAAATGTTCATCCAATGAAACAAATGCTCTTATTGGATGAACTACATTCCTTAAGTACGAAAAGTGATTAAAATAAGCCTTGGGATGCACAAAATGACGTAAATGTTCAAATCACACAATTTCACTTATTGGATGAACTACATCCTTAAGTACGAAAAGTGATTAGAATAAGCCTTGGGATGCACACAATGACGTAAATGATCATCCAATGACACACATGCACTTACTATATGAACTACATCCTTAAGTACGAAAAGCGATTAGTATATGCCTTGGGATGCACAAAATGACGTAAATGTTCATCCAATGACACAAACGCACTTATTGGATGAACTACATTCCTTAAGTTTGAAAAGTGATTAGAATAAGCCTTGGGATGCACAAAATGACGTCAATGTTCATCCAATGACACAAATCCACTTATTGGATGAGATACATTTCTTAAGTACGAAAAGTGATTCGAATAAGCCTTGGGATGCACAAAATGACGTAAATGTTCATCCAATGACACAAATGCACTTATTGGATGAACTACATCCTTAAGTGCGAAAAGTTATTAGAATAAGCATTGGGATGCACAAAATGATGTAAATGTTCATCCAATGACACAAATGCTCTTATTGGATGAACTACATTCCTTAAGTACGAAAAGTTATTATAAAAGCCATGGGATGCACAAAATGACGTAAATGTTCATCCAATGACACAAACGCACTTATTGGATGAACTACATTTTTTAAGCACGAAAAGTGATTAGAATAAGCTTTGGGATGCACAAAATGACGTAAATGTTAGATTAATGACACAAACGCACTTATTGGATCAACTATTTTCCTTAAGTACGAAAAGTGATTAGGATAAGCCTTGGGATGCACACAATGACATAAATGTTCATCCAATGACACAAATGCACTTATTGGATGAACTACATTCCTTAAGTACGAAAAGTTATTATAAAAGCCATGGGATGCACAAAATGACGTAAATGTTTATCCAATGACACAAACGCACTTATTGGATGAACTACATTTTTTAAGCACGAAAAGTGATTAGAATAAGCTTTGGGATGCACAAAATGACGTAAATGTTAGATTAATGACACAAACGCACTTATTGGATCAACTATTTTCCTTAAGTACGAAAAGTGATTAGAATAAGCCTTGGGATGCACACAATGACATAAATGATCATCCAATGACACAAATGCACTTATTGGATGAACTACAACCTTAAGTACGAAAAGTGATTAGAATAAGGCATGCGATGCACAAAATGACTTAAATGTTCATCCAATGAAACAAATCCTCTTATTGGATGAACTACATTCCTTAAGTATGAAAAGTGATTAAAATAAGCCTTGGGATGCACAAAATGACGTAAATGTTCATCGAATGACACAAAATCGCTTATTGGATGAACTACATTCCTTAAGTATAAAAAGCGATTAGAATAAGCCTTGGGATGCACAAAATGACGTAAATGTACATCCAATAACACAATTTCACTTATTGGATGAACTACATCGTTAAGTATGAAAAGTGATTAGAATAAGCCTTGGAATGCACACAATGACGTAAATGTTCATCAAATGACACACATGCACTTACTATATGAACTACATCCTTAAGTACGAAAAGTGATTAGTATATGCCTTGGGATGCACAAAATGACGTAAATGTTCATCCAATGACACAAACGCACTTATTGGATGAACTACATTCCTTAAGTTCGAAAAGTGATTAGAATAAGCCTTGGGATGCACAAAATGACGTTAATGTTAGATTGATGACACAAACGCGCTTATTGGATGAACTACATTCCTTAAGTACGAAAAGTGATTCGAATAAGCTTTGGGATGCACAAAATGACGTAAATGTTCATCCAATGACACAAATGCACTTATTGGATGAACTACATCCTTAAGTGCGAAAAGTTATTAGAATAAGCGTTGGGATGCACAAAATGACGTAAATGTTCATCCAGTGACACAAATGCTCTAATTGGATGAACTACATTCCTTAAGTACGAAAAGTGATTAGAATAAGCCTTGGGATGCACAAAATGACGTAATTGTTCATCAAATGATTCAAATGCACTTATTGGATGAACTACATCCTTAAGTACAAAAAGTGATTAGAATAAGCCTTTGGATGCACAAAATGACATAAATGTTAGATTAATGACACAAACGCGCTTATAGGATGAACTACATTCCTTAAGTGCGAAAAGTGATTAGAATAAGTCTTGGGATGCACAAAATGACGTAAATGTACATCCAATGACACAAATGCTCTTCTTGGAAGAACTAAATTCCTTGAGTACGAAAAGTGATTAGAATAAGCCTAGGGATGCACAAAATGACGTAAATGTTCATCCAATGACACAAAAGCACTTATTGGATGAACTACATTCCTTAAGCACGAAAAGTGATTAGAATAAGCTTTGGGATGCACAAAATGATGTAATTTTAAGATTAATGACACAAACGCACTTAATGGAACAATTATTTTCCTTAAGTACGAAAAGTGATTAGAATAAGCCTTGGGATGCACATAATGACATAAATGTCCATCCAATGACACAAATGCACTTATCGGATGAACTACATCCTTAAGTACGAAAAGTGATTAGAATAAGCCTTGGGATGCACAAAATGACGTTAATGTTAGATTGATGACACAAACGCGCTTATTGGATGAACTACATTCGTTAAGTACGAAAATGATTAGAATAAGCCTTGGGATGCACAAAATGACGTAAATGTTCATCCAATGACACAAATGCACTTATTGGATGAACTACATTCCTTAAGTGTGAAAAGTGATTAGAATAAGCCATGGGATGCACAAAATGACGTAAATGTTCATCCAATGAAACAAACGCACTTATTGGATGAACTACATTCCTTAAGCACGAAAAGTGATTAGAATAAGCCTTGGGAACCACAAAATGACGTAAATGTTAATCCTATGACACAAACGCGCTTATTGGATGAACTACATTCCTTAAGTATGAAAAGTGATTAGAAATAGCCTTGGGATGCACAAAATGACGTAAATGTTCATCGAATGACACAAACGCACTTATTGGATGAACTACATTCCTTAAGTGCGAAAAGTGATTATAATAAGCCTTGGGATGCACAAAATGACGTAAATGTTCATCCAATGACACAAATGCACTTATTGGGTGAACTACATTCCTTATGTACGAAAAGTAATTATAATAAGCCATGGGATGCACAAAATGACGTAAATGTTCATCCAATGACACAGACGCACTTATTGGATGAACTACATTCCTTAAGCACGAAAAGTGATTAGAATAAGCTTTGGGATGCACAAAATGACGTAATTGTTAGATTAATGACACAAACGCACTTATTGGATCAATTATTTTCCTTAAGTACGAAAAGTTATTATAAAAGCCATGGGATGCACAAAATGACGTAAATGTTCATCCAATGACACAAACGCACTTATTGGATGAACTAAATTTTTTAAGCACGAAAAGTGATTAGAATAAGGTTTGGGATGCACAAAATGACGTAAATGTTAGATTAATGACACCAACGCACTTATTGAATCAACTATTTTCCTTAAGGACGAAAAGTGATTAGAATAAGCCTTGGGATGCACACAATGACATAAATGTTCATCCAATGACACAAATGCACTTATTGGATGAACTACATTCCTTAAGTACGAAAAGTTATTATAAAAGCCATGGGATGCACAAAATGACGTAAATGTTCATCCAATGACACAAACGCACTTATTGGATGAACTATATTTTTTAAGCACGAAAAGTGATTAGAATAAGCTTTGGGATGCACAAAATGACGTAAATGTTAGATTAATAACACAAACGCACTTATTGGATCAACTATTTTCCTTAAGTACGAAAAGTGATTAGAATAAGCCTTGGGATGCACACAATGACATAAATGTTCATGCAATGACACAAATGCACTTATTGGATGAACTACAACCTTAAGTACGAAAAGTGATTAGAATAAGCCTTGGGATGCACAAAATGACTTAAATGTTCATCCAATGAAACAAATGCTCTTATTGGATGAACTACATTCCTTAAGTACGAAAAGTGATTAAAATAAGCCTTGGGATGCACAAAATGACGTAAATGTTCAAATCACACAATTTCACTTATTGGATGAACTACATCCTTAAGTACGAAAAGTGATTAGAATAAGCCTTGGGATGCACACAATGACGTAAATGATCATCCAATGACACACATGCACTTACTATATGAACTACATCCTTAAGTACGAAAAGCGATTAGTATATGCCTTGGGATGCACAAAATGACGTAAATGTTCATCCAATGACACAAACGCACTTATTGGATGAACTACATTCCTTAAGTTTGAAAAGTGATTAGAATAAGCCTTGGGATGCACAAAATGACGTCAATGTTCATCCAATGACACAAATCCACTTATTGGATGAGATACATTTCTTAAGTACGAAAAGTGATTCGAATAAGCCTTGGGATGCACAAAATGACGTAAATGTTCATCCAATGACACAAATGCACTTATTGGATGAACTACATCCTTAAGTGCGAAAAGTTATTAGAATAAGCATTGGGATGCACAAAATGATGTAAATGTTCATCCAATGACACAAATGCTCTTATTGGATGAACTACATTCCTTAAGTACGAAAAGTTATTATAAAAGCCATGGGATGCACAAAATGACGTAAATGTTCATCCAATGACACAAACGCACTTATTGGATGAACTACATTTTTTAAGCACGAAAAGTGATTAGAATAAGCTTTGGGATGCACAAAATGACGTAAATGTTAGATTAATGACACAAACGCACTTATTGGATCAACTATTTTCCTTAAGTACGAAAAGTGATTAGAATAAGCCTTGGGATGCACACAATGACATAAATGATCATCCATTGACACAAATGCACTTATTGGATGAACTACAACCTTAAGTACGAAAAGTGATTAGAATAAGGCATGCGATGCACAAAATGACTTAAATGTTCATCCAATGAAACAAATCCTCTTATTGGATGAACTACATTCCTTAAGTATGAAATGTGATTAAAATAAGCCTTGGGATGCACAAAATGACGTAAATGTTCATCGAATGACACAAAATCGCTTATTGGATGAACTACATTCCTTAAGTATAAAAAGTGATTAGAATAAGCCTTGGGATGCACAAAATGACGTAAATGTACATCCAATAACACAATTTCACTTATTGGATGAACTACCTCCTTAAGTACGAAAAGTGATTAGAATAAGCCTTGGAATGCACACAATGACGTAAATGTTCATCCTATGACACAAACGCGCTTATTGGATGAACTACATTCCTTAAGTACGAAAAGTGATTAGAATAAGCCATGGGATGCACAAAATGACGTTAATGTTAGATTAATGACACAAACGCACTTATTGGATCAACTATTTTCCTTAAGTACGAAAAGTGATTAGAATAAGCCTTGGGATGCACACAATGACATAAATGTTCATCCAATGACACAAATGCACTTATTGGATGAACTACATTCCTTAAGTACGAAAAGTTATTATAAAAGCCATGGGATGCACAAAATGACGTAAATGTTCATCCAATGACACAAACACACTTATTGGATGAACTACATTTTTAAGCACGAAAAGTGATTGGAATAAGCTTTGGGATGCACAAAATGACGTAAATGTTAGATTAATGACACAAACGCACTTATTGGATCAACTATTATCCTTAAGTACGAAAAGTGATTAGAATAAGCCTTGGGATGCACAAAATGACTTAAATGTTCATCCAATGACACAAATGCACTTATTGGATGAACTACATTCCTTAAGTACGAAAAGTTATTATAAAAGCCATGGGATGCACAAAATGACGTAAATGTTCATCCAATGACACAAACACACTTATTGGATGAACTACATTTTTTAAGCACGAAAAGTGAGTGGAATAAGCTTTGGGATGCACAAAATGACGTAAATGTTAGATTAATGACACAAACGCACTTATTGGATCAACTATTATCCTTAAGTACGAAAAGTGATTAGAATAAGCCTTGGGATGCACAAAATGACTTAAATGTTCATCCAATGAAACAAATGCTCTTATTGGATGAACTACATTCCTTAAGTATGAAAAGTGATTAAAATAAGCCTTGGGATGCACAAAATGACGTAAATGTTCATCGAATAACACAAAATCGCTTATTGGATGAACTACATTCCTTAAGTATAAAAAGTGATTAAAATAAGCCTTGGGATGCACAAAATGACGTAAATGTACATCCAATAACACAATTTCACTTATTGGATGAACTACATCGTTAAGTATGAAAAGTGATTAGAATAAGCCTTGGAATGCACACAATGACGTAAATGTTCATCCAATGACACACATGCACTTACTATATGAACTACATCCTTAAGTACGAAAAGTGATTAGTATATGCCTTGGGATGCACAAAATGACGTAAATGTTCATCCAATGACACAAACGCACTTATTGGATGAACTACATTCCTTAAGTTCGAAAAGTGATTAGAATAAGCCTTGGGATGCACAAAATGACGTCAATGTTCATCCAATGACACAAATACACTTATTGGATAAAATACATTCCTTAAGTACGAAAAGTGATTCGAATAAGCCTTGGGATGCACAAAATGACGTAAATGTTCATCCAAAGACACAAATGCACTTATTGGATGAACTACATCCTTAAGTGCGAAAAGTTATTAGAATAAGCGTTGGGATGCACAAAATGACGTAAATGTTCATCCAATGACACAAATGCTCTTATTGGATGAACTACATTCCTTAAGTACGAAAAGTGATTAGAATAAGCCTTGGGATGCACAAAATGACGTAATTGTTCATCAAATGATTCAAATGCACTTATTGGATGAACTACATCCTTAAGTACAAAAAGTGATTAGAATAAGCCTTTGGATGCACAAAATGACATAAATGTTAGATTAATGACACAAACGCGCTTATAGGATGAACTACATTCCTTAAGTGCGAAAAGTGATTAGAATAAGCCTGGGATGCACAAAATGACGTAAATGTACATCCAATGACACAAATGCTCTTCTTTGAAGAACTAAATTCCTTGAGTACAAAAAGTGATTAGAATAAGCCTAGGGTTGCACAAAATGACGTAAATGTTCATCCAATGACACAAATGCACTTATTGGATGAACTACATTCCTTAAGTACGAAAAGTAATTATAATAAGCCATGGGATGCACAAAATGACGTAAATGTTCATCCAATGATACAGATGCACTTATTGGATGAACTACATTCCATAAGCACGAAAAGTGATTAGAATAAGCCTTGGGATGCACAAAATGACGTTAATGTTAGATTGATGACACAAACGCGCTTATTGGATGAACTACATTCGTTAAGTACGAAAATGATTAGAATAAGCCTTGGGATGCACAAAATGACGTAAATGTTCATCCAATGACACAAATGCACTTATTGGATGAACTACATTCCTTAAGTGTGAAAAGTGATTAGAATAAGCCATGGGATGCACAAAATGACGTAAATGTTCATCCAATGAAACAAACGCACTTATTGGATGAACTACATTCCTTGAGCACGAAAAGTGATTAGAATAAGCCTTGGGATGCACAAAATGACGTAAATGTTCATCCTATGAAACAAACGCGCTTATTGGATGAACTACATTCCTTTAGTATGAAAAGTGATTAGAAATAGCCTTGGGATGCACAAAATGACGTAAATGTTCATCCAATGACACAAATGCACTTATTGGGTGAACTACATTCCATAAGTACGAAAAGTAATTATAATAAGCCATGGGATGCACAAAATGACGTAAATGCTCATCCAATGACACAGACGCACTTATTGGATGAACTACATTCCTTAAGCACGAAAAGTGATTAGAATAAGCTTTGGGATGCACAAAATGACGTAATTGTTAGATTAATGACACAAACGCACTTATTGGATCAATTATTTTCCTTAAGTACGAAAAGTGATTAGAATAAGCCTTGGGATGCACACAATGACATAAATGTTTATCCAATGACACAAATGCACTTATCGGATGAACTACATCCTTAAGTACGAAAAGTTATTAGAATAACCCTTGGGATGCACAAAATGACGTAAATGTACATCCCATGACACGAATGCACTTATTGGATGAACTACATCCTTAAGTACGAAAAGTGATTAGAATAAGCCTTGGGATGCACAAAATGACGTAAATGTACATCCAATGACACAAATGCACTTATTGGATGAACTGCATCCTTAAGTACGAAAAGTGATTAGAATAAGCCTTGGGATGCACACAATGACATAAATGTTCATCCAATGACACAAATGCACTTATTGGATGAACTACAACCTTAAATACGAAAAGTGATTAGAATAAGCCTTGGGATGCACAAAATGACTTAAATGTTCATCCAATGAAACAAGTGCTCTTATTGGATGAACTACATTCCTTAAGTACGAAAAGTGATTAGAATAAGCCTTGGGATGCACAAAATGACGTAAATGTTCATCGAATGAGACAAACTTGCTTATTGGATAAACTACATTCCTTAAGTATAAAAAGTGATTAGAATAAGCCTCGGGATGCACAAAATGACGTAAATGTTCATCCAATGACACAAATGCACTTATTGGATGAACTACATTCCTTAAGTACGAAAAGTGATTAGAATAAGACATGGGATGCACAAAATGACGTAAATGTTCATCCAATGACACAACACACTTATTGGATGAACTACATTCCTTTAGCACGAAAAGTGATTAGATTAAGCTTTGGGATGCACAAAATGACGTAAATATTAGATTAATGACACAAACGCACTTATTGGATCAACTATTTTCCTTAAGTACGAAAAGTGATTAGAATAAGCCTTGGGATGCACACAATGACATAAATGTTCATCCAATGACACAAATGCACTTATTGGATGAACTACATCCTTAAGTACGAAAAGTGATTACAATAAGCCTTGGGATGCACAAAATGACGTAAATGTTCATCCAATGACACAAATGCTCTTATTGGATGAACTACATTCCTTAAGTACGAAAAGTGATTAAAATAAGCCTTGGGATGCACAAAATGACGGAAATGTTCATCGAATGACACAAAATCGCTTATTGGATGAACTACATTCCTTAAGTATAAAAAGTGATTAGAATAAGCCTTGGGATGCACATAATGACGTAAACGTACATCCAATGACACAAATTCACTTATTGGATGAACTACATCCTTAAGTAGGAAAAGTGATTAGAATAAGCCATGGGATGCACACAATGACGTAAATGTTCATCCAATGACACAAATGCACTTACTGAATGAACTACATCCTTAAGTACGAAAAGTTATTAGAATATGCCTTGGGATGCACAAAATGACGTAAATGTTCGTCCAATGACACAAACGCGCTTATTGGATGAACTACATCCTTAAGTACGAAAAGTGATTACAATAAGCCTTGGGATGCACAAAATGACGTAAATGTTCATCCAATGACACAAATGCTCTTATTGGATGAACTACATTCCTTAAGTACGAAAAGTGATTAAAATAAGCCTTGGGATGCACAAAATGACGGAAATGTTCATCGAATGACACAAAATCGCTTATTGGATGAACTACATTCCTTAAGTATAAAAAGTGATTAGAATAAGCCTTGGGATGCACATAATGACGTAAACGTACATCCAATGACACAAATTCACTTATTGGATGAACTACATCCTTAAGTAGGAAAAGTGATTAGAATAAGCCATGGGATGCACACAATGACGTAAATGTTCATCCAATGACACAAATGCACTTACTGAATGAACTACATCCTTAAGTACGAAAAGTGATTAGAATAAGCCTTGGGTTGCACAAAATGACGTCAATGTTTATCCAATGACACAAACGCGCTTATTGGATGAACTACATTCCTTAAGTATAAAAAGTGATTAGAATAAGCCTTGGGATGCACAAAATGACATAAATGTTCATCCGATGACACAAATGCTCTTATTGGATGAACTACATTCCTTAAGTACGAAAAGTGATTAGAATAAGCCTTGGGATGCACAAAATGACGTAAATGTACATCCAATGACACGAATGCACTTATTGGATGAACTACATCCTTAACTACGAAAAGTGATTAGAATAAGCCTTGGGATGCACAAAATGACGTAAATGTACATCCAATGACACAAATGCACTTATTGGATGAACTACATCCTTATGTACGAAAAGTGATTAGAATAAGCCTTAGGATGCACACAATGACGTAAATGTTCATCCAATGACACAAATGCACTTACTGAATGAACTACATCCTTAAGTACGAAAAGTGATTAGAATATGCATTGGGATGCACAAAATGACGTAAATGTTCATCCAATGACACAAACACGCTTATTGGATGAACTACATTCCTTAAGTATAAAAAGTGATTAGAATAAGCCTTGGGATGCACACAATGACGTAAATGTTCATCCAATGACACAAATGCACTTATTGGATGAACTACATTCCTTAAGTACGAAAAGTGATTAGAATAAGCCTTGGGATGCACAAAATGACGTAAATGTTCATCCAATGACACAAACGCGCTTATTGGATTAACTACATCCTTAAGTACGAAAAGTGATTAGAATATACCTTGGGATGCACAAAATGACGTAAATGTTCATCCAATGACACAAACGCGCTTATTGGATGAACTACATTCCTTAAGTGCGAAAAGTGATTAGAATAAGCTTTGGGATGCACACAATGACGTAAATGTTCATCCAATGACACAAATGCACTTATTGGATGAACTACATTCCTGAAGTCCGAAAAGTGATTAGAATAAGCCTTGGGATGCACAAAATGACGGAAATGTTCATCCAACGACACAAACGCGCTTATTGGATGAACTACATTCCGTAAGTGCGAAAAGTGATTAGAATAAGCCTTGGGATGCACAAAATGATGTAAATGTTCAAGCAATGACACAAATGCACTTATTGGATGAACTACATTCCTTAAGTTCGAAAAGTGATTAGAATAAGCCATGGGATGCACAAAATAACGTAAATGTTCATCTAATGACACAAACACACTTATTGGATGAACTATATTCGTTAAGTACGAAAAGTGATTAGAATAAGCCATGGGATGCACAAAATTACGTAAATGTTCATCCAATGACACAAACGCACTTATTGGATCAATTACATTCCTTAAGCACGAAAAGTGATTAGAATAAGCTTTGGGATGCACAAAATGACGTAAATGTTAGATTAACGACACAAACGCGCTTATTGGATCAACTATTTTCCTTAAGTACAAAAAGTGATTAGAATAAGCCTTGGGATGCACACAATGACGTAAATGTTCATCCAATGACACAAATGCACTTATTGGATGAACTACATCCTTAAGTACGAAAAGTGATTAGAAGAAGCCTTGGGATGCACAAAATGACGTAAATGTTCATCCAATGACACAAATGCTCTTATTAGATGAACTACATTCCTTAAGCACGAAAAGTGATTAGAACAAGCCTTGGGATACACAAAATGACGTAAATGTTCATCCAATGACACAAATGCACTTATTGGATGAACTACATCCTTATGTACGAAAAGTGATTAGAATAAGCCTTGGGATGCACAAAATGACGTAAATGTTCATCCAATGATACAAACGCACTTATTGGATGCACTACATTCCTTAAGCACAAAAAGTGATTAGAATAAGCTTTGGGATGCACAAAATGACGTAAATGTTAGATTAATGACAAAAACGCGCTTATTTGATCAACTTTTTTCCTTAAGTACAAAAAGTGATTAGAATAAGCCTTGGGATGCACACAATGACGTAAATGTTCATCCAATGACACAAATGCACTTATTGGATGAACTACATCCTTAAGTACGAAAAGTGATTAGAAGAAGCCTTGGGATACACAAAATGATGTAAATGTTCATCCAATGACACAAATGCACTTATTGGATGAACTACATTCCTTAAGTTCGAAAGTGATTAGAATAAGCCTTGGGATGCACAAAATGACGTAAATGTTCATCCAATGACACAAATGCTCTTATTGGATGAACTACATTCCTTGAGTACGAAAAGTGAATAGAATAAGCCTTGGGTTGCACAAAATGACGTAAATGTTCATCCAATGACACAAATGCTCTTATTGGATGAACTACATTCCTTAAGTAGGAAAAGTGATTAGAATAAGCCTTGGGATGCACAAAACGACGTAAATTTACATCCAATGACACAAATGCTCTTATTATATGAACTACATTCCTTGAGTACGAAAAGTGATTAGAATAAGCCTTGGGATGCACAAAATGACGTAAATGTTCATCCAATGACACAAATGCACTTATTGGATGAACTACATCCTTAAGTACGAAAAGTGATTAGAATAAGCCTTGGGATGCACAAAATGACGTAAATGTTCATCCAATGACACAAACGCGCTTATTGGATGAACTACATTCCTTAAGTAAGAAAAGTGATTAGAAACTGCCTTGGGATGCACAAAATGACGTAAATATTCATCGAATGACACAAACGCACTTATTGGATGAACTACATTCCTTAAGTGCGAAATGTGATTAGAATAAGCCATTGGGATTCACAAAATGACGTAAATGTTCATCCAATGACACAAATGCACTTATTGGATGAACTACATTCCTTGAGTACGAAAAGTGATTAGAATAAGCCTTGGGATTCACAAAATGACGTAAATGTTCATCCAATGACACAAATGCACTTATTGGATGAACTACATTCCTTCAGTACGAAAAGTGATTATAATAAGCCATGGCATGCTCAAAATGACGTAAATGTTCATCCAATGACACAAACGCACTTATTGGATGCACTACATTCCTTAAGCACGAAAAGTGATTAGAATAAGCTTTGGGATGCACAAAATGATGTAAATGTTAGATTAATAACAAAAACGCGCTTATTGGATCAACTTCTTTCCTTAAGTACAAAAAGTGATTAGAATAAGCCTTGGGATGCACACATGACGTAAATGTTCATCCAACGACACAAATGCACTTATTGGATGAACTACATCCTTAACTACGAAAAGTGATTAGAATAAACCTTGGGATGCACAAAATGACGTAAATGTTCATCCAATGACACAAATGCACTTATTGGATGAACTACATTCCTTAAGTTCGAAAAGTGATTAGAATAAGCCATGGGATGCACAAAATGACGTAAATGTTCATCCAATGAGACAAATGCTCTTATTGGATGAACTACATTCCTTAAGTACGAAAAGTGATTAGAATAAGGCTTGGGATGCACAAAATGACGTAAATGTTCATCGAATGACACAAACGTGCTTATTGGATCCATTATTTTCCTTAAGTACGAAAAGTGATTAGAATAAGCCTTGGGATTCACAAAATGACGTAAATGTTCATCCAATGACACAAATGCACTTATTGGATGAACTACATTCCTTAAGTACGAAAAGTGATTATAATAAGCCGTGGCATGCACAAAATGACGTAAATGTTCATCCAATGACACAAACGCACTTATTGGATCAACTACATTCCTTAGGCACGAAAACTGATTAGAATAAGCTTTGGGATACACAAAATGACGTAAATGTTAGATTAATGACACAAACGAGCTTATTGGATCAACTGTTTTCCTTAAGTACGAAAAGTGATTAGAATAAGCCTTGGGATGCCCAAAATGACGTAAATGTTCATCCAGTGACACAAACGCGCTTATTGGATGGACTACATTCCTTAAGTATAAAAAGTGATTAGAATAAGCCTTGGGATGCACAAAACGACGCAAATGTTCATCCAATGACACAAATGCACTTATTGGATGAACTACATCCTTAAGTATGAAAAGTGATTAGAATAAGCCTTGGGATGCACAAAATTACGTAAATGTTCATCCAATGATACAAATGCACTTATTGGATGAACTACATCCATAAGTACAAAAAGTGATTAGAATAAGCCTTGGGATGCACAAAATGACTTGAATGTTAGGATACAAACGCGCTTATAGGATGTACTATATTCCTTAAGTGCGAAAAGTGACTAGAATAAGCCTTGGGATGCACAAAATGCGGTAAATGTACATCCAATGACACAAATGCTCTTATTGGATGAACTACATTCCTTGAGTACGAAAAGTTATTAGAATAAGCCTTGGGATGCACAAAATGACGTAGATGTTCATCTAATGACACAAATGCACTTATTGGATGAACTACATTCCTTAAGTACGAAAAGTAATTATAATAAGCCATGGGATGCACAAATTAACGTAAATGTTCATCGAATGACACAAACTCGCATATTGGATGAACTACATTCCTTAAGTATAAAAAGTGATTAGAATAAGCCTTGGGATGCACAAAATGACGTAAATGTTCATCCAATGACACAAATGCTCTTATTGGATGAACTACATTCCTTAAGTACGAAAAGTGATTAGAATAAGCCTTGGGATGCACAAAATGACGTAAATGTTCATCCAATGACACAAATGCTCTTATTGGATGAACTACATTCCTTAAGTACGAAAAGTGATTAGAATGAACCTTGGGATGCACAAAATGACGTAAATGTTCATCCAATGACACAAACGCGCTTATTGGATGAACTACATTCCTTAAGTATAAAAAGTGATTAGAATAAGCCTTGGGATGCACAAAATGACGTAAATGTACATCCAATGACACAAATGCTCTTAATGGATGAACTACATTCCTTGAGTACGAAAAGTGATTAGAATAAGCCTTGGGATGCACAAAACGACGTAAATGTTTATCCAATGACACAAACGCGCTTATTGGATGAACTACATTCCTTAAGTATGAAAAGTGATTAGAAACTGCCTTGGGATGCACAAAATGACGTAAATATTCATCGAATGACACAAACGCACTTATTGGATGAACTACATTCCTTAAGTGCGAAATGTGATTACAATAAGCCATGGGATTCACAAAATGACGTAAATGTTCATCCAATGACACAAATGCACTTATTGGATGAACTACATTCCTTAAGTATGAAAAGTGGTTATAATAAGCCATGGGATGCACAAAATGATGTAAATGTTCATCCAATGACACAAACGCACTTATTGGATGAACTACATTCCTTAAGCGCGAAAAGTGATTAGAATAAGCTTTGGGATGCACAAAATGACGTAAATGTTAGATTAATGACACAAACGCGCTTATTGGATTAACTATTTTCCTTATGTACGAAAAGTGATTAGAATAAGCCTTGGGATGTACACAATGACGTAAATGTTCATCCAGTGACACAAATGCACTTATTGGATGAACTACATTCTTAAGTACGAAAAGTGATTAGAATAAGCCTTGGGTTGCACAAAATGACATAAATGTTCATCCGATGACACAAATGCTCTTATTGGATGAACTACATTCGGTAAGTACGAAAAGTGATTAGAATAAGCCTTGGGATGCACAAAATGACGTAAATTTTCATCCAATGACACAAATGCTCTTATTGGATGAACTACATTCCTTTAGTATAAAAGTGATTAGAATAAGCCTTGGCATGCACCAAATGACGTAAATGTTCATCGAATGACACAAACGCACCTATTTGATGAACTACATTCGTTAAGTACGAAAAGTGATTAAAATAAGCCATGGAATGCACAAAATGACGTAAATGTTCATCCAATGACACAAACGCGCTTATTGGATAAACTACATTCCTTAAGTATAAAAAGCGATTAGAATAACCCTTGGGATGTACAAAATGACGTAAATGTTCATCCAATGACACAAACGCGCATATTGGATGAACTATATTCCTTAAGTACGAAAAGTGATTAGAAATAGCCTTGGGATGCACAAAATGACGTAAATGTTCATCGAATGACACAAACGCACTTATTGGATGAACTATATTCCTTAAGTGCGAAAAGTGATTAGAATAAGCCTTGGGATACACAAAATGACGTAAATGTTCATTCAATGACACAAACGCACTTATTGCATGAACTACATTCCTTAAGTATGAAAAGTGATTAGAATAAGCCTTGGGATGCACACAATGACGTAAATGTTCATTCAGTGACACAAATGCACTTATTGGATGAACTACATTCTTAAGTACGAAAAGTGATTAGAATAAGCCTTGGGATGCACAAAATGTCGTAAATGTTCATCCAATGACACAAATGCTCTTATTGGATTAACTACATTCCTTTAGTATAAAAAGTGATTAGAATAAGCCTTGGCATGCACAAAATGCATAAATGTTCATCGAATGACACAAACTCGCATATTGGATGAACTACATTCCTTTAGTATAAAAAGTGATTAGAATAAGCCTCGGGACGCACAAAATGACGTAAATGTTCATCCAATGACACAAATGCACTTATTGGATGAACTACATTTCTTAAGTACGAAAAGTGATTAGAATAAGCCATGGGATGCACAAAATGACGTAAATGTTCATCCAATGCCACAAACGCACCTATTGAATGAACTACATTTGTTAAGTACGAAAAGTCATTAAAATAAGCCATGGGATGCACAAAATGACGTAAATGTTCATCGAATGACACAAACGCATTTATTGGATGAACTGCATTCCTTAAGCACGAAAAGTGATTAGATTAAGCCTTGGGATGCACAAAATGACGTAAATGTTAGATTAATGACACAAACGCGCTTATTGGATCAACTATTTTCCTTAAGTACGAAAAGTGATTAGAATAAGCTTTGGGATGCACAAAATGACGTAAATATTCATCCAATGACACAAAGGCAATTATTGGATGAACTACATCCATAAGTATGAAAAGTGATTAGAATAAGCCTTGGGATGCACAAAATGACGTAAATGTTCATCCAATGACACAAACGCGCTTATTGGATGAACTACATTCCTTAAGTATAAAAAGTGTTTAGAATAAGCCTTGGGATGCACAAAATGACGTAAATGTTCATCCAATGGCACAAATGCACTTATTGGATGAACTACATTCCTTAAGTACGAAAAGTGATTATAATAAGCCATGGGATGCACAAAATGACGTAAATGTTCATCCAATGACACAAACGCACTTATTGGATGAACTACATTCCTTAAGCACGAAAAGTGATTAGAATAAGCTTTGGGATGCACAAAATGACGTAAATGTTAGATTAATGACACAAACGCGCTTATTGGATCAACTATTTTCCTTAAGTACGAAAAGTGATTAGAATAAGCCTTTGGATGCACACAATGACGTAAATGTTCATCCAGTGACACAAATGCACTTATTGGATGAACTACATTCTTAAGTACGAAAAGTTATAGAATAAGCCTTAGGATGCACAAAATGACGTAAATTTTCATCCAATGACACAAATGCTCTTATTGGATGAACTACATTCCTTTAGTATAAAAGTGATTAGAATAAGCCTTGGGATGCACAAAATGACGTAAATATCGAATGACACAAACGCACCTATTTGATGAACTACATTCGTTAAGTACGAAAAGTGATTAAAATAAGCCATGGAATGCACAAAATGACGTAAATGTTCATCCAATGACACAAACGCGCTTATTGGATGAACTACATTCCTTAAGTATAAAAAGCGATTAGAATAACCCTTGGGATGTACAAAATGACGTAAATGTACATCCAATGACACAAATGCTCTTATTGGATGAACTACATTCCTTGAGTAGGAAAATTGATTAGAATAAACCTTGGGATGCACAAAATGACGTAAATGTTCATCCAATGACACAAACGCGCTTATTGGATTAACTACATTCATTAAGTAAGAAAAGTGATTAGAAATAGCCTTGGGATGCACAAAATGACGTAAATGTTCATCGAATGACACTAATGCTCTTACTGGATGAACTACATTCCCTAAGTACGAACAATGATTAGAATAAGCCTTGGGATACACAAAATGACGTAAATGTACATCCAATGACTCAAATGCTCTTATTGGATAAACTACATTCCTTGAGTATGAAAGGTGATTAGAATAATCCTTGGAATGCACAAAATGACGTAAATGTTCATCCAATGACACTAATGCTCTTACTGGATGAACTACATTCCCTAAGTACGAAAAGTGATTAGAATAAGCTTTGGGATGCACAAAATGACGTAAATGTACATCCAATGACTCAAATGCTCTTATTGGATGAACTACATTCCTTGAGTATGAAAAGTGATTAGAATAAGCCTTGGAATGCATAAAATGACGTAAATGTTCATCGAATGACATAAATGCACTTATTGAATGAACTACATTCCTTTAGTACGAAAAGTGATTAGAATAAGACTTGGGATGCACAAAATGACGTAATTGTTCATCCAATGACACAAATTCACTTATTGGATGAACTACATCCTTAAGTACGAAAAGTGATTAGAATAAGCTTTGGGATGCACAAAATCACGTAAATGTTAGATTAATGACACAAACGCGCTTATTGGATCAACTATATTCCTTAAGTACGAAAAGTGATTAGTGTATGCATTGGGATGCACAACATGACGTAAATGATCATCGAATGACACAAATGCACTTATTGGATGAGTAACATCCTTAACTACGAAAAGTGATTAGAATAAGCCTTAGGATGCACAAAATGACGTAAATGTTAAATTAATGACACAAACGTGCTTATTGGATGAAATACACTCCTTAAGTACGAAAAGTGATTAGAATAAGTCTTGGGATGCACAAAATGACGTAAATGTTCGTCCAATGACACAAATGCACTTATTGGATGAACTACATTCCTTAAGTACGAAAAGTGATTAGAATAAGCCATGGGATGCACAAAATGACGTAAATGTTCATCCAATGACACAAACACACCTATTGGATGAACTACATTCGTTAAGTACGAAAAGTGATTAAAATAAGCCATGGAATGCACAAGATGACGTAAATGTTCATCCAATGACACAAACGCACTTATTGGATGAACTACATTCCTTAAGCACGAAAAGTGATTAGATTAAGCTTTGGGATGCACAAAATGACATAAATGTTAGATTAATGATACAAACGCGCTTATTCGATCAACTATTTTCCTTAAGTACGAAAGTGAATAGAATAAACCTTGGGATACACAAAATAACGTTAATGTTAGATTAATGACACAAACGCGCTTACTGGATGAACTACATTCGTTAAGTACGAAAAGTGATTAGAATAAGCCGTGGGATGCACAAAATGACGGAGATGTTCATCCAATGACACAAATGCACTTATTGGATGAACTACATCCTGAAGTACGAAAAGTGATTAGAATAAGCCTTGGGATGCAGAAAATGACGTAAATGTTCATCCAATGACACAAACGCGCTTATTGGATGAACTACATTCCTTAAGTATAAAAAGTGATTAGAATAACCCTTGGGATGTACAAAATGACGTAAATGTTCATCCAATGACACAAATGCTCTTATTGGATGAATTACATTCCTTAAATACGAAAAGTGATTAGAATAAGCCTTGTGATGCACAAAATGACGTAAATGTTCATCATATGACACAAACGCGCTTATTGGATTAACTACATTCATTAAGTAAGAAAAGTGATTAGAAATAGCCTTGGGATGCACAACATGACGTAAATGTTCATCGAATGACACAAATGCACTTATTGGATGAACTACATTCCTTAAGTGCGAAAAGTGATTAGAATAAGCCTTGGGATGCACAAAATGACGTAGATGTTCATCCAATGACACTAATGCTCTTACTGGATGAACTACATTCCCTAAGTACGAACAGTGATTAGAATAAGCCTTGGGATACACAAAATGACGTAAATGTACATCCAATGACTCAAATGCTCTTATTGGATAAACTACATTCCTTGAGTATGAAAAGTGATTAGAATAATCCTTGGGATGCACAAAATGACGTAAATGTTCATCCAATGACACTAATGCTCTTACTGGATGAACTACATTCCCTAAGTACGAAAAGTGATTAAAATAAGCCTTGGGATGCACAAAATGACGTAAATGTACATCCAATGACTCAAATGCTCTTATTGGATGAACTACATTCCTTGAGTATAAAAAGTGATTTGAATAAGCCTTGGAATGCATAAAATGACGTAAATGTTCATCGAATGACATAAATGCACTTATTGAATGAACTACATTCCTTTAGTACGAAAAGTGATTAGAATAAGACTTGGGATGCACAAAATGACGTAATTGTTCATCCAATGACACAAATTCACTTATTGGATGAACTACATCCTTAAGTACGAAAAGTGATTAGAATAAGCTTTGGCATGCACAAAATCACGTAAATTTTAGATTAATGACACAAACGCCCTTATTGGATCAACTATATTCCTTAAGTACGAAAAGTGATTAGTGTATGCATTGGGATGCACAACATGACGTAAATGATCATCGAATGACACAAATGCACTTATTGGATGAATAACATCCTTAAGTACGAAAAGTGATTAGAATAAGCCTTAGGATGCACAAAATGACGTAAATGTTAAATTAATGACACAAACGCGCTTATTGGTTGAAATACACTCCTTAAGTACGAAAAGTGATTAGAATAAGCCTTGGGATGCACAAAATGACGTAAATGTTCGTCCAATGACACAAATGCACTTATTGGATGAACTACATTCCTTAAGTACGAAAAGTGATTAGAATAAGCCATGGGATGCACAAAATGACGTAAATGTTCATCCAATGACACAAACACACCTATTGGATGAACTACATTCGTTAAGTACGAAAAGTGATTAAAATAAGCCATGGAATGCACAAGATGACGTAAATGTTCATCCAATGACACAAACGCACTTATTGGATGAACTACATTCCTTAAGCACGAAAAGTGATTAGATTAAGCTTTGGGATGCACAAAATGACATAAATGTTAGATTAATGACACAAACGCGCTTATTCGATCAACTATTTTCCTTAAGTACGAAAGTGAATAGAATAAGCCTTGGGATGCACAAAATGACGTTAATGTTAGATTAATGACACAAACGCGCTTACTGGATGAAATACATTCGTTAAGTACGAAAAGTTATTAGAATAAGCCGTGGGATGCACAAAATGACGTACATGTTCATCCAATGACACAAATGCACTTATTGGATGAACTACATCCTGAAGTACGAAAAGTGATTAGAATAAGCCTTGGGATGCAAAAAATGACGTAAATGTTCATCCAATGACACAAACGCGCTTATTGGATGAACTACATTTCTTAAGTATAAAAAGTGATTAGAATAACCCTTGGGATGTACAAAATGACGTAAATGTTCATCTAATGACACAAATGCTCTTATTGGATGAATTACATTCCTTAAATACGAAAAGTGATTAGAATAAGCCTTGTCATGCACAAAATGAGGTAAATGTTCATCCAATGACACAAACGCGCTTATTGGATGAACTACATTCCTTAAGTAGAAAAAGTGATTAGAATAAGCCTTGGGATGCACAAAATGACGTAAATGTTCATGCAATGACACAAATGCTCTTATTGGATGAACTACATTCCTTAAGTATGAAAAGTGATTAGAATAAGCCTTGGGATGCACAAAATGACGTAAATGTTCATCCAATGACATAAACGCGCTTATTGGATGAACTACATTCGTTAAGTATAAAAAGCGATTAGAATAAGCCTTGGGATGCAAAAAATGACGTAAATGTTCATCCAATGACACAAACGCGCTTATTGGATGAACTACATTTCTTAAGTATAAAAAGTGATTAGAATAACCCTTGGGATGTACAAAATGACGTAAATGTTCATCTAATGACACAAATGCTCTTATTGGATGAATTACATTCCTTAAATACGAAAAGTGATTAGAATAAGCCTTGTCATGCACAAAATGAGGGAAATGTTCATCCAATGACACAAACGCGCTTATTGGATGAACTACATTCCTTAAGTAGAAAAAGTGATTAGAATAAGCCTTGGGATGCACAAAATGACGTAAATGTTCATGCAATGACACAAATGCTCTTATTGGATGAACTACATTCCTTAAGTATGAAAAGTGATTAGAATAAGCCTTGGGATGCACAAAATGACGTAAATGTACATCCAATGACACAAATGCTCTTATTGGATGAACTACATTCCTTGAGTAGGAAAAGTGATTAGAATAAACCTTGGGATGCACAAAATGACGTAAATGTTCATCCAATGACACAAACGCGCTTATTGGATGAACTACATTCATTAAGTAAGAAAAGTGATTAGAAATAGCCTTGGGATGCTCAAAATGACGTAAATGTTCATCGAATGACACATGCACTTATTGGATGAACTACATCCTTAAGTACGAAACGTGATTAGAATAAGCCTTGGGATGCACAAAATGACGTAAATGCTCATCCAATGACACAAATGCACTTATTGGATGAACTAAATCCTTAAGTACGAAAAGTGATTAGAATAAGCCTTCGGATGCACAAAATGACGTAAATGTTCATCCAATGACACAAACGCGCTTATTCGATGAACTACATTCCTTAAGTATAAAAAGCGATTAGAATAACCTTTGGGATGTACAAAATGACGTAAATGTTCATCCAATGACCCTAACACGCTTATTGGATGAACTACAATCCTTAAGTATAAAAAGCAATTACAATAACCCTTGGGATGTACAAAATGACGTAAATGTTCATCCAATGACACAAATGCTCTTATTGGATGAACTACATTCCTTAAATACGAAAAGTGATTAGAATAAGCCTTGGGATGCACAAAATGACGTAAATGTTCATCCAATGACACAAATGCGCTTATTGGATGAACTACATTCGTTAAGTAGAAAAAGTGATTAGAATAAGCCTTGGGTTGCACAAAATGTCGTAAATGTTAATCCAATGACACAAACGATCTTATTGGATGAACTACATTCCTTAAGTAGGAAAAGTGATTAGAATAAGCCTAGGGATGCAGAAAATGACGAAAATGTACATCCAATGACACAAATGCGCTTATTGGATGAACTACATTCCTTGAGTACGAAAAGTGATTAGAATAAGCCTTGGGATGCACAAAATGACGTAAATGTTCATCCAATGACACAAAGGCTCTTATTGGATGAACTACATTCCTTGAGTACGAAAGGTGATTAGAATAAGCCTTGGGTTGCACAAAATGACGTAAATGTAAATCCAATGACACAAATGCTCTTATTATATGAACTACATTCCTTGAGTACGAAAAGTGATTAGAAGAAGCCTTGGGATGCACAAAATGACGTAAATGTTCATCCAATGACACAAATGCTCTTATTGGATGAACTACATTCCTTGAGTACGAAAAGTGATTAGAATAAGCCTTGGGATGCAAAAAATGACGTAAATTTACATCCAATGACACAAATGCTCTTATTGGATGAACTACATTCCTTGAGTACGAAAAGTGATTAGAATAAGCCTTGGGATGCACAAAATGACGTAAATGTTCATCCAATGACACAAATGCACTTATTGGATGAACTACATCCTTAAGTACGAAAAGTGATTAGAATAAGCCTTGGGATGCACAAAATGACGTAAATGTTTATCCAATGACACAAATGCACTTATTGGATGCACTACATCCTTAAGGACGAAAAGTGATTAGAATAAGCCTTGGGATGCACAAAATGAAGTAAATGTTCATCCAATGACCCAAACACGCTTATTGGATGAACTACAATCCTTTAGTATAAAAAGTGATTAGAATAACCCTTGGGATGTACATAATGACGTAAATGTTCATCCAATGACACAAATGCTCTTATTGGATGAACTACATTCCTTAAATACGAAAAGTGATTAGAATAAGCCTTGGGATGCACAAAATGACGTAAATGTTCATCCAATGACCCAAACACGCTTATTGGATGAACTATATTCCTTAAGTATAAAAAGCGATTAGAATAACCCTTGGGATTTACAAAATTACGTAAATGTTCATCCAATGACACAAATGCTCTTATTGAATGAACTACATTCCTTGAGTACGAAAAGTGATTAGAATAAGCCTTGGGATGCACAAAATGACTTAAATATTCATCCAATGACACAAACGCACTTATTGGATGAACTACATTCCTTAAGTACGAAAAGTGATTAGAATAAGCCTTGGGATGCACAAAATGACGTAAATGTTCATCCAATGACACAAACGCGCTTATTGGATGAACTACATTCGTTAAGTAGAAAAAGTGATTAGAATTAGACTTGGGTTGCACAAAATGACGTAAATGTTCATCCAATGACACAAATGCTCTTATTGGATGAACTACATTCCTTAAATACGAAAAGTGATTAGAATAACCCTTGGGATGTACAAAATGACGTAAATGTTCATCCAATGACACAAATGCTCTTATTGGATGAACTACATTCCTTAAATACGAAAAGTGATTAGAATAAGCCTTGGGATGCACAAAATGACGTAAATGTTCATCCAATGACCCAAACACGCTTATTGGATGAACTACATTCCTTAAGTATAAAAAGCGATTAGAATAACCCTTGGGATGTACAAAATTACGTAAATGTTCATCCAATGACACAAATGCTCTTATTGAATGAACTACATTCCTTGAGTACGAAAAGCGATTAGAATAACCCTTGGGATGTACAAAATGACGTAAATGTTCATCCAATGACACAAATGCTCTTATTGGATGAACTACATTCCTTAAATACGAAAAGTGATTAGAATAAGCCTTGGGATGCACAAAATGACGTAAATGTTCATCCAATGACACAAACGCGCTTATTGGATGAACTACATTCCTTAAGTAGAAAAAGTGATTAGAATAAGCCTTGGGTTGCACAAAATGACGTAAATGTTTATCCAATGACACAAATGCTCTTATTGGATGAACTACATTCCTTAAGTATGAAAAGTGATTAGAATAAGCCTTGGGATGCACAAAATGACGTAAATGTACATCCAATGACACAAATGCGCTTATTGGATGAACTACATTCCTTGAGTACGAAAAGTGATTAGAATAAGCCTTGGAATGCACAAAATGACGTAAATGTTCATCGAATGACACAAATGCTGTTATTGGATGAACTACATTCCTTGAGTACGAAAAGTGATTAGAATAAGCCTTGGGATGCACAAAATGACGTAAATGTTCATCCAATGACACAAATGCAGTTGTAGGTTGAAGTACATTCCTTAAGTACGAAAATTGATTAGAATAAGCCTTGGGAAGCACAAAATGATGTAAATGTTCATCCAATGACACAAACGCATTTAATGACACAAACGCGCTTGTTGGATGAACTACAATCCTTAAGTACGAAAAGTGACTAGAATAAACCTAGGGATGCACAAAATGACCTAAATGTTAAATTAATGACACAAACGCGCTGATTGGATGAACTACATTCCTTAAGTACGAAATGTGATTAGAATAAGCCTTGGGATGCACAAAATGACGTAAACCTTCATCCATTGACACAAATGCACTGATTGGATGAACTACATTCCTTGAGTACGAAAAGTGATTAGAATAATCCTTTGGATGCACAAAATGACGTAAATGTTCATCCAATGACACAAACGCGCCTATTGGATGAACTAGATTCCTTAAGTACAAAAGTGATTAGAATAAGCCTTCGGATGCACAAAATGCATAATGTTCATCAAATGACACAAATGCACTTATTGAATGAACTACATTCATTAAGTACGAAAAGTGATTAGAATAAGCCTTGGGATGCACAAAATGACGTAAATGTTCATCGAATGTCACAAACGCGCTTATTGGATGAACTACATTCCTTAAGTAGAAAAAGTGATTAGAATAATCCTTGGGATGCACAAAATGACGTCAATGTTCATCCAATGAGACAAATGCTCTTATTGGATGAACTACATTCCTTAAGTACGAAAAGTGATTAGAATAAGCCTTGGGATGCACAAAATGACGTAAATGTACATCCAATGACACAAATGCTCTTATTATATGAACTACATTCCTTGAGTATGAAAAGTGATTAGAATAAGCCTTGGGATGCACAAAATGACGTAAATGATCATCGAATGACACAAATGCACTTATTGGATGAATAACATCATTAATTACGAAAAGTGATTTGAATAAGCCTTAGGATGCACAAAATGACGTAAATGTTAAATTAATGACACAAACGCGCTTATTGGATGAACTACATTCCTTAAGTACGAAAAGTGATTAGAATAAGCCTTGGGATGCACAAAATGACGTAAATGTTCATCCAATGACACAAATGCAGTTATAGGTTGAAGTACATTCCTTAAGTACGAAAATTGATTAGAATAAGCCTTGGGAAGCACAAAATGATGTAAATGTTCATCCAATGACACAAACGCATTTAATGACACAAACGCGCTTATTGGATGAACTACAATCCTTAAGTACGAAAAGTGACTAGAATAAACCTAGGGATGCACAAAATGACCTAAATGTTAAATTAATGACACAAACGCGCTGATTGGATGAACTACATTCCTTAAGTACGAAATGTGATTAGAATAAGCCTTGGGATGCACAAAATGACGTAAACCTTCATCCAATGACACAAATGCACTGATTGGATGAACTACATTCTTTGAGTACGAAACGTGATTAGAATAATCCTTTGGATGCACAAAATGACGTAAATGTTCATCCAATGACACAAACGCGCCTATTGGATGAACTAGATTCCTTAAGTACAAAAGTGATTAGAATAAGCCTTGGGATGCACAAAATGCATAATGTTCATCGAATGACACAAATGCACTTATTGCATGAACTACATTCCTTTAGTACGAAAAGTGATTAGAATAAGCCTTTGGATGCACAAAATGACGTAAATGTTCATCCAATGACACAAACGCACTTATTGGATGAACTACATTGCTTAAGTACGAAAAGTGATTAGAATAAGCCTAAGGATGCACAAAATGATCTAAATATGAAATTAATCACGTAAACGCGCTGATTGGATGAACTACATTCCTTAAGCCAAATAGTTAATAGAATAAGCCTTGGGATGCACAAAATGACGTAAATGTTAAATTAATGACACAAACGCGCTTATTGGATGAATTACATTCTTTAAGTACGAAAAGTGATTAGAATAAGCCTTGGGATGCACAAAATGAGGTAAACCTTAATCCAATGACACAAATGCACTTATTGGATGAACTACATTCCTTATGTTTGAAAAAAGATTAGAATAAGCATTTGGATGCACAAAATGACGTAAATGTTTATCCAATGACACAAACGCGCCTATTGGATGAACTAGATTCATTAAGTACGAAAAGTGATTAGAATAAGCGTTGGGATGCACAAAATGACGTAAATGTTAAATTAATGACACAAAAGCGCTTATTGGATGAACTACTTTCCTTAAGTAAGAAAAGTGATTAGAATAAGCCTTGGGATGCACAAAATGACGTAAATGTTCATCCAATGACACAAATGCACTTATTGGATGAACTACATTCCTTAAGTACGAAAAGTGATTAGAATAAGCCTTGGGATGCACAAAATGACGTAAATGTTCATCCAATGATACAACAGCGCTTATTGGATGAACTACATTCCTTAAGTACGAAAAGTGACTAGAATAAGCCTTGGGATGCACAAAATGACGTAAATGTTCATCCAATAACACAAATGCACTTATTGGATGAACTACATTGCTTAAGTACGAAAATTGATTACAATAAGCCTTGGGATGCACAAAATGACGTAAATGTTCATCCAATGACTTAAACGTAGTTACTGGATGAACTAAATTCCTTAAGTACGAAAAGTGATTAGAATAAGCATTGGGATGCACAAAATGACCTAAATGTCAAATTAATGACACAAATGCGCTGATTGGATGAACTACATTCCTTAAGTATGAAATGTGATTAGAATCAGCCTTGGGATGCACAAAATGACGTAAACCTTCCTCCAATGACACAAATGAACTTATTAGATGAACTAAATTCCTTAAGTACGAAAAGTTATTACCATAAGCCTTGGGATGCACAAAATGACGTAAATGTTAAATTAATGACACAAAAGTGCTTATTGGACGAACGACATTCCTTAAGTACGAAAAGTGAGAAGAATAAGCCTTGGGATGCACAAAATGACGTAAATGTTCATCCAATGACACAAATGCACTTATTGCATGAACTACATTGCTTAAGTACGAAAATTGATTAGAATAAGCCTTGGGATGCGCAAAATGACATAAATGTTAGATTAATGACACAAACGCGCTTATGGGATGAACCACATTCCTTAAGTACGAAAAGTGATTAGAATAAGCCTTGGGATGCACAAAGTGACGTAAATGTTAGATAAATGACACAAACGCGCTTATGGGATGAACTACATTCCTTAAGTACAAAAAGTGATTAGAATAAGTATTGGGATGCACAAAATGACGTAAATGTTCATCCAATGACACAAATGCACTTATTGGATGAACTACATTCCTTAAGTACGAAAAGTGATTAGAATAAGCCTTCGGATGCACAAAATGACGTAAATGTTCATCCAATGACACAAACACACTTATTGGATGAACTACATTGCTTAAGTACGAAAAGTGATTAGAATAAGCCTAAGGATGCACAAAATGACCTAAATGTTAAATTAATCACATAAACGCGCTTATTGGATGAACTACATTCCTTAAGTCAAATAGTGATTAGAATAAGCCTAGGGATGCACAAAATGACGTAAATGTTAAATTAATGACACAAACGCGCTTATTGGATGAACTACATTCCTTAAGTACGAAAAGTGATTAGAATAAGCCTTGGGATGCACAAAGTGACATAAATGTTAGATTAATGACACAAACGCGCTTATGGGATGAACTACATTCCTTAAGTACGAAAAGTGATTAGAATAAGTTTTGGGATGCACAAAATGACGTAAATGTTCATCCAATGACACAAATGCACTTATTGGATGAACTACATTCCTTAAGTACGAAAAGTGATTAGAATAAGCCTTCGGATGCACAAAATGACGTAAATGTTCATCCAATGACAAAAACACACTTATTGGATGAACTACATTGCTTAAGTACGAAAAGTGATTAGAATAAGCCTAAGGATGCACAAAATGACCTAAATGTTAAATTAATCACATAAACGCGCTTATTGGATGAACTACATTCCTTAAGTCAAATAGTGATTAGAATAAGCCTAGGGATGCACAAAATGACGTAAATGTTAAATTAATGACACAAACGCGCTTATTGGATGAACTACATTCCTTAAGTACGAAAAGTGATTAGAATAAGCCTTGGGATGCACAAAATGACGTAAATGTTCATTCAATGACACAAACGCACTTATTGGATGAACTACATTCCTTAAGTACGAAAAGTGATTAGAATAAGCCTTGGGATGCACAAAATGACGTAAATGTTAAATTAATGACACAAACGCGCTTATTGGATGAACTACATTCCTTAAGTACAAAAAGTGATTAGAATAAGCCTTGGGATGCACAAAATGACGTAAATGTTAAATTAATGACACAAACGCGCTTATTGGATGAACTACATTCCTTAAGTACGAAAAGTGATTAGAATAAGCCTTGGGATGCACAAAATGACATAAATGTTCATCCAATGACAAACGCGCTTATTCGATGAACTACATTCCATAAGTACGAAAAGTGAATAGAATAAGCCTTTGGATGCACAAAATGACGTAAATGTTCATACAATGACACAAATGCACTGGTAGGATAAACTACATTCCTTATGCACAAAATGACGTAAATGTTAAATTAATGAAAGAGACACGCTTATTGGATGAACTTCATTCCTTAAGTACAAAAAGTGATTAAAATAAGCCTTGGGATGCCCAAAATGACGTAAATGGTCATCCAATGACACAAACACGCTTATTGGATGAACTACATTCCTTAAGTACGAAAAGTGATTAGAATAAGTCTTGGGATGCACAAAATGACGTAAATGTTCATCCAATGACACAAATGCACTTATTGGATGAACTACATTCCTTAAGTACGAAAAGTGATTAGAATAAGCCTTCGGATGCACAAAATGACGTAAATGTTCATCCAATGACAAAAACACACTTATTGGATGAACTACATTGCTTAAGTACGAAAAGTGATTAGAATAAGCCTAAGGATGCACAAAATGACCTAAATGTTAAATTAATCACATAAACGCGCTTATTGGATGAACTACATTCCTTAATTCAAATAGTGATTAGAATAAGCCTAGGGATGCACAAAATGACGTAAATGTTAAATTAATGACACAAACGCGCTTATTGGATGAACTACATTCCTTAAGTACGAAAAGTGATTAGAATAAGCCTTGGGATGCACAAAATGA
>JBBPBO010000004.1:31864400-31877763 GCA_037974295.1 Cicer cuneatum | reverse complement strand
AAAAGTGATTAGAATAAGCCTAAGGATGCACAAAATGACCTAAATGTTAAATTAATCACATAAACGCGCTTATTGGATGAACTACATTCCTTAAGTCAAATAGTGATTAGAATAAGCCTAGGGATGCACAAAATGACGTAAATGTTAAATTAATGACACAAACGCGCTTATTGGATGAACTACATTCCTTAACTACGAAAAGTGATTAAAATAAGCCTTGGGATGCACAAAATGAGGTAAATGTTCATCCAATGACACAAACGCGCTTATTGGATGAACTACATTTCTTAAGTACGAAAAGTGACTAGAATAAGCCTTGGGATGCACAAAATGACGTAAATGTTCATCCAATGACACAAACGCGCTTATTTGGTGAACTACATTCCTTAAGTACGAAAAATGATTAGAATAAGGCTTGGGATGCACAAAATGACGTAAATGTAAATTAATGACACAAAAGTGCTTATTGGACGAACTACATTCCTTAAGTACGAAAAGTGAGAAGAATAAGCCTTGGGATGCACAAAATGACGTAAATGTTCATCCAATGACACAAATGCACTTATTGCATGAACTACATTGCTTAAGTACGAAAATTGATTAGAATAAGCCTTGGGATGCGCAAAATGACATAAATGTTAGATTAATGACACAAACGCGCTTATGGGATGAACCACATTCCTTAAGTACGAAAAGTGATTAGAATAAGCCTTGGGATGCACAAAGTGACGTAAATGTTAGATAAATGACACAAACGCGCTTATGGGATGAACTACATTCCTTAAGTACAAAAAGTGATTAGAATAAGTATTGGGATGCACAAAATGACGTAAATGTTCATCCAATGACACAAATGCACTTATTGGATGAACTACATTCCTTAAGTACGAAAAGTGATTAGAATAAGCCTTCGGATGCACAAAATGACGTAAATGTTCATCCAATGACACAAACACACTTATTGGATGAACTACATTGCTTAAGTACGAAAAGTGATTAGAATAAGCCTAAGGATGCACAAAATGACCTAAATGTTAAATTAATCACATAAACGCGCTTATTGGATGAACTACATTCCTTAAGTCAAATAGTGATTAGAATAAGCCTAGGGATGCACAAAATGACGTAAATGTTAAATTAATGACACAAACGCGCTTATTGGATGAACTACATTCCTTAAGTACGAAAAGTGATTAGAATAAGCCTTGGGATGCACAAAATGTGGTAAATGTTCATCCAATGACACAAACGCGCTTATTGGATGAACTACATTTCTTAAGTACGAAAAGTGACTAGAATAAGCCTTGGGATGCACAAAATAACGTAAATGTTCATCCAATGACACAAACGCGCTTATTTGATGAACTACATTCCTTAAGTACGAAAACTGATTAGAATAAGGCTTGGGATGCACAAAATGACGTAAATGTAAATTAATGACACAAAAGTGCTTATTGGACGAACTACATTCCTTAAGTACGAAAAGTGAGAAGAATAAGCCTTGGGATGCACAAAATGACGTAAATGTTCATCCAATGACACAAATGCACTTATTGCATGAATTACATTGCTTAAGTACGAAAATTGATTAGAATAAGCTTTGGGATGCGCAAAATGACGTAAATGTTCATCCAATGACACAAACGCACTTACTGGATTAACTACATTCCTTAAGTAGGAAAAGTTAATAGAATAAGCCTTGGGATGCACAAAGTGACGTAAATGTTAGATAAATGACACAAACGCGCTTATGGGATGAACTACATTCCTTAAGTACAAAAAGTGATTAGAATAAGTCTTGGGATGCACAAAATGACGTAAATGTTCATCCAATGACACAAATGCACTTATTGGATGAACTACATTCCTTAAGTACGAAAAGTGATTAGAATAAGCCTTGGGATGCACAAAATGACGTAAATGTTCATCCAATGACACAAACGCACTTATTGGATGAACTACGTTGCTTAAGTACGAAAAGTGATTAGAATAAGCTTATGGATGCACAAAATGACCTAAATGTTAAATTAATCACATAAACGCGCTTATTGGATGAACTACATTCCTTAAGTCAAATAGTGATTAGAATAAGCCTTGGGATGCACAAAATGACGTAAATGTTAAATTAATGACACAAACGCGCTGATTCGATGAACTACATTCCTTAAGTACGAAAAGTGATTAGAACAAGCCTTTGGTTGCACAAAATGACGTAAATGTTCAACCAATGACACAAACGTGACTATTTGATGAACTACATTCCTTAAAAACAAAAAGTGATTACAATAAGCCTTGGGATGCACAAAATGACGTAAATGTTCATCCAATGACACAAACGCACTTACTGGATGAACTACATTCATTAAGTTGGAAAAGTGATTAGAATAAGCTTGGGATGCACAAAATGACCTAAAAGTTCATCCAATGACACAAATGCACTTATTGGATGAACTACATTTCTTAAGTACGAAAATTGACTAGAATAAGCCTTGGGATGCACAAAATGACGTAAATGTTCATCCAATGACACAAACGCGCTTATTTGATGAACTACATTCCTTAAGTACGAAAAATGATTAGAATAAGGCTTGGGATGCACAAAAAGACGTAAATGTAAATTAATGACACAAAATTGCTTATTGGACGAACTACATTCCTTAAGTACGAAAAGTGAGAATAATAAGCCTTGGGATGCACAAAATGACGTAAATGTTCATCCAATGACACAAATGCATTTATTGCATGAACTACATTGCTTAAGTACGAAAATTGATTAGAATAAGCCTTGGGATGCACAAAATGACGTAAATGTTCATCCAATGACACAAACGCACTTACTGGATGAACTACATTCCTTAAGTACGAAAAGTTATTATAATAAGCCTTGGGATGCACAAAGTGACGTAAATGTTAGATTAATGACACAAACGCGCTTATGGGATGAACTACATTTCTTAAGTACAAAAAGTGATTAGAATAAGTCTTGGGATGCACAAAATGACGTAAATGTTCATCCAATGACACAAATGCACTTATCGGATGAACTACATTGCTTAAGTACGAAAATTGATTAGAATAAGCCTTGGGATGCACAAAATGACGTAAATGTTCATCCAATGACTTAAACGCACTTACTGGATGAACTAAATTCCTTAAGTACGAAAAGTGATTAGAATAAGCCTTGGGATGCACAAAATGACCTAAATTTCAAATTAATGACACAAACGCGCTGATTGGATTAACTACATTCCATAAGTATGAAATGTGATTAGAATAAGCCTTGAGATGCACAAAATGACGTAAACCTTCCTCCAATGACACAAATGAACTTATTAGATGAACTACATTCCTTAAGTACGAAAAGTGATTAGAACAAGCCTTTGGATGCACAAAATGACGTAAATGTTCAACAAATGACACAAACGCGCCTACTTGATGAACTACATTCCATAAGTACGAAAAGTTATTAGCATAAGCCTTGGGATGCACAAAATGACGTAAATGTTAAATTAATGACACAAAAGCGCTTATTGGATGAACAACATTCCTTAAGTACGAGAAGTGATTAGAATAAGCCTTGGGATGCACAAAATGACGTAAATGTTCATCCAATGACACAAATGCACTTAATGGATGAACTAAATTCCTTAAGTACGAAAAGTGATTAGAATAAACCTTGGGATGCACAAAATGACGTAAACCTTCATCCAATGTCACAAATACACTTATTGGATTAACTACATTCCTTAAGTACGAAAAGTAATTAGAATAGGCCTTGGGATGCACAAAATGATGTAAATATTCGTCCAATGAAACAAACGCGCTTATTGGGAACTACATTCCTTAAGTACAAAAAGTGATTAGAATAACCCTAGGGATGCACAAAATGACCAAAATGTTAAATTAATGACACAAACGTGCTGATTCGATGAACTACATTCCTTAAGTACGAAAAGTGATTAGAACAAGCCTTTGGATGCACAAAATGACGTAAATGTTCAACCAATGACACAAACGCGCCTAGTTGATGAACTACATTCCTTAAGTACGAAAAGTCATTAGAATAAGCCTTGGGATGCACAAAATGACGTAAATGTTAAATTAATGACACAAAAGCGCTTATTGGATGAACAACATTACTTAAGTACGAAAAGTGATTAGAATAAGCATTCGGATGCACAAAATGACGTAAATGTTCATCCAATGACACAAATGCACTTATTGGATGAACTACATTACTTAAGTACGAAAATTGATTAGAATAAGTCTTGGGATGCACAAAATGACGTAAATGTTCATCCAATGACACAAACGCACTTACTGGATGAACTACATTCATTAAGTAGGAAAAGTGATTAGAATAAGCTTGGGATGCACAAAATGACCTAAATGTTCATCCAATGACAAATGCACTTATTGGATGAACTACATTTCTTAAGTACGAAAAGTGACTAGAATAAGCCTTGGGATGCACAAAATGACGTAAATGTTCATCCAATGACACAAACGCGCTTATTGGGAAATACATTCGTTAAGTACAAAAAGTGTTTAGAATAAGCCTAGGGATGCACAAAATGACCAAAATGTTAAATTAATGACACAAACGCGCTGATTCGATGAACTACATTCCTTAAGTACGAAAAGTGATTAGAATAAGCCTTGGGATGCACAAAGTGAGGTTAATGTTCATCCAATGACACAAACGCGCTTATTGGATGAACTACATTTCTTAAGTACGAAAAGTGACTAGAATAAGCCTTGGGATGCACAAAATGATGTAAATGTTCATCCAATGACACAAACGCACTTATTGGATGAACTACGTTGCTTAAGTACGAAAAATGATTAGAATAAGCTTATGGATGCACAAAATGACCTAAATGTTATATTAATCACATAAACGCGCTTATTGGATTAACTACATTCCTTAAGTCAAATAGTGATTAGAATAAGCTTTGGGATGCACAAAATGACGTAAAAGTTAAATTAATGACACAAACGCGCTTATTGGATGAACTACATTCCTTAAGTACGAAAATTGATTAGAATAAGTCTAGGGATGGACAAAATGAGGTAAATGTTCATCCACTGACACAAACGCGTTTATTTGATGAACTTCATTCCTTAAGTACGAAAAATGATTAGAATAAGTCTTGGGATGCACAAAATGACGTAAATGTAAATTAATGACACAAAAGTGCTTATTGGATTAACTACATTCCTTAAGTACGAAAAGTGATAAGAATAATCCTTGGGATGCACAGAATGACGTAAAAGTTAAATTAATGACACAAACGCGCTTATTGGATGAACTACATTCCTTAAGTACGAAAATTGATTAGAATAAGCCTTGGGATGCACAAAATCACGTAAATGTTCATCCAATGACACAAACGCGCTTATTTGATGAACTTCATTCCTTAACTACAAAAAATGATTAGAATAAGTCTTGGGATGCACAAAATGACGTAAATGTAAATTAATGACACAAAAGTGCTTATTGGATGAACTACATTCCTTAAGTACGAAAAGTGATAAGAATAAGCCTTGGGATGCACAAAATGTCCTAAATGTTAAATTAATGACACAAACGCGCTGATTGGATGAACTACATTCCTTAACTACGAAATGTGATTAGAATAAGCCTTGGGATGCACAAAATGACGTAAACCTTCCTCCAATGACACAAATGCACTTATTGGATGAACTACATTCCTTAAGTACGAAAAGTGATTAGAAAAAGCCTTTGGATGCACAAATTGACGTAAATTTTCAACCAATGACACAAACGCTCCTATTTGATGAACTACATTCCTTAAGTACGAAAAGTTATTAGAATAAGTCTTGGATGCACAAAATAACGTAAATGTTCATCCAATGACCCAAATGCACTTATTGGATGAACTAAATTCCTTAAGTACGAAAAGTGATTAGAATAAGCCTAGGGATGCACAAAATGACGTAAATGTTCATCGAATGACACAAATGCACTTATTGGATGAACTAAATTCCTTAAGTACGAAAATTAATTAGAATAGGCCTTGGGATGCACAAAATGACGTAAATATTCATCCAATGACACAAACACGCTTATTGGATGAACTACATTTCTTAAGTACGACAAGTGACTAGAATAAGCCTTGGGATGCACAAAATGACATAAATGTTCATCCAATGACACAAACGCGCTTATTTGATGAACTACATTCCTTAAGTACGAAAAGTGATTAGAATAAGTTTTGGAATGCACAAAATGACGTAAATATAAATTAATGACACAAAAGCGCTTATTGGATGAACTACATTCCTTAAGTACGAAAAGTGATTAGAATAAGCCTTCGGATGCACAAAATGACGTAAATGTTCATCCAATGACACAAATGCACTTATTGGATGAACTACATTGCTTAAGTACGAAAATTGGATATAATAAGCCTTGGGATGCACAAAATGACGTAAATGTTCATCCAATGACACAAAAGCGCTTATTGGATGAACTACATTCCTTAAGTACGAAAAGTGATTAGAATAAGCCTTGGGATGCACAAAATGACGTAAATGTTCATCCAATGACAAAAATGCACTTATTGGATGAACTACATTGCTTAAGTACGAAAATTGATTATAATAAGCCTTGGGATGCACAAAATGACGTAAATGTTCATCCAATGACTTAAACGCACTTATTGGATGAACTACATTCCTTAAGTACGAAAAGTGATTAGAATAAGCCTTGGGATGCACAAAATGACCTAAATGTCAAATTAATGACACAAACGCGCTGATTGGATGAACTACATTCCTTAAGTATGAAATGTGAGTAGAATAAGCCATGGGATGCACAAAATGACGTAAACCTTCCTCCAATGACACAAATGAACTTATTGGATGAACTACATTCCTTAAGTACGAAAAATGATTAGAACAAGCCTTTGGATGCATAAAATGACGTAAATGTTCAACAAATGACACAAACGCGCCTATTTGATGAACTACATTCCTTAAGTACGCAAAGTTATTAGCATAAGCCTTGGGATGCACAAAATGACGTAAATGTGAAATTAATGACACAAAAGCGCTTATTGGATCAACAACATTCCTTAAGTACGAGAAGTGATTAGAATAAGCCTTGGGATGCACAAAATGACGTAAATGTTCATCCAATGACACAAATGCACTTAATGGATGAACTAAATTCCTTAAGTACGAAAAGTGATTAGAATAAGCCTTGGGATGCACAAAATGACGTAAACCTTCATCCAATGACACAAATGCACTTATTGGATTAACTACATTCCTTATGTACGAAAAGTAATTAGAATAGGCCTTGGGATGCACAAAATGATGTAAATATTCATCCAATGAAGCAAACGCGCTTATTGGGAACTACATTCCTTAAGTACAAAAAGTGATTAGAATAAGCCTAGGGTTGCACAAAATGACCAAAATGTTAAATTAATGACACAAACGCGCTGATTCGATGAACTACATTCCTTAAGTACGAAAAGTGATTAGAACAAGCCGTTGGATGCACAAAATGACGTAAATGTTCAACCAAGGGCACAAACGCGTCTATTTGATGAACTACATTCCTTAAGTACGAAAAGTCATTAGAATAAGCCTTGGGATGCACAAAATGACGTAAATGTTAAATTAATGACACAAAAGCGCTTATTGGATGAACAACATTTCTTAAGTACGAAAAGTGATCAGAACAAGCCTTCGGATGCACAAAATGACGTAAATGTTCATCTAATGACACAAATGCACTTATTGGATGAACTACATTGCTTAAGTACGAAAATTGATTAGAATAAGTCTTGGGATGCAAAAATGACGTAAATGTTCATCCAATGACACAAACGCACTTACTGGATGAACTACATTCATTAAGTTGGAAAAGTGATTAGAATAAGCTTGGGATGCACAAAATGACCTAAATGTTCATCCAATGACACAAATGCACTTATTGGATGAACTACATTTCTTAAGTACGAAAAGTGACTAGAATAAGCCTTGGGATGCCCAAAATGACGTAAACCTTCCTCCAATGACACAAATGCACTTATTGGATTAACTACATTCCTTAAGTACGAAAAGTAATTAGAATAGGCCTTGGGATGCACAAAATGACCAAAATGTTAAATTAATGACACAAACGCGCTTATTGGATGAACTACATTCCTTAAGTACGAAAAGTGATTAGAATAAGCCTTCGGATGCACAAAATGACGTAAATGTCCATCCAATGACACAAATGCACTTATTGGATGAACTACATTGCTTAAGTACGAAAATTGATTAGAATAAGCCTTGGGATGCACAAAATGACGTAAATGTTCATCCAATAAGTCAAACGCACTTACTGGATGAACTACATTCATCAAGTAGGAAAAGTGATTAGAATAAGCCTTGGGATGCACAAAATGACCTAAATGTTCATCCAATGACACAAATGCACTTATTGGATGAACTACATTGCTTAAGTACGAAAATTGATTAGAATAAGCCTTGGGATGCACAAAATGACGTAAATGTTCACCCAATGACACAAACGCTCTTACTGGATGAACTACATTCATCAAGTAGGAAAAGTGATTAGAATAATCCTTGGGATGCACAAAATGACCTAAATGTTCATCCAATTGCACAAATGCACTTATTGGATGAACTACATTCCTTAAGTACGAAAAATGATTAGAATAAGTCTTGGGATGCACAAAATGACGTAAATGTAAATTAATGACACAAAAGCGCTTATTGGATGAACTACATTCCTTAAGTACGAAAAGTGACTAGAATATGCCTTGGGATGCACAAAATCACGTAAATGTTCATCAAATGACACAAACGCGCTTATTCGATGAACTTCATTCCTTAAGTACGAAAAATGATTAGAATAAGTCTTGGGATGAACAAAATGACGTAAATGAAAATTAATGACACAAAAATGCTTATTGGATGAACTACATTCCTTAAGTACGAAATGTGATTAGAATAAGCCTTGGGATGCACAAAATGACGTAAACCTTCCTCCAATGACACAAATGCACTTATTGGATGAACTACATTCCATAAGTACGAAAAGTGATTAGAATAAGCCTAGGGATGCACAAAATGACCTAAATGTTAAATTAATGACACAAACGCGTTGATTGGATGAATTACATTCCTTAAGTACGAAATGTGATTAGAATAAGCATAGGGATGCACAAAATGACTTAAACCTTCAGCCAATGACACAAATGCACTTATTGGATGAACTACATTCCTTAAGTACGAAAAGTGATTAGAATCAGCCTTTGGATGCACAAAATGACGTAAATGTTAATCCAATGACACAAACGCGCCTATTGGATGAACTACATTCCTTAACTACGAAATGTGATTAGAATAAGCCTTGGGATACACAAAATGACGTAAATGTTAAATTAATGACACAAAAGCGCTTATTGGATGAACGGCATTCCTTAAGTACCAGAAGTGATTATAATAAGCCTTGGGATGCATAAAATGACGTAAATGTTCACCCAATGACACAAATGCACTTCTTGGATTAACAACATTCCTTAAGTACGAAAAGTAATTAGAATAGGCCTTGGGATGCACAAAATGACGTAAATGTTCATCCAATAACACAAACGCGCTTATTGGATGATCTTCATTCCTTAATTACGAAAAGTGATAGAATAAGCCTAGGGATGCACAAAATGACCTAAATGTTAAATTAATGACACAAACGCGCTAATTCGATGAACTACATTCCTTAAGTACGAACGTTAATTAGAATAAGCCTTGGGATGCACAAAATGACGTAAATGTTCATCCAATGACACAAATGCACTTATTGGATGAACTACATTCCTTAAGTACGAAAAGTGATTAGAATAAGCATTGGGATGCACAATATAACGTAAATGTTCATCCAATGACACAAATGCACTTATTGGATGAATTACATTCCTTAAGTACTAAAAGTGATAAGAATAGGCCTTGGGGTGCACAAAATGACGTAAATGTTAATCCAATGACACAAACGCGCTTATTGGCCGAACTGCATTCCTTAAGTACGAAAAGTGATTCGAATAAGCCTTGGGATGCACAAAATGAGGTAAATGTTCATCCAATGACACAAACACGCTTATTTGATGAACTACATTCCTTAAGAACAAAAAGTGATTAGAATAAGCCTTGGGATGCACAAAATGAGGTAAATGTTCATCCAATGACACAAACGCGCTTATTTGATGAACTACATTCCTTAAGAACGAAAAGTGATTAGAATAAGCCTTGGGATGCACAAAATGACGTAAATGTTCATCCAATGACACAAATGCACAAATTGGATGAGCTACATTCCTTAAGTACGATAATTGATTAGAATAAGCCTTTGGATGCACAAAACGACGTAAATGTCCATCCAATGACACAAACGCGCTTATTGGCCGAACTGCATTCCTTAAGTACGAAAAGTGATTCGAATAAGCCTTGGGATGCACAAAATGAGGTAAATGTTCATCCAATGACACAAACACGCTTATTTGATGAACTACATTCCTTAAGAACGAAAAGTGATTAGAATAAGCCTTGGGATGCACAAAATGACGTAAATGTTCATCCAATGACACAAATGCACAAATTGGATGAGCTACATTCCTTAAGTACGATAATTGATTAGAATAAGCCTTTGGATGCACAAAACGACGTAAATGTCCATCCAATGACACAAACGCGCTTATTGGCCGAACTGCATTCCTTAAGTACGAAAAGTGATTCGAATAAGCCTTGGGATGCACAAAATGAGGTAAATGTTCATCTAATGACACAAACACGCTTATTTGATGAACTACATTCCTTAAGAACAAAAAGTGATTAGAATAAGCCTTGGGATGCACAAAATGAGGTAAATGTTCATCCAATGACACAAACGCGCTTATTCGATGAACTACATTCCTTAAGAACGAAAAGTGATTAGAATAAGCCTAGGGATGCACAAAATGACTTAAATGTTCATCCAATGACACAAATGCACAAATTGGATGAGCTACATTCCTTAAGTACGATAATTGATTAGAATAAGCTTTTGGATGCACAAAACGACGTAAATGTCCATCCAATGACACAAATGCGCCTATTGGATGAACTAGATTCCTTAAATACATAAAGTGATTAGAATAAGCCTTGGGATACACAAAATGACGTAAACGTTAAATTAATGACACAAAAGCGCTTATTGGATGAACGACATTCCTTAAGTACCAAAAGTGATTACAATAAGCCTTGGGATGCACAAAATGACGTAAATGTTCATCCAACGACACAAATGCAGTTATTGGATGAACTAAATTCCTAAAGTACCAAAAGTGATTAGAATAAGCCTTGGGATGCACAAAATGACGTAAACCTTCATCCAATGACACAAATGCACTTATTGGATTAACTACATTCGTTAAGTACCAAAAGTAATTCGAAAAGGCCTTGGGATGCACAAAATGACGTAAATGTTCATCCAATGACACAAACGCACTTATTTGATGAACTACATTCCTTATGTACGAAAAGTGATTAGAATAAGTCTTGGGATGCACAAAATGACGTAAATGTAAATTAATGACACAAAAGCGCTTATTGGATGATTTACATTCCTTAAGTACGAAAAGTGATTAGAATAAGCCTCGGGATACACAAAATGACGTAAATGTTCATCCAATGACACAAATGCACTTATTGGATGAACTACATTGCTTAAGTACAAAAATTGATTAGAATAAGCCTTGCGATGCACAAAATGACGTAAATGTTCATCCAATGACACAAACGCACGTACTGGATGAACTACATTCCTTAAGTACGAAAAGTGATTAGAACAACCCTTTGGATGCACAAAATGACGTACATGTTCAACGAATGACACAAACGCTCCTATTTGATGAACTACATTCCTTAAGTACGAAAAGTTATTAGAATAAGCCTTGGGATGCACAAAATGATGTAATTGTTACATTCATGAAACAAAAGCGCTTATTGGATGGACAACATTCCTTAAGTACGAAAAGTTATTAGAATAAACCTTGGGATGCACAAAATGACGTAAATGTTCATCCAATGACACAAATGCATTTATTGGATGAATTAAATTCCTTAAGTACGAAAAGTGATTAGAATAAGCCTTGGGATGCACAAAATGATGTAAACCTTCATCCAATGACACACATGCACTTATTGGATCAACGACATTCCTTAAGTACGAAAAGTAATTAGAATAGGCCTTGGGATGCACAAAATGACGTAAATAATCATCCAATGACACAAACGCGCTTATTGGATGAACTACATTTCTTAAGTACGAAAAGTGACTAGAATAAGCCTTGGGATGCACAAAATGACGTAAATGTTCATCCAATGACACAAACGCCCTTATTTGATGAACTACATTCCTTAAGTACGAAAAGTGATTAGAATAAGTCTTGGGATGCACAAAATGGCGTAAATGTAAATTAATGACACAAAAGCGCTTATTGGATGATTTACATTCCTTAAGTACGAAAAGTGATTAGAATAAGCCTCGGGATACACAAAATGACGTAAATGTTCATCCAATGACACAAATGCACTTATTGGATGAAATACATTGCTTAAGTATGAAAATTGATTAGAATAAGCCTTGGGATGCACAAAATGACGTAAATGTTCATCCAATGACACAAATGCACTTACTGGATGAACTACATTCCTTAAGTATGAAAAGTGATAATAATAAGCCTTGAGATGCACAAAATGACCTGAATGTTAAATTAATGATACAAACGCGCTGATTGGATGAACTACATTCCTTAAGTACGAAATGTGATTAGAATAAGCCTTGGGATGCACAAAATGACGTAAACCTTCCTCCACTGACACAAATGCACTTATTGGATGAACTACATTCTTAAATACGAAAAGTGATTAGAACAACCCTTTGGATGCACAAAATGACGTACATGTTCAACGAATGACACAAACGCTCCTATTTGATGAACTACATTCCTTAAGTACGAAAAGTTATTAGAATAAGCCTTGGGATGCACAAAATGATGTAATTGTTACATTCATGAAACAAAAGCGCTTATTGGATGGACAACATTCCTTAAGTACGAAAAGTTATTAGAATAAACCTTGGGATGCACAAAATGACGTAAATGTTCATCCAATGACACAAATGCATTTATTGGATGAATTAAATTCCTTAAGTACGAAAAGTGATTAGAATAAGCCTTGGGATGCACAAAATGATGTAAACCTTCATCCAATGACACACATGCACTTATTGGATCAACGACATTCCTTAAGTACGAAAAGTAATTAGAATAGGCCTTGGGAT